>ML790786.1:594043-655945 GCA_009831015.1 Picea engelmannii | reverse complement strand
GAGTTGGTATTCGGTAAACAAATTCTGCTTCCCATAGAGTTCCAGATCCATACATTTCGCCTAGCAGCAGAGTTGGGGTTGGATTTGAGTGAAGCACAGAAACAAAGGGTCATGCAACTTAATGAATTAGGAGAAATGAGGCAAGATGCTCTTCAAAGGACCATCCTTGTGCAAAATCAATGTAGCAAGTGGCATGACAAATACATCAAGAAAAATCATTTCCAACCAGGGGACTGGGCATTACTCTTCGATTCCAAATACATAACTTTCAAAGGAAAACTTACAACGAGATGGTTGGGACCTTAAGAAGTAGAAACTGTTTTTGATAACGGTGTTGTCAAGATTAAAACCATAGATGATTCTCAGAACTCCTTTGTAGTGAATGGACATCGACTGAAAGTGTACAACAAAACTTTGTCAAAAGATGATTTCTTACAGGAAGTGGCCAAGCAAACAGAACTAAATATAGTAGGAGAGGAATCTTCCTCTCCTACTGCTCCTTGATCATGCATACTATTTTAAAACTCTGTAAATAGTAGATTTTTAGAAAAAGAAAAAAATCAAATAACATAAAAAGAAAAAAAAAAACATTTGTTTTCTTTTTTTTCTTGGATGTGTTGATATTTTGCTTTCAGTTTTACAGGCTCCTCAGAACAAGTGCAGAACTGAATTCACAACAAATAAGAAGGTAATATTGTTTTATTTCATGAGATTTTCTTATTAGCATGACTAACTTGTTTTGCACCAGGTACATTCGAGCTTGTTTGCTCCCGTCGTTTGCTCATTAAAAATGAAAGGGGCATTTATCAGGAAGGATTATTCTTTACCAGACCTGGTGAATTATTATGGGAAAGAAACCCCCTTAGAGTCTTCTTTTGGAATTTCCTTAGAATCTCCAAATATGAGGAAGCAATGAGCATGAACTAGCTTGGGCTCATAAAATCCACAAGCAGGTGATTACTGTTCGAAAAATTATGTCTGCAAAATTTCTATCTGCACTCATGTTGGATGATGTGGAATACGTTAAGGTCCACCTTCCAACGAATCTCACTCCATCGACATCATCACCTTATCTGGAGAAGAGGTTAGAGACTATTTAGCACCCTGGACTCTGCATGCCTTAATGGAAGATGTCTTTGCTAACAGCCATGGGAATACACCAATGTCTCTTGGTTGGTAGATCCTACAGGTGACTCGACACCAACACCTCTATTTGTACCTGTTTAGGATGTGTTGTAGGTACCTTGATGCCCATTGACATCACAGGTGGGTCATCTCGCATCGGTTAACAACATTCATTAATGGCTGGTAATCCGATGATTTCTATTTGTGTTCGACATCGGAACATCTATTCACACAAATCAGATTTGTACCATGGGAAATGCTTTGAAGCTGTTTGAAGACATGATTTCAGTTGATTTTTCTCAAAACTGAACAAGAAGCCAGGTTCAGAGATCATCCTAAGATACTCTGCTGTTATACACAGGAAGTTTTTTTTCAGGACAGTATTATTTGTTCAAATTCTTCTATAGACTCCTGAATGTTCCAGTGGTACCAGTCAGTACCAGTACCGAGTTTATCAGTTACAGGTCCACCAGAAAGATCAGAGAAGCTACAATTTTTGTGCCCTTCAACTCCAGACTTAACTTCAAAAGACAATTCCACTGCAAGACTTGGATATCGATAGAGAGAGGTAATGTGACTAAGATTCCTGAATGTTCCAGTAGTACCAGTCGGTACCAGCGCAGAGCTCATCATCACAGATTTATCAGAAAGACCAGAGAAACTATGATTTTTTTTACGCCCTTCAAACCCAGATTTAACTTCAAAGGACAATCTCACAACAAGCTTTGCATAACAATGGGTAAAGGTAATGTAACCCAGGTGCGTTTAAGTTCGTATTGATTTATTGTATTAATCTGCATATTAATGTTTGGGCTCAAGGTACCTTAACTACTCCATAACGTTTCATCATTTCCCAACCTGTACCTAAATGAACTAACTTACATAACATTTCGTGTCATAAACACGCACCATTATCGGAACTACGTTCGATTTGACTGGATATCATGACTCTACACCCTCGTATGACCTCCATCATGATCCAACACCCTATCTATCTCCACTCCAATTCAAATCTTCTTATATCATTTTCCTGACCGTTCCTTCCACCACATTCCCTATCGCATTCTCTCCTCTCATCGCTCTCATCCCTCTTGTCGCCTCATCCAACCTCCGCTGCCATCGATCGACTTTCCCTGTTATGCCAAGAAGATCCATGGTAGCCAATCGACACGAGCCAGAAACGTACGCTGACCTGGAAGCCCTCCCGGAATATAGGGCAATGAGAGAAATTTTCAAGCAAGTTGGGTGGGAACCATTTCTAAAAAGGTTCAATGGGTATAACGACGCAATCACACTCCAGTTTGCGCTACATTTCGATGGTGAGACCGCCAAGGTGGGTGAACTTAAGTTCGGGGTCACAGAGGAGTTCATTGCAGAGGCAATTCAGTTACCCACCACAGGCTAGAGGTGGACGAAGGGACAACCGGTGGATAAGGAGCTCTGTGCGCAATTGTTAAAACCTCAGTACCGGAACACAAAATGGTCCGAGGGAACGTCGCGGACCTGGCTGGAGCCACAGTGGGCGCAAGTGTTGATCATCCTCCAGCGTTATTTAACGTGCGAGGGTCGATATACCATTATATTCCCCTGCCACGCCTGACTGTTGTTACACTTCACAGGTACTCCGCTGAACATACCATTTTTCTTGTTGAAAAGTTTGAAAAGGATGGCCGAACAGGTCCAAAGGGTTAGTGAGTTTCGGGGGAGTTTATTTCACTTCGGGTTAGTTAAAATCTTGATCACATCTGCACTATCTAAAAAGAAAGAGACTTGGTACCTCTTCACTCTAAAAACCCTCACCCATTCCAAGTCGAAAGCTAAGAAGGTGAAGCCTATTTCCCCACAGAAAAAGTCGAACCCCAAGATAAAGAAAGTCAAAACCCTGACTACAGACTCTGCTGGGAACCCTGAGCCCGAACCTCCAATTCATGACGAGGTGGAAACCAATGCTGAAACTGGGAAGGCCACCACACCTATAGAAGTGGACATCGAAGCCTTGAGTTCTTCCCCAGCTACCGAGAACATAATCGATGTGGAGGAACTAGCCGAGTCAGCTGATAAGCCTAGAAGGAACCCGAAGAAGAAATGTAAAAATGTATTGTCAGGGATGGATGACTCGATACCCAGCTACCCCATGCAAGAAATATTGGAAAGCATAGATGTTCATGAGGAGGCCCCGGAGCCATCTGAGATGACCTGGACTTTGTCCCAGCTCATTCGAAAGAATCGTAGAACCAATCGGTAGGCCACTACACCCAAGAAAATTGTGTAGAATGAATCCGTTCAAGTACCAACCGGTACCCCCGTTTAGATGACAAAAGAGCTCACCCCTGAACCCCATCTAGTTGACACTTCTACACTTAGCCCTGTTCATCCAGATTCAATTGACAACCATGAACTCAGCCCAGATCGTAACTTTGACCCAGCTGATACCTATGAGAACAGCCAAGATCAGTTTAGTCCCTAATTCGGTTCAGACCACAATTCTGATAGATTCCACACTCCTGTTCAAAGTCCCGAAGAGCTCACGCATGCATCTAGCCCCTCACCGCAGCCAGGGCAAGGTCAAACAGTTGAAACCCACTGTGAGATTTCCTCCAGTCGGTCCTTGAAGCCCATGGTAGTGAAACTAGAGAGAAAGAATAGCAGATTGAAGGAGAAATTGCATGAGTACCGTGTACTGGACAGACATGTTAAAACCGAAAACGAACTCCTGAAGCTCGGGGTGACTCACCTCTTGTCAAAAATTGAAAGGATAAAGCAGAGGAATAAGGGTATTGTCAAAAGGAATAGGCAACTTCAGAGGATTGCTAAGAAGCATGTTATAATCAACAGGGTCCTTAAGAAAGAAATGAGGAATCTGAAGAAGCAGGAGAGGCTACAGATGCTGGTTGCAGCTGCTGCAACCCTTTGATGGCTACCAAGTTTTTGATTTTTGTTGCCTGAGGACAGGCAAGAACTTCAGTGTGGGGGTATGTTGGTCCCCGGTTTTGACCATGCTCTTTGCCTATAATATATACCACAGACCTCCATTTATATGCCAGTACCACCTTTTTGACCTCATTTTGACATAATCAACATATCCTTACCATTCAAAGGGGTCACCTAAGGTATCTTTGAATTTCAAACTATTTTTATGCACTTTAATGCTTTAAATTGATAATGGGACTAATATCGCTTGGGTTAGGTACCACTGCTATTCTTGGAACAGGATGCCGATACCAGGTACCAACTCGCACCGTGGAGGTACCAATGGAGCCGTTCAAGATCTGTGCATTATGGTGTGCGTTATGGTTCGAATGAGAGATAGAAAGATTCGCAGGACAACTGGAGTCATTGCCACAGAGTGCTCGAAGACATCATGAAGCCTGGATCGATTATTCTTCATCGCTCACACTTCGTGACACTACGTGTCACGAAGATGTGAAATACGTTTTCAGTTTGATTGCAAGACTATTCTCGGATCAGGGATCCGTTTGTTTTATGCATCTTTGTTTCCGACTGTTATGAACAATAAGACTTCTATAAAAACCCGGGATCACTCCTGAGAATGGGTTACTGTTGCCATTGATATTGCTATTGTTATTGTTACTGGATTATGTGTGGCCGTGAACATATGTTTTGAATACAGATTGCTGTGCGTTATGGTATTCAACTGATATACGATTTGAAGCATTCTCTTTTGAGTTAATGATTATACGATGTCTGAATAGAATGTTATAGTCGGCTCTGGTTGTTACTCATAGCGTTGTGCCGTTTGGTTGGGCCCGCCAAACCGGTGCAAGCCGCTGTTTTATTCTGTCAATAGATTTAGTTTTATGTTGTTATAGACTTAGTTCATTTTAATGCTTTAGAACTTGCATAGGAAGTAGCTTAATGCTCATAGATCTAGTTGTTTTAGCATATTGGCATTTGTTTATCTGAATGATATATGCAACTCATAGCATGACATCGATTTGGATGTTTCAAAATCGTGTTTATTTATGCCTCACTTGAATCATTCCAGCGTACTGTTATCTTTGACGTTGCTGAGTGTTAAACGTAGAACTGATGCCTGTAGGGTTTAGAATATGCATGTGGTTATTTGGTTTTCATTTTCACTTCGAACATAACTCAGAATTAGCATGCGCTTTGCTTTGTTAGACAGTGGTTATATCGCCTGCTTAGAATAGTCAGATTACAGTAGAACGAAAGGAGCTCCTAGTACCAGTAGATACGATAGTACTCTGTTTTCCTGTAGACAGAATAGATTGATTTTTGCTGCTCAGAATGAATGTATTTTCGACAATACTCTGTGTCCTAACTTGAACAGAAATTATGATGGTAGAGGATTGGGCATAGAGGTAAAATAATCGTGTGGCACCATACTTTTGTATAGACATAGCAGCACCAACATTTGAGCACAAGACTGTCTGTTTTTCTATTTATGACTTAATAGGAAATGCTCAGTTTCGAGTTAGTCATTAGAATTCAAGTTCTCAGAATAGGTGTGTGTTTTCTTCTTAGGATAGCATTCAGATAGAGACTAGACGCTTTCCTGCACATACTGTGTATCAGCTCGAAGTTTACCAACCCTGGTTTGACAATTTAGTGTTTCAGGTCACTTAAAAGCTTCAATTTAGCAGCCTGACAAAAAACAAGGAAACATTATGAACTTGGCACAAAATTCTATGCAAGCCCTCTCTTTGGCACACATTTCCATGTCCCGAGATTTTTTTTTTCCATTAAATAGGCCTAGGTCGACCAAACCACCAACTAAAATCTTGGGAAAAATTGTTTTAATATAAATATAATATTTAATGTTAGTTATAACAACTAACATGCATGGAATATTGGTAAGAGGCTTGTGGTTAAGACTAAGGAATATTCTTTGAAATATTTGAATATTCCTCCATAGGTCATGAGTTATATTCCATTCAACCTCCAACAAATTTTGATTCTCCCATAGCCATTATTGAGGAATCAGAGAGTGCCACATGGCACTCTTTGATTGGTACACATTGTTGATTAATTGCATTGGTTGTCATTGATGTCAACCCTTGAAGAAAGTTCAGTAGTGAATTTCGGTATCACAAAGGTTTGGGTAATGGAACCACGTTTGTTTGATGAATAATGGTATGGGTTTTGATATATTTGCAGGTAATACTATTCTATATGGATAGTACATGTCACGCCATTAATGGTAGTATGTGGAATGTCACATAACTCCTCATGGTTAGAGAGTTAGAGGAGTTATGGCCATGTGAAGTTGGAGAACCCTCATGAGTCATATAGAAGCCCCAAAAGGTCAAAGTAGTCAAAGTGTTTGCAAAGAAGAAATTATTTAAATAATAAAGTGAAGTGATGAATGTACTATAAGTCAAAGAGGATGCAAAAGAAATTATTTAAATAATAAATTTAATGGAGAAATTACTAATTATGGAAAGTGGTTAAGATAAGTGGACAGGTGGTTATAAGTGGGTTAACCCTAAAATAAGGAAAGTGGGTTAAGATGGTTAAAAGATAACCCCTTGAGGATGCTACATGAAAGTATAAATAAGAGGAAAGACTCTCTAATTTAAACACACTTGAACCTATTGAATATCTATTTTGTGAAAGGTTATTTGGGCAGGTAATATTGATAGAGAAAAGTGGGACAGGAAAAGTGCAGAAGGAAAGGTGCAGAAGGAAAAGTGTGGCAGGAAAAGTGTGACAAAATAAGTGTGGTAGGAAAAGTGCGATAGAAAAAGTGCGGCAGGAAAACTACGGAAGAAAAAGTGTGGTAGGAAAATTTCGGTAGAAAAAGTGCGACAGAAAAATCGCAACAAGAAAAGTGCGGTAGAAAAACTGTAGCAGAAAAAGTGCGGCAAAAAAAATCGTGGCAATGGATTTGCGGCTGCAGAACGCTATACGAAGAAAAAATGTATGGTTCTTATATGTGTAGTGTTGAATTTATGAATAAAGTTGAGGGTTTTCCTTCTAAATATGTTGGATTCCCTCTTGGGATTTTATGGCTTGTTGTAGAGTTGATATGAGGTAGATCTGCTGAAGTCTAATTTTGGTTCATGTTTGAGGGATTTTGGTTGAGGTATGTTACAGATAGAGGTTGTATAACAGTGAGGTTGTGGTAGATGGTTTGATGTAATTGTTTATGGTATTTGGTTATGGATAGTGTGATGTATTGCTAGAGAAATTTTGATGGTTATATTGGTATATGTATTTGGTATATGGTTAAGGTACAGGTTGGTGCATGGTTGATGCACATGTTTATGGTACATGTTGATTACAGGTTGTTTGGACATGTTATTGTGACAAGTTATTTGTATAGGTTTGGTGCATGGTTGATGCATTTGTTTATGGTACAGGTTGATTACAGGTTGAGGTATAGGTTGATGCATGTTTCAGGTTATTGGTACAAATTGTTTGGTGCAGGTTGATTGGTACAAGTTTACAACAGTATGTCGCATAGTGATAGTGTGACAATGGTTCCATAATTCTACTTATACGTTAGGATGGTTGGACAGGGAAAGGACAGGTGGTTGTAGCCACCTTTTGGTTGTAGCCGAAGAACATAGGGGGTTGTAGCCTCCTTCTGGTTGTAGCCAAAGAATTGGGGAGTTGGAGCTTCCCCTAGGTTGTAGCCTGTGAAACTAGGGGGTTGGAGCCTCCTTCCAATTGTAGCTGGAAAAAAAAGGAAGTTGGTGCTTCCAATGAATGTAATTATTAAATACATATAAGAAAAAGAATTTGTGGTTTTCTCCCACTTTGGGTTTCCACGTAAAACATTGGTGTACTATGTATGTGTGTGATTGTTCATTTGCTCATTCTTTGTTTACTCTGCAACTATTGGATGATAATGCTACATTGATATAACACTTTCATTTTATGATGAAAAATGATTAAATTTCTCCATTACTGATTCACCCCCCCTCTCAGTAATCCAAAAATTGGTGTTAGAGCTGGTTCCTTTAGGAAACAGTTTAACCAATGGAGGGAGATCATGGATTACTATGGGAATGGGGTACTAATGTTTAATGGTCAAAATGGTTTTAAGTATGAGATGTGGAGTAGCAGGACAAAAGTGTTTTTACAGGAACATGGGCATTATATTTGGCTATTAGTTGTTATAGGATATGATAGTTAAAAAATGGAAAAGACTGCAGCTAAGAGGGAATTAAAGAAGAATAAAAAAATAGCAATGGATTTCATCTGGGAAGGATTACCTAATCCGGTAAGAGAAAAGGTTGGTAAATGTTCATCAGCTAAATAACTTTGGGATAAGTTACATGAAATATATTCTTCACCCATCGTAGATTCAGAAAATGCCAAAGAATATGCAGATATAGATCAAGAAGAATTATGTTCACCATGTCAAATAGATTCAAAAGATGAAGAGTACATAATCACCAGAGGTATTTTGTTTTGTTTTAATTGTGAAAAACACAAACATCTTGAAATAGAATGCCATGAAGGAAATGAGACAGAAAAAACTAATTGAAAAGGAAGACAGTTGTGAATTAGAATTGATTAGTGATTTTGATGAACTAATAGAAGAAAACAAGTCACTCAAGAAATAATTGATGAAACAAAAGGAAAGTGTTCACATTTTTGAAGAAGCCCAACAGGTCATCGAGAACTTAAGAACTCAGCTAGAAGAAGCTAGAAAGATCGAAGAAAATCTTGAATATCAAAAGCAATATTTGGAAGCCAACATAGAAGAACAGAAGGAAGAGCCATAAATGATAGAGAATATATTGACAGATCATCTTAAGGAAAGAACTAATGATCTAAACTAGCTTGAGGTAGAGTTTGGTTAAGAATATAAAAGACTTGAAGAAGAAATAATCACATTAAAAATTCATCTTGAAGAAGCAAAAAGACCAGAAGAAGTCATGAAGTCTTAGATAATGAAGAAAGAAGAAGAGGTTGAGAAGCTTGAAGAATAAGTTGTCACATTGAGAACTAAAATCGTCAAACTCAACAAGAACGTTGAAGAGACAAAAACATCCACATCATTTATAGAGAATGAAGAGAAGCACTCTAGGTTGATAGAAAAGAAGAATGAAGAAAATATAAAGAGTTATCCAGAAGTACTCAAAGGAAGGAATCATGGTCAACTAGAATCTAAGAAAAATATTGAAGATACATCTTCAATAAGACCATCCATTTCAATCCACAAAGAAACTTCAATCGTGATCATGATCAGTCAAGGAAAAAATTCAGAAGGACTATGACACAAAGAATATCATTCACTCCCAGGTATGCAAATTTATTTTATGGTCACTGTTTTTATTGTACTAACTTTGGACATAAGGTTGCATATTGTAGGTATTATAAAATAAATGTTCAAGCAAGAAATGCCTATGTGGCCCCATGTAACATTGAATGTTACAAATGTCATAACTATGGACACATAGCTAGTGGTTGTAGAATCATGATCGATACTTCCATGAAAGAGAACACTGATATCAGATGTGAGAAAGTATGGATAAGAAAAAATGAATAATAGGTGAACAAAGACCAAGTCCCAGAGATCACAATATTGGCAATAAAATGAGATGAAGAAAATTCTATAGTGAAAAAGAAAGATGTCATATATAGAAAGGTTTGGAAAACAAGTGAAAGAAAAGAAGGATAGGTAAATAAGGATCAGGTTCAAGAGATTGCACTTTTAGGCATTGTAGTGAAAAATGAATCCATAGAAAAAAAGAAAGAAGTCAGAGCTCAGAGAGATGATGAATCTACCAATGAAGATGATGATGAATACACATCAGAGCAAGAATTGTTCTGAGCCATCCAACTTAGAGACTCACAGGTAACATGAATATTAGACAGGGGGAGTCTATGCGATAACTTTGATAGACAAAAGAACCATCCTTCAAGCAACTTGTAGAGTTTGAATAGATAGATTCAGAGAAGTCAATTAGCATAAGTATAATCAATTGTAGTAGTGAATACTTCATGATAGTACAGTGATAAATGGGTCAACATTATGGACAGTGTGCAGTAGAGTCTTGGACAGTATGGACATAGATGGATTCATAAGAACACTTAGCAGGTTTGGACAAATATATGACAGTGGACGAGAGCATGGATTCATAGATTGGTTCAACGAGTGGTTCAAAGACAAAGGAACATTATCATAATGGATGATAATTACACAAGAAATGGCTCGAACAATGCTAATGGATTCAAAATTGATAGATATTTTTTGGACACATGAAGTGAATACAACAGTTCACATTTAAAATAGAGTAATGCTCAGAAAAAACAATGACAAAAATGCCTACGAGCTATGGAAAGGAAGACCAACAAATGTGAATCACTTCAAAGTATTTGGAAGAAAATGCTACATAAAAAGAGAAGATGACAGAATGGGAAATTTTGACTCTCGTGTGGACAAAGGAGTACTTGTTGGTTACTCAAGTACAAGGATTACATACAAGTGTTACAATCTGATGTTGAACAAAGTTTTGGAAAGCATCAATGTAACAACTGATGAAACAGGTGGACAAGAATTAAAGGAAGAAGAAACTGAATCAATGGAACAACTTTATGAAGAATACATTGAACAACCAGAAGGATTTCAATTGTCAGAGAAAGAAGATTACGTGTGCAAATTGAAGAAGGCCTTGTATGGTCTAAAATAGGTTCCTAGGGCATGGTACTCTATAATGGATAAATATCTACAAAAGGAATAGTTCATAAAAGGAAGTGCAGACAACAACCTCTACATCAAGATACGTCAAAACAACCAAGGAGGTTCATAATGGAAGATTGCAAACCAGTTACCACTCCTATGTAAACTAGTTGCAAGTTCATCAAAGATGATGATTCAAAGTCTACATACTAGAGTAATACGTGTCAATAATTGGTAGCTTACTATATGTGACAACATCTAGACCAAATGTAATGTAGGTAGTTGGACAAGTGTCACAATTTCAAGCAACACCAAAGGAGTCACATGTCTTAGCAGTGACGAGGATTTTCAGATATCTCAAAGGAACATAAGAGTTTGGATTATGGTATCCAAAAGGAAAGGATCTATCACTTATTTCCTACAGAGATGCATATTTGGAAGGTCGCATTGATGACCGACGAATTACCAATGGAACAAAGTTCTACTTGGGTGAGTGTTTAGTATCTTGGCTAAGAAAGAAACAATCATCAATATCTTTATCTACAACCGAGGTAGAGTATATTGCAACAACATGATGTTGTACACAGGTTCTATGGATGAAACAAACTTTGATAGATATACAGGTTGAATATGATGAGCCCATTCCAATATATTGTGATAATACAAGCGCCATCGATATCTTAAAGAAACCTGTGATGCACTCCAAGACAAAGAACATTCCAATCAAGTATCACATTCTACGGGAACATGTTGCACAAAAGAACATCAGAATTGAATATGTGGGCACAAAAGAACAAGTGGCATACATCTTTACAAAACCGCTTCCATGGGAAGCCTTTGAGTATCTTCACCAGAGACTCTGAGTAATTTATACTCCAAAATGAATGCTTATCTTATATGTCTTATATTTACATAAGGAAGCACCATAAAGAGGACAACTTAGGTTGGGAGATTATTTTTAGGAAGAGTTAATTTAGGGGGAGAAGCCCTAGATGGAAAGATACCTTTTCCATTGATGACAAAGGGGGAGATATTTATAAGATGCAGAGCATAGAGCCATGGTTCTAGGATGAGATATGGTCACAGGGGGAGCATGAGTGATATGACTTAAGTATTGCATGACATGACTTCTATATTGCATCTGAGTGTTGCCATCAATGCCAAAGGGGGATATTGTTGATTAATTGGGTTGGTTGTGATTGATGTCAACCCTTGAACAAAGTCTAGTAGCGAATTCTGGTGTCGCAAAGGTTTGGGTAATGGACCTAAGTTTTTTTGATGGATAATGGTATGAGTTTTGATATATTTGCAGGTAAGACTATTGTAGATGGATATTACATGTCACATTGTTTGTGGTGGTATGTGGAACATCACATAACTCCTCATGGTTAGAGAGTTATGGTCATGTGAAGTTGGAGAACCCTCATGAGTCATCTAGAAGCCCCGAAAAGGTCAAAGTAGTCAAAGTTTTTGCAAAGAAGAAATTATTTAAATAATAAAGTGAAGTGATGAGTGTACTATAAGTCAAAGAGGATGAAAAAGAAATTATTTAAATAATAAAGTTAGTGGAGAACTTACTAATTATGGAAAGTGGTTAAGTTAAGTGGACAAGTGGTTATAAGTGGGTTAACCCTAAAATAAGGAAAGTGGGTTAAGTTGGTTAAAAGATAACCCCTTGAGGATGCTACATGAAAGTATAAATAAGAGACAAGGCTATCTCATTTAAACACACTTGAACCTATTGAATATCATTGAATATCTATTTTGTGAAAGGTTATTTGGGCAGGTATTATTGATTGAGAAAAGCGTGGAAGGAAAAGAGCAGAAGGAAAAGAGCGGCAGAAAAAGTGTGGTAGGAAAAGTGTGGAAGAAAAAGTGCAGCAGAAAAGGTGCGGCAGGAAAAGTGCGGAAAAAAAAGTGCAGTAGGAAAACTGCGGAAGAAAAAGTGTGGAAATAAAATTGCGGTAGAAAAATTGTAGCAGGAAAAGTGCGACAAAAAAATTACAGCAGAAAGAGTGCGGTAAAAAAGTGTGGCAGAAAATTCGTGGCAAGAAAACTGCGGTAGCATGATGCTACAAGAAGAAAAAAGGTATGGTTCTCATATGTGTAGTGTTGAATTTATGAATCAAGTTGAGGGTTTTCCTTGTAAATATGTTGGATGCCCTCTTGGGAGTTTATGGCTTGTTGTAGAGTTGATATGAGGCAGATCTACTGAAGTCTAATTTTGGTTCATGTTTGAGGGATTTTGGTTGATGTATATTATAGATAGAGGTTGTATAACAATGTGGTTGTGGCACATGGTTTGATGTAATTGTTTATGGTATTTGGTTTTGGATAATGTGATGTATTTCTAGAGAAATTTTGATGGTTATATTGGTATATGTATTTGGTATATGGTTAAGGTACAGGTTGGTGCATGGTTGATGCACTTGTTTATGGTACAGGTTGATTACAGGTTGTTTGGACAGGTTATTGCGACAGGTTATTTGTACAGGTTTGGTGCATGGTTGATGAATTTTTTTATGATACAGGTTGATTAGAGGTTGAGGTATAGGTTGATGCATGGTTCAGGTTATTGGTATAGGTTGTTTGGTGTAGGTTGATTGGTATAGGTTAATTGGTACATGTTTACAACAATATATCTCACAGTGATAGTGTGATAGTGGTTCCAACATTCTACTTATATGTCAGGGATGTTGGATGGGGCAAGGGAAGGTGGTTGTAGCCACTTTCCAGTTGTAGCCAAAGAACATAGGGGGTTGTAGCCTCCTTCTGGTTGTAGCTAGAGAATTGGGGAGTTGGAGCTTCCCTCATGTTGTAAATTGAGAAACTAGGGGGTTGGATCCTCCTTCCAATTTCAGCTGGAAAAAAAAGGAAGTTGGTGCTTCCAATGAATGTAAATATTAAAGACATATAAGAAAAAACATTTTGTTGTTTTCTCCCACTTTGGGTTGCCCCATAAAAAACTGGTGTTTTGTGTATGTGTGCTATTTCTCATTTGTTCATTTGCTTATTTACTCTACAACTATTGGATGATAATTCTACATTGATATAACACTTGCATTTTATGATGAAAAAGGTTTAAATTTCTCTATTACTGATTCACCCCCCTCTCAGTAATCCAACACACGTGTCATGATTTAAGTTATCACTCTGTAAATTGCTTTTGGATAAGGAAAGAAAATCACAAAGGTAACCACAAACCAACTTGAGGTTTGAGGATATCCCTTCCAACCTAGAGGGGGATCTCTCTCTTCAAATAAATCACTAAAAGGATTGATTTGGTATTTCGTCCAAAGGATAGATCTCTAAGGCAAGATTGAATTCAAGATTGAATTCATAGAGTTGGTGGTAATGTGGAAAGAAAGTCCATAGGGAAATGGAGTCACTGAAAGTTCAAAAATCAATGAAGGTTTACTGGATACTTGGTGAATTTAAATATGATTGATCAAAGGAAAGATAGAAAGTACTCCTTTAATCCAATTAGATATCGTTTTAGATTGAAGATTACAGAGGAAACAAATAACCCCCTTAGGGAATCTATCAAGGATGAATCCAAAGGTGATTACAGTAGAAAGACAATTGAAATTACATGCAATATAGCATCCAATTGATCGAGGTGGATATCGGTGCCCACCCACCTTTTCCAACTTGCTCAAAACAATTTTCTCACAAGTTTGGCAATTTACTATTTTTTAGCAGTTTTTAACTTCCTAGGCCATTTTGAGGGCCCAAATGAAGGTTTTTCTGGACCAATGTTCTCAACGATAGCAAAAGGCTATGATTGAGACCAAAAAATGAATCTCCTCGACAATACCTTTCCAATGGGCTATCGTGCTCCTAAAACGAAGATCGCATGCAAAAGTTACGACCCTGGAAAGTTAATGTACTGACTTACCCAAACAGTGCCCACATGAATTTTGTTGCTTCATCTCCTAGGGTTAGGTTTTTAGATGTATAGGGTTTTGGACATTATTGTTTATTGTAAAAAGGCCTTCAGAGCCTCATTCTAATAATCTTCTTGAGACAATTTGGGCCTGGGAACCCCTCATAGAAAAAGCCAAAAAGGGGCGGACCCAACCCACATAAAAAAGGAAAGAGCAAATATGGACAGTATCAGGACAACCAATCCAAGCCGCAAGTAAATAAGGACACTGGAAAGACAAAGAAAGATACCTGGAAGTGGTGTGACTTCCATAAGAGCCCTATGCATAACATTGATGACTGCCACTCAAAGCAGTCACTGGTGGCTGAAGTGAAAGCCTCTAAATCAGATGCGGGTTCTGAATCTGAGTCAGAACCAGAAAGGGAAAGATAGATCATTGACACAGAATGCAGTGCTACCGTTTCTACCACCAAGCTCCAACTTGGTGAACTAGACGAGCCAACATTAGAGGAAACTTCAACTCAAAATGGTCCTCCTAAGGAAAAATCAATAAATTGATAAAATAATGCCATGTAGACATTTTTTTAATATTTTAATTCTACATTTTACTTTTATCAAAGCTGCCTAGAATTATTTCACTTTTATCAAAGTTGCCCTACCCTGGATATCTATTTTATATTAAGTCTATATTTATGAGGATGAATTAAATGACATTAAATCATTTGAACGATGTGTTGTTGGATGTGTTAGTACACACATGAATATATATTTTATATTAAATCAACATTTATGAGGACAAATTAAATGGCATTAAATAATCATTCAAATGGAAACCCTTCTCTTATTTTTTCATTTTTTTCTCGAAGATATCATGCATTTATTTTTCGAATTTAACCGAACATGGATTGATGGCCCTGGTTCTCTTAAAAAATTCACGAGTTCCAATGGATATCTCCAAAAATCCATCCAAATTTCATGGTTTTGACTGGATCTCTCTAAATTTGCGTCCAAATCTGGTTCCTCAGCCATTGATGACAAAAATTGACGTGAATGCGATCGAAATGGAAGCCCTCAAATTTCAGATTTTGGAGGTAAATGATCAATTTTTTGTGGGTTTAAATTATTTTTGACTTATATTTTACCTTTCTTTTGAACCCCATTTCATTCCATGGTGGTCATTCTATTCAATGTTCAACTGGAAATGAGCAGTTTTTGGCCGGTTTCAACTCAGAAAGCGAGCAGTTTTTGGCCAGTTTCAACTCAGAAAGCGAGTAGTTTTTTGCCAGTTTCAAGTCAGAGGGTTGTTATGTACAAAATTATTTGGTCCTATTGATACATTTCTCAAACACATGTCATGTTTCTTCTGATAGGTATGCTTGTTATTTTTCTTTCACTGTTTATTTTGTTGCTTTGGAAAATTATATCCAAATTGCAAATTACAATTCATTTTTAAGTGATGGTGGGGGAAACTACTTGGGATTTGTCGATGTTTTGTATAACCAGTAAGAAATCCAAGAATCCATGGTGGTATGGTGTATTGTGTGTAATACTGTGTGTGTTTTCATGTATAGAGTTAGATTATCCAAAAGTATCCTTAAGAAGAACACATTACTGAACACCTTAGTTCTGAATCAGAAAAATAAATTTGATGAATCAGAATGTACACTTCAGTTGTGTCAGAAAAAATGTTGATTTGACATTCCTCTTCCATGAGTAAAGAGTTTTTTTAGTTACAACATCATCAACATAAAAAAAGAGAACATTAGTTGTCCTTTATACAATTCTATGTTTTTGGAAACAATGGTACAAGCAGGAGATGTGAAGGCTGCATTCACAGGGCATGCTCATTTAAATGATTTATGTGGCAAGATTAGGGGAGCTGAGTTGGAAGGCAAGCTGACTTCTCCCTGGAAGAAGCTATGAGTTAGAAAATGTTAAAGTACCATGAAACCTACTATAAAATAAAGGCTAATGTAGATGAAGTATGGGATGAAGTGTTGAACGAAGATCAAATAATAGGTGCTCGTTTGGAAGTATCCAACCATTCCGGCTAATGTCCTTAAAGTTGTTGAGATTATAGATAGAACTGAGGTGTCCATTGATGCCAAAAGTATCCTTAAGAAGAAAACATTATTGTTTTTACAACAACAGTTGAAAGAATCTAATGTATAAATAAGAAGGTTTACTAATATCATTGATTAGATGTGCAAATTGAGTATGCTATCTTCGTAGAATGAGAACACCCAGTTTATTCCCTAAGCCAATCATCTTGATCAAATGGAGTAAGAAAAGAATTTTGTGTATGATATTAATTCCTTCATTTAGCCACCTACAATTTACAAACTTCTGGAATTATTAGAGCCCTTTACTACTATTTTGGAGAAGCCAACTACTCTAAATGCTACTCTGCACAATATTTCCTATAGGTCTATGACAGAGTTAGATTAGCATGGAAAAATGCTAAACCACATTTAAATGATCATTTCTATTCTTTTTTTTATAGCTTCCATGAAATTTAATCAACTTTGTTGCAACCTGATTGATATTTGGTGCTTCTAATGGCCAATTTAAATTTTGAAGGCTTCCTTTGAAGTTTGCATGCATGGTGGACTACCATTGATATTGTCAAGAGGAAAAATGACTTCTTGTGAAGGGAGGAAAATGGGATCCATTGCTAGTCGATGGTTGGAAGCAATAGCATTCAAATAGGAAGAGAATGTCCCAACGATCAATGACTTATAAAGTGGATGAAAATGGGTCAATTAGTGTTTTACAAACACAAATGTTAATCCTTGTAAGCTCAAAAGAATGGAAGAACCCTGACCTAGTGAGTAAATATTTTATAGGCCTATACAAAATTATAAATAGAATACCAAAGTTAGTTACTGGTTTGAAGATCCCTTGTCAAGAAAATCCAAGGTAAATATTCCATGGTAATCTTGGGTAACCCCTATATAGCCTTTACAACTCTAATTGATGTTTGTTGCTAGATACATTTCATTCAGATTTTAATGGACATTTGTTTGAGGAGAGAAGATTTGAGACAAGTGTCATATCTATTTTCTTCTTTGGTGTAATTTTTACTTCATCTCTATTTTTTAGACACCATGAGGAGAATGAAGGAAAGACAATAAGTTTTTTGAGTCAGAAAAAATGTTGATTTGACATTCCTCTTCCATGAGTAAATATTTTTGGCAGTTCCATCATCGTCGACATAAAACAAGAGAACATTAGTTTTCCTTTATACAATTCTGGGTTTTTGGAAACAATGGTATAGGTAGGAGACGTGAAGGATGCATTCACATGGAATGATCATTTAAATGATTTATGTGGAAATATTAAGGGAACTGAATTGGAAAACACGCTAACTTCTCCCTGGTAGAGTGCTATGAGTTAGAAGATGTTGAAGTACCATGAAAACTACTATAAAATAAAGCCTAATGTAGATGTAGTATGGGATGAATTGTTGAACCAAGCTCAAACAATAGGTGCTTGTTTGTAAGTATTTCCAACCATTCCCACTAATATCCTTAAATTTGTTTGGTTTATAGATAGAACTAAGGTGTCCATTGATGGCAAAAGTATCGTCATTTGAAATGCTTGACTAAGTTCACCCTTCATTGCAAGAATGTAATATGATGAAGAACCTATAATCATGAGGTCTTCTACATATACCACCATCACCACAATATAAGCACTAACAAATATCACATATAAATTGGAATAATTTCCCCAACCCAATTTTGATAAAATAAGCCTAAATCTTGATGTGCCTAGATCTTGGGGCTTGTTTGAACCCATAAAGAGCTTTGACCAATCTGCATACCTTTCTTTCTTGCTATGTAATAACAAATCCTTCTAGCTGATCTAGATAGACCATCTTCCTTGCATAAATCACCAAAAAAGAATCAGAGAGTCTCATATAACTAATAATACCTTGATATGTCCAAAAATTTATCCATATGATCCCTTCTTTAATAACATTCCCATTTATCCATATATTACACTTTTAACAAAAGAACATCTTCAAAACTTGAAAAACAATGAGTTATCAACAGTCTCTAGTATCTTCATCATTCTCTTATCAATGATGGCCATTCACCTTAATTCCTCAAATGTGGAATAAGCAACACCACAAAAAACTCATAAAGTTAAAGGGCATCTTAGTACTGAAATTTGCATTAACATTAATAGCTTTGAGAATCAAGTCAACTTATTCAAACCTGGCAAACAATAGAGGAAAAATTGAGTTGTGAACTGATAATAAGGGTTTGCGCCCTACATAAGGGAACAATTTGAGGCTTGTTAATCTATTTCTTAGCAACATTTACGATCATTTACAATCTTGAATTCCTATAAAATAAAACCAATTCTAAAGACAACCCAACGACCTAATCAAATATACTAATGCCACACTAAATGTGTCTCTGTTTTGAGGGTTTGAACACTGGTTCATTGCATAGTTAAAGGTTCCTTTCTATGAATGATGTTGTTACTCTTAACAAAAGACTACCTGAGGGCTTGTAGTGCTCATTTAATGAAATTTATGTGGTCTTTCCATGGTAACACATACATAGTATACAAATCTTGAACTCATAGTCTATGATGGCAACACATTGGCTATTATTTTCACTACCGAGAATAATATTCTTGGTGCCCTTAATCTATGAAAACTTAATGGTTAATAGTAAATACTCCTACAATAAGACCTAAAACTGCTTCTAATTGGCTAAGATCTAGGGGTTTTTTATCATGTACCCATTAGTTAAATCATCAAAGAAGGCTCTAATTTTTTTGGTATTATTAAAATTCCACATGTCAACTCCATGTTGAGCATGACTTGCTCACAAAGGGCACCAATATGATGAGAAAACATGTCACATGTGAGATTTGAACTAGGATGATTAGGATACCAACTTAACCTCTCTACCAATTAAGTTGGACCCAATTGACAAGTGTACTGATATCTCTTTTATTATTAATCTTATCAAGGATGGTCAAACATCTCTTTAATGCACAATATCATACTCCACCTATATTGCAGAAATTTAAATCAATCTGATCTTTATAGGGGTAACCAAATTTCAGGTAGTTTCCTATAACTACTTGTCATGTATCCATTTGCAATGGCTAAAATTTAAAGGAAAATCTTCCTTCCATTTTGTGAAACTTTCTCATTCTCAAGTACTTGGCATGTTGTCCAAATCTGGCCTCATGGCCCAATTTCTAATTTCCAAGTCTTGAAGCTATATTTGTTTGTGATTTTACCTTGATGTGTTCTCTTCATAATGCTTCTTATTTCTAGAATTAAGTTTCTTCCTGCCACTTTTCTTGACTTCTTTTCCAACACTTCTTGATATTCTAAAAATAATCGTTCTCTCTTGATGAATACACCCTTGGATCTTACTAATGACACTTCAAAAGTAGAAGAAAGAGAGGATGATGTATACTTCATTATTTTCTCTCATCAAATCACATTTTATAGAACATCTTGTTTCAACATCAAAAGTTGTACTATAGCATCCATACGATGAAAATAGAAGAAAACTAAAACTACGTTGATTCATAGCAACCCATCTACAAGGAAACATCTATTGTAATGGATTCAGATATAGATGAAAAGAAGGGAGTTGGCTACAGAAAAATCTCGTAGCCAATCAATGTTAAGGGTCATAAATCTTTAGAGAAAAGTAAGAAGATAAAATAACATGCCAATAGAGGTGTTACTGTAGATACAAGGAGGCTCATTCCATTTTCAAGAGAATGCCCACTTAACTATCATGAATGAAGTTATGTATTAGACATGCAGTCCACCCTTTTCTTTTTTGAAAGAGTAGTAGAAAATGGAACTTTGACAATGTTAGCAAATTAAGGAAACACATACCTTTAAAATATTTTCCCAAAAGAAAATTTCTATCTCTCTTTTAAGTGTCTCGACTCTCAAGGGCAAGGGAAAATCCCAAAAGGTTGTTTTTCATTCATGTCTTGAGTGAAGTAGTTCTATGAAGACCTTTCATATTAGGTGTCTTAGAAAGGAAAATCCAAGCATAACATAACTAAATACAATGATGATGCATGAAATCTAACAACAGGTACAGGTCCACTGAAATTTAACAATGCTGATGATGATTGCTAGCCCTAGATGCAGGTCCACCGAATTCTATCTGAATCACCTTGGATAAACATATCCTCAAGTAAAATCTATATTAGATATGGGAATGATGGCATAATAAGAATAGCCTATTAACTTTGAAGGGGCATAAACATGCATTTATTTAACACTAAATATGTTTTACAAACTAATTGATGCTTTACTTATATAACAACACTTCATCCAATATTTAGAATGAATCATTTCACTTAAATAGGGTTCATGAATGTGGAAATCATGTAGCAATGTATCTTAGCTGGAAGTCAAGCTAGAAAAATGCATTACTTGCAAGATACATGTATCAAACTAACAAGAGAGAAAAATTACCAAATAAATACACAAAGGATCAATCAAACTTGTTTAAATTATGAAAAAAAATACCTTGCTACCATAGAAAATTCATTGGACATATGACACATCAATCAAAGTTAATAACTTATTAATTAACCATGATGCACTCTGAAAAGTGTACAACGGTATATTGTTTGTACAAAATTTCTACATTGATTCTTCTAGTAATGAGAATAGAGAAGCAATTGGGAAAATTGCTAGTATATAGACAAACTATGGTAAAGAGGTTACTATCACAATACATGATCTAGGATCACAATTATATGGTGCTCTGTTTGCAGAAGAGTTTCATTATCTAAAAGACAACAAAAAGAATGGAGGGTGTAAGAATTTCTTTTATGGCTTTAAGAATATGGTCTTTACAATCCTTGCTCTTCTTTCTTTTGAGGGAACCCTTCCAATTCTTAAATTCATCAAGATTAAGGCTCTCCATCATCACATAGAACATGACAATTAACCTATTCATCTACCTCTGTTACGAGGGAAAAACTCTCTATGGCCAAGGGTAAACCACAAAAGACAGGTATGACGGCATAAATCAATTCAATTCCATTGTATTCTATATAAACTAATGTGCAAGATAAGAAAGAGGCCTACCTCGATCCAACGTTTGATGATGTTCCACCATTGAGCACTTCGACCCAAAGCTTTATAACTACAATAAATTCTTGACAAACAAGCAAAGCAAGTATATAGTGATACTGTAAAGGGGTTAGCACATCAGATAACACAATCCATTAATAAACATTACAAACATGCCCATGGATAATAATCATATATTTGCATGATACCAATAGGACGAGAAAGGAGTATTTCTGTTAATAATTGATTAACAGGAGTGTCAACATTACAGACTTCTGTGTCGGCACAGTTCAAAACCAAGGAACCAAGTTCCTTATTGCTGGGTCTCCATCACTTCAATCCCCTACCAAAGGCAAGATCAAAATAGAGAGACAATGAGATTCTCTCAACAATAGGGAAAGAGATTGGGGGTTGAACACTGTGTTCAGACTTAAGGGACAAAGGGATGCAGACTCAATATGAAGTAATTTCTCTAGAGTAACTTTGCTGTCAAATTTGAATGCTTTCTCCTTCTTTTCCATATCTCTAAAATGTGTTATTATAGCCTTCAAAATGCAACTGAAGGGTCGAGTCAGAACGTTTCTAGTGTATGGAAGGCCAAGGATCATAGATCTCTTGTCGTGACCTGGAAACCCAACTCCATTTTTGTATTTTCTGGCACAAATCTCGATATACGCTGGTTGTAGTGGAGAATCTTGCGTATATGATTGTTGTATAGATGATAGGGCGCCCATATGTGGAAAAATGTTTATTTTTTGCTCTGGATTTGTCAAAAAGGGATGATAAGTCTGCATAGGGAAATGAAAAAAGGCCCTCTGTGCAAGATAGAAATGGTGCAGAAAATCTTACTATAATAGATGCCCCCTAATGTGTGAGATCAGAGGGGTATCTGTGATGGCCGAAATACCTTATAAAAAAGCCAAGAGTGGAGTGGTAGAGAACCAGTTGGATGAACTCGATTTCTCATTACATTCTGTACTAAATTTGCATCATGGCTGCCAAGAATACAATCCATATCTAGGTGGAAAATATATCAAGTAAGTGTTTGTGGCCATGAATAGGGAGATACAATTGTAATTATATGCCAAAAGTTATCATAGTCACGAACAGGGCCCAGTGAAACCAATCTCAAAATCAATCTCAAGATATCTATATACCATGGAGTACAATCTGATCTCCCAAGATTGTTGGTAAATATGTAACAGACAATGAAAGGCATGATGAATGTACAGAGGGTTGTTAGCATATTTACAGGCAGTGTATACTTGTCATTGATGGAAAATACAGTTGTGGTTGTGGTGATGGCTTGAGTACAACAACAATGAGTAGCAGCGTAGCAATAATCGAGAGGAGAAGAGTCAGTGACCGTTGGATCCCATTCAAATTTCCCGAAAGAACGAGGGCCGTCAGATCTGAATGAAGACAATGAAGAGGAGGACAGAGCTCAGTCATTAGATCCAATCGCAATACCCGACCATCGTTGGATCAAGGATAACCTGCACGCTCTTTAAAGTACAAGGAGAAGTGGGAGTAATTGCGATGTGCAAAATCACGATCTAATATGAGCCGTCGAGATCTAGATTGATCTGAACCGTTGATCAAACTCCACATTGGAGTTTCGCGAATCGTGACTTTGAAATGCCAAAATATCTTGACATCAAGAACTCTGAAATCACGATATGCGATTTCTTGATTTAATCGCATCCATTAAAGTTAGAAGTGATCTGGACTGTTAATTCTAGTCACTGTCGGAGAATCGAGGATCGAGAATTTGAAATGCCAAAATCACTTGATAATAAGAACCCCGAAATCGTGATTTAATCGCAGCCATTAAAGAAAGAATGAGATCTAGACCGTTGATTTTCTTCATCGGAGAATCGAGAATCGGAGTTTCACGAGTCCCGTGAACAATTGCATCAGACATTGCGAAATCGTGATACGCGATTTCTCGATAAGGCATATAGCGTGTGGGACACTCAGGAGTCAGTGGAGGATAGGTGGCAGGTCAAAGGCCGAGAGCCATTGGAGGACCAGCGTATCGAGAATCGACAAATCGATATTCCCGTGGACGAATTATCAAGGAAATCCCTAGAGGAAACCCCGACGCGAAATCTGAACCGTCCATTCGGTGGGACGTGCGTCAGGAGTACGGAGAAAGTCGAGGATCGACATATTGCGAGTCCAAGGGGCGTATTCACATTGACATCATAAACCCCGAAACCCCGACGAGAGGTATGGTGGCGATCATGTGATAGCAGGTCACATGGACCATTGTGTATCTGGAAGGGGCTAAAGCTCGGGAAAGGAGCACATCGGGGATTGGAGAATCAGGGGTTCCAAGTACATGTGCATCTCAACACTGAAAGTGTCGAAACCCAATTTAAAAGGCAAGAATAATATAGATTATCCAACGGTGCGGATAAAGCTTGAATTGATCGGAGGGTTAATGTTCTTCCACACACATTTAACTCTTTCAGTTACAAATCCGTTAGTGAAACGGACTCATGATTGCAAATTAGTTGTCGATCAGTTGGCGTTTTGGTTTGCTGGACAGTTGTCGTCATTTTTCCCAAGGAGTTGGGAAGTTGAAATGTTGTGCCCGTGTGTATAAAAGAAGACAAAACAGACTGTGTCGTGTTGGCTGTTCTGAAGTGAAAATGAATAAAACAGTAAGAAAAAGAAAAGGAGCCGAGGCATAACATGAAATTGAGAAAATATGTAGAGGGAGAAGAAACGCAGTAGAAGCAGAGAAAAATGACAAACATACCAGAACCAGAGAAAAATGACAGACATAACAGAACTAGAGCAGAATGACAGAAAAAGTTGATGCAGAGAAGACCTACTAAACAAACAGAAGAAGAGAAGAATTGTAGAACAGTTTGTTGAAGATCAGATACAGAGAAAGATTGGTAAGAATTGATTTATCTTTGTAGTTGTTTGTGTATTCATTATTTGATATATTTAGGGAGGTAGGGAGGTTCTCGGGAGGACTATTGTCCTCAGAGGTTCAAGTGGGTGCTTGAACACAGGTATTTGTAGCTTCCATATGGTTGCAGCTAGAGAAACCAGGGTGTCAGGGTGGTGCTAGGGAGAACAAGTGTTCTCTGTTATACAAGTTGGAGCCTGTGTAACTGGAAGTTGGTGCTTCCATCCAGTTGGTGCTGGAACATTCAGGAAGTTGGTGCTTCTATCCAGTTGGTACTGGAATATTCAGGGAGTTGGTGCTTCCTTCTAGTGGGTGCTAGAGAAACCAGAGAGTTGGTGCTCTCAAACAAGTTGCAGCTTGTAAAACAGAGGTAGCAACCTCACATTGAGTTGGTGCTCAATTGTAAATGATGTACAGAACTGAAAAAGACTGCCTATCATTTCGAAGAAGAAGAGGTTTTCTCCCTTTATGGGTTTCCTCGTGAAAATATGTCTCTGTGTGTACTTTATGTGTGACTGATGGTCTTTACTTTTACTGTCCATATGATGTATGTTGTTGATGATCACTTGAAGGAAGATTAATAATTTTTAAAAGGTATAACATTGTTTAAGCTCATAAACAACTGATTCACCCCCCCCTCTCAGTTGTTTTAGTATTTCCAACAAAGATCACTAAATTCGAATAGGTGTTGGTCCAATGAAAGGGAAGCAACAACTTAGGAAAGTTGCGGCCACATAGTGATGTATTCAAGTCTACTACACTATCCGCCAAGGGTGCAAGTCTACATCATGCGAATAAAGGAGTTGAGGTTGAACATAATGAGACATCGTTTGATTACCGGTCATTGAGGTATACCGTTAACAAACATGAGACAACCTACCAATAATGAAAGTAGGTATCAAGGAACCAAGTACATTCCTACAAGTGTGAATAAAGGAGTCAGTGTCAAACACTTGAGAAATCCATTGATCAAGAGACATTGATGTATTCCCATCTATTAATGGCGAGAGAGCCTGCCAGTAATGACTGCAAGGCTCAAGGTACTCATAAAACTCTAGGTCTTGTATCCAGAATAGATGAGTTGAAGTCGATGGAAAGAGACCCGTTGAGAGGAGAGCATTAAGGCATCTCTCATTAGTCAACATGAGGAACAAAGAAGGAACTTCATGATTTGGTGGAGATCAGATGAAGAACATGTTCATGAACCAATGACCCTGTGCATCTTTTGCTTGTATCAAATGCAAGTGGTACATGAAAAAGACCCTCTAAATAGAAACCAATGATGAAAAATGTTGACAGAGGTGAGGAAACCATCAATAAGGATAATGGAATCCAAGAAACTGCATGAATCCCAAAGTGTGAATAGATGTGTTGCTATCGAACACAAGGAAAACCACCCAGTCAATGACCAATGATGAAATGTCGATTGCTAGGTTCAAGGTGACCTACCGATGATGCAAGTAGGGCCAGGGTGCATGATAAGACCATAGTATCGTGTGATTCTAAGACAAACTGAGGGTATGGCCGAAATGCAAAGTCAATATTTCTGAGGAGTGGCCGACGCAGGTTGTGAGACTTCCTTTGAACAAGAGCATGAGACATGTGGTTGAATCTAGTAGCATAGACTCAATAATGTGATGATTAGATGCAGGAGGCATCAATAACGTTCTCTATAGGGACTGGAAGAGTAACAAGTCAATAGAGAAAACTCTGTAACGAGATCAACTTCGTAAGGCCATGCTAAAACCCAAAATTATAATGACACAAGGACTCAATAATTTTGTTCTCTGTTCAAAGGCGACACGACTGCTGCCAATTATAATATAGTACTCCCTTCCTGCCCGTATTTTTTTTTTTTTCATAACAAATGAATTCTATGATACAGAGGAGGAAACAAGTGTCGCAAGTAATAAAAACTAGTTCCAACAGTGGAACGTACCTATTCTTAATGCAGGGAAATGCATGTGGGAGATGTAAACTCGGGGTGATGTTTCCTCTAGGGTATAGGGTGTCAAATTGCGAAGGATATAAACAAGGCTCTACTTGGTTGAGGATGAAAAACTACTTAGGCAACAATTTATAACGCAAAGAGAGAATCGTCTAAAGGCTTAATACTGCAAGCGAGGGCATGAGATGCAATCACAATTTAATGCCAAAAAATATTCTTTTTTATGTCTTGTAGTCTACTTGGTGTGAAAAAGGGGTAAACTTGTGCCAAATGGACATATTTTTAAATCCAATTTACGAGTGTGAAAAAGACAAGTTCACTCGGCAATCTTTTCCATTTTTGATAATGATTAAAAAAAGAGATTAAATAAGACTCATGACCTTTCAAATCCAGTTTAATGAGTGTGAAAGGGACAAATCACTCGACAATATTTTTGGTTTTCAGATGATTCGGAAAAAAGCTTAATTAAGACTCGTTTTCAGTGTCTAAATCAACATGTAAAGGGGGAGGCCAAGGCTCCCATCTCGGTCTTCTGTGGAAAGTCAATATCTCATGGATAGTTGATAAAAGATTGGGAAAACCCAAAGTTCTCCAAGTTGATGAGGAGAAAGAGTTGATGGAGAATACAATATCCATGATGGTTCAAATAATGTCTCTTAATGGAAAAGACATAGGTGGGGGTATGGGATGCCCCATCAGGTCATCCCAATCGAATGGAACTTTGTTAGGACTTGGAGAGAGAGAGCATTCGAGGGAAGAATAAATCTCTCTCATTTAGAAGGATTAGGTTTAGGGATGTTGATGACATGATTAAGAGGCGCATCAATCTCTTCAAGGAGAGTAAGGATGACCAGGGATTGCACTGGTGTGGCCACTTCTTCAATTATAGGTTGAAGAGGATGCATAGTAATGGTGGAAGGAGACGCTTCACTTTTGAAAAAGGAGGCGAGGTCAGGAGTGGATTGCAGTGGTGGGACCACCGAGGAAATCAAAGGAGAAGTAGTGTGAGGAGAAACTAGGGATGTCTCAGAATTCGAAGGGCTCTTGGGTGAGACCAACGCTTCTGGTATCTCGGCATTATCTAGACACAAATGAGTAAGGTGATTTCCTTCACAAGTCCTCCAAAGGAATTTAGGCTTACATCTGAGACGTCTAGGCTTCTTGATGTAATTAGAAGGGGAAGGAGAGTCATCTCCTGAATGATGAATAGAGGCTAGAGATGTGAAACAGTTATGATTCAGAGTGAAAAGGATGGTGCCCCCAACATAATTAGCAGAGGTTGGGTGCGGCCTGTCGACATAATTTGTAGAAAATGTTGACCATCTCCAACATGACTGACAGATGTTGGGTATGGAGCACCAGTGTGACTGACAGTGATTGGGATAGCGATAGAAGGAGGTATTTGATTCCAAGGTCTGAGGAAAGATTGATTCTGAAACATTGCAAGCCAGGAAGGATCCTACTGTACTCCCCATCCCTACTTAAGAGGGTGATAGCTTGCACTAAAATGTTCTGAAGAAGTTTGGACGAGCATCATCACTAAGGCCTACAAAGGGATCGAGGTCGGATAAGAATTATTCGAGTGATGATATATGTTTCCCCCTTGTGAAGGGGTTCCATAAAGAGGGTAGCTCGAACCGTAAAATTGATTTTCTCCATATGAGGTACCAGGAGGCATCTGAGGGCCAGTGATGGGAAAAATGTTCGAAGGAACTGACATGGTGGACAAAGGATGTGTGGGCAGTGCATAATAAGTGGGAAAGGAACCTATCTAAGAACTGGCTCCTGGAAGAGCATAGTTAGCATGAGATTCAAAAGGGGAGAGGTTCCAACCTCCCATGGGGACACGACTCATATCAAATGAAGGAATAGGCATTGGAGCCATGATGCCCCTGGATCCCATGCTAGGATTCATATATGTGGACTAGGGAGAGGATTGCATGGGTGAATACATATCAATAGAAAAAGTTATGAGAGACGCAAGGCGCAGACTAAGTGTTGTAATTCTGCACACCATTGTAAAAAGCAGAAGGATCCGTACCCATGAAATGAGTAGGAATCATGGGGTAGGTTGAAACAAATGAGGGAGAAAAATAATCTCCACTATCCATTATGGTAAAACCCAAAAAAGATTCCTAAGGCAAACTAGTAGTCAAAGATCATACAAAAAAGTCAAATGGCCAATATGCATGAAAACGGGCTAAAGTGGCTGAGTGGCCTCCCTTGCTAAAGAAGCTATGCCTCATCCAAGAGGGACTTGAGACTCCCTGCTAAATTTTGGAGTTAACAAAATCAGTTATAGAGGCCCTCGTGGGATTAACAACCAATCGGTCAGATCCCCCCAGAGAGGTAATCCTCCATAAAGGCTGTGTGATGTCCGACCTCTATCTGACCCAGGATACAAGTAGAATAACCCTTGCAAGTAACCTATGAGATGCCTAAGTCAAGAAACTAATAAAACACTGTATAACCGATGCACATGTGAGCATTCATAATTCTGGATCACCGTATGGGCAGGGTAGCAAATCCCAAAACCTTGAAAGCACCGCCTCTCATAGAGATATGGGTACTAGCAAGATCCCCAAATATGAATAAATCCACAGAAATATTTCTGACGCTATGTGAGTATCCAGGGGTTATACCTTCAACTAACTTCACGTGACCTCATGATTAAATCCGTTGTGAGTGGAGCCTCCTAATATTACCAATTATACAATGGAATTCTCAACTCCTTGTCTCAGACACATATGTCGGTTTAATTTCCTTGGAGAAGTTTACTCACAAAATCCTATTCCAAAGCACTAAATCCTAGGATAGTTTGTGCACCCTAAAAATAGAATCGTGACTAATCAATTTGTTGGAAGATTGGTTGTTGTCATTGATGTCAACCCTAGTCATGGGTTTTGGACCGCAAGATTGATGAAGGTATTTGGACATGAAGGAAAATGCACATGCAGATACAACGCCCATGGATGGATAGTATACATAATTTTGTTTCTGGTGGTATGTGGCACATCACGTGGATCCTCATGGTTGAGGAGAAATGAATTTTTGAAGATGAAAAAGTGAATTGAAGAAGGAAGTACATGTAGGCCCTGAAGATAATTAAAGAACAAAATTACAAAATAAGAAAGTGTCAGTTCGGCCCTAATGTTAAAAGGAAGTGACATAAATGGTATAAATAAATATCATTATACATTCATTTGATACACAAGTCAAATTTCAGAGGAAATCAGAAGTAAAGAAGGTCGTATTTCAAGGGAGGATGAAGTCTTTTGGTGATGTGTTCTAAGGTATGTTATTTTCAGGTCATCTTACCATTTTCGCTATAACCTTTTTTCTAGAACGATTTAGATGGTGAAATTTATATGGTATTGAGAAGACAAATCAAGGTCCATGTGGTAAAATTTTATGCTCTTGATTCTCTATAATTATGGAGATACACTCTGTGGAAGATAGGGTTTTTGACCAGTGCTGAAGCTAGTCAATAAATAGGTGTTCCGGGTAAAACAATCATAACTTCTTCATAGAGAATCCAAATAAAGTGGGACAAATTGCATTGGAAAAAGTACAGACTGTAGTTTCTTTTTTGAAAGTTTTATAATCTTATGTTAAATATTGAGCGTGGGGCAGTCTGTACAAGTTTGGTCTCCTGAATAAACCAGAATTGAACAAAGTCTACTATTCTCTCTATAACTTCTTTTGGGTGGAAGAAAGGGGAAAGGATGGAGAGTTAAATCCTCTCTTGATATTGGAGGATTGTATCTTCCTCTTGGAGGTTTATCCCTCTCTTTACATTTGGAAGTTGTAGCTACCTTTGGAAGTCATTACTTCCCTTGAACAATAGCTATTGATTATTTCTCATATATTGTGCATGGTGTGTTGTGGTGTATTGGTGTAACTATTATACTATTTTTCATTACTCATTGGATATAGTTGAATGGTTTAAGTATAAGTTGAAAAAGGTTTTAAATTATACTTGATATTGATTCAACCCCCTCTCAGTATCAACAATTGGAATCAGAGGACGTTGCCTTCATAACCGTTTAACCACTGGAAGGAAAATCCTGAGCAAAGATGGATGACCATAAGCACATTTCAAATGGGATTCAAAAATTTGATGGAAGAAATTATGCATACTGGAGTGATAGAGTGAAAACGTACCGAACAGATTTGGCAGTAGACATTTGGTACTCAATTGTAAACGGCTATGTAATCCCAAATAATGCTCCAACCGATCCAAATGAGAAGAATCTTATGATTTGTAATTCAAAAGCCAGACATTTTATTCTAGTAGCAATGGAACCAACCATTGCTAGAAAAGTGATGGGATGTAGAACTGCTAAAGAGGTATGGGACAAACTCAAGAGTATCTATGAAGGTGATCCAAAAGCTAAGTAGGTCAAGCTTCAACGACATAGAGAAGAATTTGAAAATTTGAAGATGAATGAAAAGGAAGATATTGCAACCTATCTTCTTAGAGTTGATGAAGTTATTAATGCTATAAGAGGATTAGGTTGAAGAAAGAGCTACACAGACAGTTGATGAGAAGTGGACCAGGATACCAGAAAGAAAAAATGATTACAAAAGAGATGAATATCCAAGAAGACCTCCTACCTTTAGGAATCAAAGAAGCTTCAATCAGTATGAAGGAAACTACATAAGACTAGATCATGAACCCAGATGGACTACATCACAAAGAAGGCCACTTACTCCAAGGTATCCAAATTTCTTTCTTGGTCATTGTTATGATTGAATTTTTTTTGGACATAAGGCAATTAATTGCAAAATCAATGAAAGGTACAAATACGCAAGAAACATGAATGGTGTAAATAGAAGATATGGAAATAATCATGGATTTGTCAACATAAGTTATAATTCGTTTTCCCCATTGATGGACAAAAATATTGTATTCTACAAATGTAATTATCTTGGTCACAAAGCACGAGATTGCAGATATATGGATGAAGATGTCTCTATGCCAACCACAGTATGGACAAGGAAAGAGATTCCAAACAATGAAGATTGTCGAACAACATTAACCATTGAAGAATGTAAAGAAGAAAATGACTGGTACATAGACAATGGATGTTCTTCACACATGACTAGGGATCAAGACAAATTCATCAACTTGAAGAGAAAGGGTGGCAATGTTGCATTTGGAGATGACTCATTTTCCAAAATACTTGGAGAATGTGTAGTAGAACTTGGAAGAAAAAATGTAAGAGAAAAGAATGTCCTATTGGTTGAAGACTTGAAGCATAATCTACTCAGTGTTAGTAAAATGTCTGATCAAGAATACACTCTTAAGTTTGACTCCCGAAAATGTAAAATTAGAGAAAATAACTTAGGAAGATTGGTTGCAACTGCAACAAGAAGAGAAAACAACATATACATCCTGGACATGAAGAAGAGAGAGAAGACAAAAGCCACACAAAATGATTCCAAGGAAGAAAAAGTCCCAAAGACCAAAAATAAGGATGAAGTATTATTGAGTGCCACATGTTCAGGGGGAGAAGCCCCAAAGAAGAAGGTTACCTTTTGCCATTAAAATCAGGGTGAGAAGCCCTACCCTTTGCTATTGATGTCAAAGGGGGAGAGAAATTGGGATCATGATGATAGGGGTAGTATGAGTGTTGCCATCAATGACAAAGGGGGAGATTGTTGGAAGATTGGTTGTTGTCATTGATGTCAACCCTAGTCATGGGTTTTGGACTGCAATATTGATGAACGTATTTGGACATGAAGGACAATGCACATGCAGATACAACACCCATGGATGGATAGTATACATAATTTTGTTTCCGGTGGTATGTGGCACGTCACGTGGATTCTCATGGTTGAGGAGAAATGAATTTTTGAAGATGACAAAGTGAATTGAAGAAGGAAGTACATGTAGGCCCTGAAGATAATTAAAGAACAAAATTACAAAATAAGAAAGTGCCAGGTCGGCCCTAATGTTAAAAGGATATGAAATAAATGGTATAAATAAATATCATTATACATTCATTTAATACAAAAGTTGAATTTTAGAGAAAATCAAAAGTAAAGAAGGCCAAATTTCAAGGGAGGATGAAGTCTTTTGGTGTTGTGTTCTAAGGTATGCTATTTTTAGGTCATCTTGCCATTTTCGCTATAACTTTTTTTCTATAACAATTCAGATGGTGAAATTGCTATGGTATTGAAAAGACATATCAAGGTACATGTGGTAAAATTTTCAGCTCTTTATTCTCTATAATTATGGAGATACACTTTGTGGAAGATAAGGTTTTTGACCAGTCCTAAAGCTAGTCAATAAACAGGTGTTCCGGGTAAAACAGTCATAACGTCTTCATAGAGAATCCAAATAAAGTGGTACAATTTGAATTGGAAAGATTACATACTATAGTTTCGTGTGGGTGACTTTTAGAATCTGATGTTAAATATTGAGCATGGGGCATTTTGTACACGTTTGGTCTCTTGAATAAACCAGAATTGAACAAAGTCTACCATTCTCTCTATAACTTATTTTGGGTGGAAGGAAGGGGAAAGGATAGAGAGTTAAATCCGCTCTTGATATTGGAGGATTGTATCTTCCTCTTGGAGGTTTATCCCTCCCTTTACATTTGTAAGTTGTATCTACCTTTGGAAGTCATTACTTCCCTTGAACAATAACTATTGATTATTTCTCATATATTGTGCATGGTGTATTGTGGTGTATTGGTGTAACTCTTATACTATTGTTCATTTCTCATTGGATATAGTTGAATGGTTTAAGTATAAGTTGAAAAAGGTTTTAAATTGTACTTAATGTTGATTCAACCCCCTCTTAGTATCAACAAAATTTTAGTTTAAATCATAAATTTTATTGGCTGTGATTACTCAAAAGGGTATGGAAGTGAAACTCATGATGTTATGACTTTGCAAAAGATAAATACGAATATAATTCAATGTCCACCTTTAACTTTTCAATGAATGATATGATAATAAAAATAGTGCAATTTTCAATGTCAACTCTGCAATTTAGAAGTAAAATGAAATATTTTGCTAAATGCACTAAGCTAATGATAAAGGTTCAAAGACAAAAATGTTAACCAATGAAAAATGCCTATTTTTTTGTATTTTCAATATATATTAAAGAGAAAATGCATGGACTGAAAAACAACATGATATATAAATTCTACTGTGTATAAATGAAATAACTCAAGAAGAATACCAAGCAACCAAGAAAACAACCCAGGGTTCAAGGGAAAACCCCAAAAAAATGAAAAACAATAAGAAAGACTACACCCATAAATTCAACTCCCAACAGGCTTCCTCTCAACTCAGAGAAGCTCAACATGCACTATAGAGACCTGGGAAGGCTCAAAAACAATCAAAACTCACCCAACAGTCACTAAACCAAGAAAACAAGTATGGAAAAGTGGTATACATGTCTATTTTGGAGAATAATGTGTATACACGCAGCTTGTAGAGAGGCAACACACATGTGTACGTGACTGTCAAGGCAAAAGGAGCATACCGGATTTAAAACAAGGCCAGGCAAGGGAGAAAAGGTTGAAAACTCAGGCTCAGAGTGAACATAATCTGCCAAACAATGATACAACAGGCAACACAAAGGAAAAAGAGAAATGCAAGGAGAAAAAGTACTTCAACCCTTAGAAGGAATATCTTTCCCCAGTGTAGTCACCATTTTTGTTACGAGGGAAAAACTCTCTATGGACAAGGGTAAACCACAACAGGCAGTATGACTGTAGAAATCAACTCAATTCCATTGTATGCTATATAAAATAATGTGCAAGATAAGAAACATGCCTACCTTGATCCAACGTTTGATGATGTCCCATCGTTGAGCACTTTGACCCAAAGCTTTATACCTGCAATAAATTCTTGACAAACAAGCAAAGCAAGTATATAGTGATAATGTAAAGGGGTGAGCACATCAAATAGCATAATCCATTAATAAACATTACAAACATTCCCATGGATAATAATGATATATTTGCATGATACCAATAGGACAGGAAATGATTATTTCTATTAATAATTAATTAACAAAAGTGTCAACATTACAGACTTTTGTTTTGGCATGGTTCGAAACCAGGGAACCAAGTTCCTTCCAGCTGGGTCTCCACCACTTCAATCCCCTACCAAAGACAAGCTCAAAAGAGAGAGACAATGAGATTCTCACAACAATAGGGAAAGGGCTTGGGGGCTGAACACTATGTTCATACTTGAGGGACAAAGGGGTGCAGACTCAATATGAAGTAATTTCTCGAGAGTAACTTTTGTCTCAAAGTTGAATGTTTTCTCCTTCTTTTCCATAGCTCAAAATTGTGCTATTATAGCCTTCAAAATGCAACTGAAGGGTCGATTCAGAACGTTTCCAGTATATGGAAGGCCCAGGATCAGAGATATCTTGTCATGACATGGAAACCCAACTCCATTTTTGTATTTTCTGGCACAAATCCTGATGTACGTGGGTTGTAGTGGAGCAGCATGCGTATATGCTTGTTGTATAGCTGATGGGGCGTGCATATGTGGAAAATGGTTTATTTTTAGCTCTGGATTTGTTAAAAATGGATGATAATTCTGTATAGGGAAATGAAAAAAGGCCCTCTGTGCAAGATAGAAATGGTGAGGCAATTCTTGCTATAAAAACCTCCAACACCTTCTCTGTAAATAGACATGGAATATCTGGCCTCAAATGTAGACTCTGGCATATTGAACCAAAACAATGAAGATTACTTCAAATTTCCATTGGTTTTCCAAAAAAAATTCCCAAATCCTCTTAGTATTAAAGGAAGCCAATAATGAGGCATGGATTACTGTCTATTCAAAGTGTGCCTTTCAACTGGACTTTGACGCTAGAAAAATTCGACAAGGAGCGTAAAGGCACGATCAACGCCAGAATATATATGGATGAATCAATGGACATGAGGAGTGCATACTTATTCTGCTTGACATGTTAGAGGAATGCAGGGCCACAATACTTATAGCAAGATTACTTCCTCTGTATCTGTGAATACCTCGTCTAAATTGCATGTGTTTTTATAGAATTGATGCATTTACAGTATTTGTGTTGTAGTTGTGTAAGCATCTTGCTTGAAAATTTGGCGGTGTTATTATTTATCTCATAACCAACTCCTTTAGAATCACAATCTTTCTAGTTGTGATTATCTCAAGAGAGGGTAGTGAATCTGAGGTACTTTTTCTTCCTACAAATCCAAATGTCTATATCTCAAAAGTTGTATCCAAAAAAATGTGTAAACTACATAGATACTACTGTAGGTTATTTTAGATGCAATTCATCAGGGATAGATCCTAGAAATATTGGAAATAGAAATGATTCTTGAAGATTTTCATTTACACGAGATGGATATTGTGATGCTGAACAACACCCCAAAAATAATGCAAACAATGCAAGAGAACCCATATGTCAGAGTGGAGTGATCCGTACAAATTGCATTGACTGTCTACATCGTACACTTGTTGCACAATTTTCATATGGTATGGAAGCTTTAGGCTGTCAGTTGTATGCATTGGGATTGTCAAATGGACCCAAAGTGGATCTATATAGTGGCATTGACGCTACACTAATGGAAATGTACCAGAGTATGGGTGATGCTCTTGCAATTCAATATGGTGGTTCTACTTTAGGATTATTACTTTATGTCTGAATATTCTCTAATCTACTATTGTAGGTGTACAATGTGCCTCCACATAATTTTTAGGTCTTCATAGAGAGGTCACGAAAGTCAAAAGATACAACACAAGCTCATGATTTTTTGAAATCAATCAAATGATATTACAACAATGCTTATATTGATGGGGAAAATTATACAAAAAACAACAAACTACTATTTGGGATGACCTATTTGGGATGAGAAACAGGTTGATGAAATTTTGTCTAAATATACAATCTAGTTTGAGGGGTAGAAGAACACGATTTTATCTTCGAAGAGATCTTTGTTTCAAAATAATTCCCATTGTACAATCCTTTTAGTCCAAATAAGCACAACATTATTGATGAATTTTGTACAACTAGAGAACTGAGAAAAATATTATTGATGTTCAACATAGTTAGATACAATTCTGCAGAACTCTAATCTCCCAAAGAATTCCCTTGGAGTGCCTTGAAGATGCTAAAAACAAACAGACTGATGGAATATGGGTGGGTAAAAACGATATCTCTTGTATTATTAATTGTCCCAAAAACTTCCCACACCCCTTTCCTCTATAAGTGAGATGGGATTTTGTTGGCTGTATTTGGTTTTCTTCCTTTGGTTGTCTTTAACTTTAGATGGCTTCTGGGCACTGACTAGCCCGTTATTTTTCCTCTTCTTGATGGCCGGCTTGAGGACAGGTTTGACCAATAAAACCCGAGGCACCATAAAAGGTGGCATCATCCTCGTAGCTGAAGGCTGTAATCCAGCCTGAACATATCAACACAAGAGAATAAAATAGTTAGCATCACATTTTAGTCAACATAAATAAAAGTTGTGTTAAATAAATAGATAAATATGTTTTCATGTAGTCTTACCATTTCAGGTGAGGTACAAGTGTCTTATGAGGAAAATAGTTGTTGCTCAAACAATTTATAACTTGTAGGCCTGTCCTCAATAGGCAGTGCTTCAGTTGGTTTTTGGGGTCTTTTGGAAATGGAAAGATTTTTAGCACCACATTCTAGTGATGCCAATGGAGCTTCTTTGATTTTCCTATTTCAGCCAGATTTAACATTAAATGGCTTCTGAGCACCGACTAGTCCATTATTTTTGAGAGATCCCTTCTTGTTAGCTAGTTCAAGAACATGTGTGTCCAATGACCTATGAGGCACTATGAAATATTCCATTGTCCTCATAGCTAAAGGTTGTAATCCAATCCGAACATATCAACATAAGAGACTAAACAAGTCATTATCCTATTCCAGCTAACAAAATTAAAGGATGTGTTGAACCCCTACCAGATGTGTTAAAGTTAGTGCCCTAAAAAAATATGATAAGATTAAATTTTAAATTTAGCGCACCAAGTTGTTTTTCTACAATAAACAACTATATTCCCTTTTTGGATATGCCCTAATTTTGCAAAAAAATGGCAGTTTTAGTGTTGGATTTCACAAAAACTATGGTGAGATACTTTAGATATTTCTCAAGTAGGTGTATGGAGATGAAGGGATTGGGTTCACAATGTAGAAGACAAATGTGAAAGGGAACCTTTCATACTCTATGCTTCATTGACAAATCCATCTATTACTTTTGTTGGTGATTATATTTTTGTTCTAATGACAAAAACTTAGAATTATATTGATTGTTGTGAATAAATATATCTAGCTAATTAGAAAATGCTCATATTAGAGGGAGAATGATGCCGACGCACGCTCCCTCCACAACCCGCAGGTCGGAAGGTCCACGTCAACACAGGATCTTTCCTTTTCAACACGGCCCGAAGAAATCCAAATGGTTCTTCTATTTCCCTATCAGGAAATCTGCACCCACAGCAACTCTCACGGGATCCCCTCTTTGCACTCGAGAGATCGGACTTCACGACTTCGCGAATCCGGTGGTCGAGAATTGGTCTCTCGAATCCCCAAAACCCAACAAGAGTCAACGTTGACCCTTTCCTTTACCCTTTCGACATTTTTTTCTATCGCAATTTCGGCGGTTGTGATGTCGAACAGCTTGTCTCTCCGACTCTCGAATCTCGATATGTCGATACCCCGATACACGTTCGAGTTTGACTTTTCAACGCTTCACCTCATCGGGACTTCGGACTTCGCGGTATCATGAATCCTAATGCAACGATTTTGAAACTTCACCCCATGAAATTATGAAATGGCGTGCCACCTGTCCACTCGTTGACTCCTTCGTGGCCCCACAAAAATCCTTTGGCTTTCGAGATATCGCGTTTCGCGATTTCACGATTCCTGTTGCAAAGTTTACAGAATTTCAATCCACGAAACCCCGATATGGAATTCACAAGTAAATCCGACGGCCCTTGTGGCTTGGATCTACGGTCCTACTCCTCCTGAGCTTTGAAACTCTCAGGAATACTTTGCCGTATCTCCCCTGCTTCTTCTTGAGATCTAACAACTCACGGAAGTTCACGAATTCTCCTTAGAGAATTCCGACTGTCCGTTCCTCCTTAGCGATTTCTGCGAAATGAATCAAGTATCCCACCGTGAAAGCTTATCCACCTGCGATGAAAACTTACGACACCTTCTTAATACTCCCAGTCACAATTTCTGTGTAACCCTTTCAGTGGTTATAAGGCATTATCCCTCCTGAGCTTCCTTATAACTCTGAGTCTTAGAGAAGACTCTTGTGTGCACTCCTTGTGGCAACTTTCAGACACTTCCAAGCGCTAAATTTCCTTCGACCTTGCGCACACCTGTAGCAATAGTCTCTCGACACTTCACTTGGGTTCACAACCCTGAGACTTCACTCGGTCTACGCACTCCTTGCACGGATCCTATGCTTGTCTGCACTTCTGCGGAAATGAGGACAAAAGCTAAACTAACTGAGCCCTTTGTCAACGCACTCCTTGTGGACACTTCAACTGAACTCCTTGCAGGAACCCTTGCTCAGATAGAGAAAAAATTGAAACACATTCCTACTTCCTCTCAGACTTCAAACTCAAACATGAAATCATATACACAACATATAAAGAAAATGTATAACAGGAAGCAAACATTCATGAGCATATCATTCAACATCAATACACAGAGAACGAACACAAAACCATGAATTTGAATCAAACTCCTTCTATTAATCCAAATATCTATACATGAGTTTTCTTACATAGCTCTCTGCTTCTCTTCTATGCTCTCCAATAATGTTACAATACACAATGAGGGTGTCTATATCCGTTTCCCTCTTGCACTCTAAAACTGTCTAATCTACACATTCAATTCTACCTACTTGCATTAACTACTTTAAATTCCTTCTACCTACTAAGTACGAGAGAAAATCGCTCAAGGTATGTTACATTATACAAGTGTGCCTTTATTTAATTATCACATTTATGTTCGACGCATCAACTTCAAGGTAATTTCAAAAATTTGTGCTGGACGTTTTCCAGCTGTCTTCTGCTTTCGCGCTGGCTCGCTTGATGTTGGCGATGCTCCTGCATCATACTCCCTGGCTTGAAAATTTCATGGGCTCCTGTCCATGAGCTCACGCACTGTCTGTCCATGCCTCTGGATCTCTTCTTCATTCTCCCAGCTGGCATCTTCAACTGGATGGTCCTTCCACTTGACCAAATACTCAAAGTATTCTTTCCTCCCGGTTTTCTTACCAATTCGTTTTTCCAGTATGCGCTCCATCTGCGGCTTATCAGCAACTGACATCTGCTTCATCCATTGAATTACTGGCTTCTCATCTCCAGTCTCTATTTCCTCATCTCTATATGGGTACAAATCAGAGATATTGAATATCGGAGAAATTATGATCCCATCGGGTAATTCAATCTCGTAAGCATTCATCCCAAATTTCTTCAAGACTCTACATGGCCCGATTTTCTTCATCTTCAATTTATTATATGTTCCTCTCGGGAACCTTTCCTTCCTCAAATGTGCCAGAACCAAGTCACCAACCTCAAACTGAAGTTGTCTTTTATGTTGATCTGTTCTACGCTTGTATTCTTGGCTTGAATTCTGTAGTTGCTCATTCACCTTGCTGTGAAGTTCTTTCATCGCCTCTGCAAAATCTTCTGCACTAGCGCTCCTAGTCGCAGTCTATTATGAATCCCTCAACTCAGAAACTCCTCTTGGTTGTATGCCATAGACAACCTGAAACAGACTCTGCCCTGTGCTCCTGTTAACCGAGTCATTATAAGCAAACTCTGCCTGTGGTAATATGTTGTCCCACTAGCTGTGGTGCTCTGTCACCAAGCTTCTCAGCAAGTCTCCTAGACTTTTGTTCACCACTTCTGTCTGTCCATCTGTCTGAGGATGATAAGATGAACTAAATGAAAAGTTAGTTCCCATCTTCTTCCATAAGGTCCTCCAAAAATTCCCTATGAACTTAGTAGCTCGATCCGAAACTATACTTCTTGGCAAACCATGAAGTCGAATGACTTCTTTGAAGAACAGATTCACAATGTGAGTTGCGTCACTGGTCTTCTGACATGGAATGAAGTGTGCCATCTTGGAAAATCTATCCACTACCACAAAGATTGAATCAAAACCTCTTTGTGTTCTTGGCAACCCCAATACAAAATCCATGCTAATTGCATCCCATGGCCTTTCAGGTATGGGCAATGGTTGATAAAATCCTATATTCTGTCTTCTTCCCTTTGAATGATGGAAAATTCTGCATCTGTCCATGAATATCTTGACGTCTTCTCGCATTCCCAACCAAAAATATGACTCATTCAGCTTTGCGAACATCTTGTCGTGACCAAAGTGCCCTACCAATCCTCCACTATGTTTCTCCTTCAACAAATTCTCCCTCATGGAGCATTTCAGAATACACAGTTGATTACCCTTAAACAGTAATCCTTCCTGGATCATGTATTTGGCCCATTGGCTTCTATCTTTGAGAACTGGATTCTCAGCTTCTTCATACGCCTCTTTAAAATCCTAATCATCTGTGTACATATCCCCGAGATCATCAAAACCCAACATTTTGACTCTGAACTCTTGCAACAGCAAACACTTCTTGCTCAAAGCATCAGCCACTTTGTTAGCAGTACCAGAAATATGTTTAATCACAAATGTGAAATTATGCATATACTCAACCCATTTGACATGTTTCTGATTCAACTTTTCCTATTGATTCACAAACTGCAGTGCATGATTGTCACTGTATAAGACAAATTCTTTCGGGATCAAGTAATGCCTCCATTTCTTCAATGCATGTATGATAGCATAGAACTCCTTATCATAAGTAGAGTATTTCACTTTCGCTTCATTCAGCCTCTCATTGAAGTATTCTATTGGCCTGTCTTCTTGACTCAAGACTGCCCCAATTGCAAATCCACTTGCATCGCATTTCACTTGAAATGTCTTTCGAAAATCCGACAACACCAGAACTGGTTGTTCCGTAATCTTCCTCTTCAACAGATTAAAACTTTTCTCATCTTCTTCGGTCCAATGAAAAGATTTGTGTCTTTTCTTCACAGTATCCATCATCGCTGCGCTAATTCCACTGAAATTCCTGATGAACATTCGGTAGAAACTAGCCAATCCATGAAAACTTCTCACCTCAAAGATATTCTTCGGTGATGGCTAATTCTTGATTACCTCCACCTTATCTGGATCCATCCTCAACTCATCTACAGAAATAACAAATCCCAAGTAAATGAGCTATGTATTCATGAATGATGACTTCTTCATATTTATCAACAACTTCTCCTGCCGTAGTTTCTGCATCACTGTAGCCAAATGCTTCAGATTCTCTGCCACTGTTTTACTGAAAACCAATATGTCATCTAAATACACAATGAAAAATTTCCCGATGAACTCCCTCAGGACTTCGTTCATCAACCTCATGAAGGTACTTGGTGAATTTGTTAAGTCAAATGACATAACAAGCCATTCATACAACCCTTCGTTGGTTTTGAATGATATCTTCCACTCATCACCTTCTCTCATGCGGATTTGATGATAACCGCTTTTCAAATCAATCTTTGAAAAATACTTTGCTCCACTCAAGAAATCCATCAGATCATCCATCCAAGGAAATGGAAATCTATACCTAATGGTTATCTTGTTAATCTCCCTTGAGTCAGTACATATCCTCCAGCCTCCATATTTCTTCGGACTAAGTATTGTTGGAACAACACACGGACTCAAGCTTTCCATGACCAAACCTTTGTCCAACAACTCTTGGACTTTCCTTTTGACCTCTTCATTCTCTTGCAGTGTCAATCTGTACGTGGCTTTATTTGGAAAACTGGCTCCTGGTATGAGATCAATATGATGACTCACACTTCTAATCGATGGCAATGAACGAGGTAATTCGTCCACTACGATATCAACGAACTCTTCCAGCAGTTTCTGAATTTCTTCTAGTAAATCATCCACTCTTGTGCTAGTCAAAACAATCTTCGGTTTCCTGACCACAATAAACTGTGGATCCTCCTTCTTCTTGACCTCAGTAAGAAGTTCCTTCCCACTCATGAGAAGTACTTTGTTTCTTACTTCTGGTTTCATCTCCTTATCTTTAATTGGAAGCAACATATGAGTCCTCCCATTCTTCTCTAGGGTGTATGTGTTCACTCTCCCATCATGAATCACATTCCTGTCATATTGCCATGGTCTACCCAGCAATAGATGACAAACATCCATAGGAATGACATCACATAATATCTTATCATTATATCCCCCTATCTTAAATTCAACTAAACATTATTTAGTGACAGTTACTTGATGTCCCTTTTGTAGCCACAAAATTCGTTATGGGCTTGGATGATCAATCGTCTCCAGCTCCAGCTTCTCTACCATCTCCGTAGAAACGATATTATCCGTGCTACCACTGTTTACAATGAACTTGCATACCCTTTCCTTGGTCTTGCAAGAAGTGCGGAAAAGTCTGGTTCTTTGGACTGAACTCTCCACCTCCTTCTCTAATGTCAAAAGAGCTTTCCGCATCATCAACGATCTTCCGCCTTCAGCCTCTTCTGTCTCAACATCCCACCTTTGTGCTTCGGCGATGTGAGTTTCTCCACTTTCCTTTTTTTTATCTGGACACTCGTAAGACTTGTGCCCATTCTTTCCACATGTGAAGCATGTTATTACTCCACCTCTTCCTCTTCCTCTACCTCTAGTACGAGGAAAAGTATTGTTATCATCATAATCTCCTCTCTGCTCAATATGTTGTCCTCTCTTTTCAACATATTGCCCTCGCTGTGAACTTCCACCTCTCTCAATTCGAGTCTGAGGTTTTTTCCAGTCTTCCTTGGGCTTCTTATATTTATCCTGGGCAACTGATTTTCCTCTAGGATGACTTCTGCCTCGGCCTCTCTGACTCTGCTTTCGGCTCAGCTTCTCTTCTACTTTCAGAGCCATCTGATAAGCATATTCCACCGTTCAGATGGTTACCATGCTCATCTCATCCTGGATATCATATCTCAGGCCATTCATGTATCTAGAAACTTTTTCATCATCGCTCTCCCGATGACCTGCCCTGATGTTCAGTTTGTAGAATTCCTCAGTGTATTAGTTCACTGTCATCAGCTTCTGTCTCAGGTTCTGCATCCTACTGAACAGAGTAATTTGATAATCCCTGGGGATGAATTTCACCTTCATATTTGCGATCATTCTATCCCAGCTCTTGATCTTTTGCTTGCCTTTGTAGCGTTTGTCATCTTGTATTTCATTCCACCACAATGCTGCATGTCCCTTCAATCTAGTGACAACATGCTTGACTTTCTTGTCCTCTAGAATCTCTAATCTAGTCGAAGTATGTGTATAGATCTCTAATCTAGTCTAGAATCTCCTCTACATCCAATTTTCTCTCATAAACTAGAATGTCCATTTTTGCTCTTGCACCCATCCTTGTAATAGCTCTGATCAAACGTTCGTTTGATGCATCTTCAACTGCAACTTCTTCTACATGTTCAACCTCAATCTCACTTTCGGAATCACTAAGATCCCCAACACTGACTGTATTCCTTTGTGTTGTCTCCATGTCTTTGAGTCTAGCTCGTAGATCACGCATTTCTCTCTCCATAGCTGGATCTATCATCTGCCTACCTCTTCTTCGCGACATTTCCCTATCCTCTGGTGGATCGGGTGTTTTCCTGTCCCTTCTCCTTGGCAGCATGGTGAATTTCCTTCTTCTCTGCTACAGAAAGCAAAGAACCTTTTTGTGCTCTGATACCAAACTGTCGTTGATGCACACTCCCTCCACAACCCGCAGGTCAGAAGGTCCATGTCAACACAGGATCTTTCCTTTTCAACACGACCTGAAGAAATCCAAACGGTTCTTCTATTTCCCTATCGGGAAATTTGCACCCACAACAACTCTCACAGGATCCCCTCTTTGCACTCAGGATATCGGACTTTGCAACTTTGCGAATCTAGTGGTCGAGCGTTGGTATCTCGAATCCCCAAAACCCGACAACAGTCAACGCTGACCCTTTCCTTTACCCTTTCGGGATTTTTTTCTATCGCAATTTTGGTGGTCGCAATGTCGAACAGCTTGTCTCTCCGACTCCCAAATCTCGATATGCCGATACCCCGATACACGCGCGAGTTTGACTTTTCAATGCTTCACCTCATCGGGACTTCGGACTTCGCGGTATCGTGAATCCTAATGCAATGATTTTGGAACTTCACCCTATGAAACTTCGAAATGGCGTGCCACCTGTCCACTCGCTGACTCCTCCGTGGCCCCACAAAAATCCTTTGGCTTTCGGGATATCGCGTTTCACGATTTCACGATTCCTGTTGCAAAGTTTACGAAATTTCAACCCACGAAACCTCGATATGGAATTCATGAGTAAATTTAACGTCCCTTGTGGCTCAGATCTACGGTCCTACTCCTCCTAAGCTTTGAACATCTCGGGAATACTTCGTCGTATCTCCCTTGCTTCTTCTTGATATCTAACAGCTCACGGAAGTTCGTGAATTCTCATTCCTACTCCTCCTGAGCTTTGAACCTCTCAGGAATACTTCACCGTATCTCCCCTGCTTCTTCTTGATATCTAACAGCTCATGAAAGTTCGCGAATTCCGACCGTCCGTTCCTCCTTAGCGATTTCTGCGAAATGAATCAAGTATCCCACCGTGAAAGCTTATCCACCTGCAGTGCAAACTTACGACACCTTCTTAATACTCCCAGTCACAAATTCTGTGTAACCCTTTCAGCGGTTATAAGGCGTTATCCCTCCTAAGCTTCCTTATAACTCTGAGTCTTAGAGAAGACTCTTGCGCACACTCCTTGCGTCAACTTTCAGACACTTCCAAGCGCTGAATTTCCTTCGACCCTGCACACACCTGCAACAACAGTCTCTCGACACTTCACTCGGGGTCACAACCCTGAGACTTCACTCGTTCTACGCACTCCTTACATGGCTCCTGTGCTTGTCTGCACTTCTGCGGAAATGAGGACAAAAGCTAAACTACCTGAGCCCTTTGTCAACGCACTCCTTGTGGACACTTCAACTGCACTCCTTGCAGGAACCCTTGCTCAGATAGAGAAACAATTGAAACTCATTCCTACTTCCTCTCAGAATTCAAACTCAAACATGAAATCATATACACAGCATATAAAGAAAATGTATAACAGGAAGAAAACATTCATAAGCATATCATTCAACATCAATACACAGAGAACAAAAACGAAACCATGAATTTGAATCAAACTCCTTCTATTAATCCAAATATCTATACATGAGTGTTCTTACACAACTCTCTGCTTCTCTTCTATGCTCTCCAATAATGTTACAATACACAATGAGGGTGTCTATATCATGTTTCCCTCTTGCGCTCTAAAACTATCTAATCTACACATTCAATTCTACCTACTTGCATTAACTACTTTAAATGCCTTCTACCTACTAAGGACGAGAGCAAATCAATCAAGGTCCATTACATTATACAAGTGCGCCTTTATTTAATTATCACATTTATGTCCAACGCATCAACTTCAAGGTAATTTCAAAAAATTGTGCTGGACATTTTCCAGCTGTCTTCTGCTTTCGCGTTGGCTTGCTTGATTTTGGGGATGCTCCTGCATCAAAGAATAAACCCAAGTGGGATACATGTCATTTATTCATTTAGATTGTCTATTGTTATAAGATTGGTTTCTTATATTCTAATCACCAGTTTTTAATCTATATTGTCTTCAGATGAAAACATACAAGCTTAGCTGAATTTACAATAATCTACAATATGCCTGATAGCTTTGAGGTATGCCTCAATATTTTAAAAGTCGTCTTTTCCTTAGGAGATATCCAAAATTATTTCTTCTGCAAGTTGATTTTCTCATTGTGGGATTTTCTAGTATGTTTTGATTTTCATAATATTGGTTGTTTGCGGGATTCTTCAATAGATGCAAATGGTGTAAGAAACTATCACCATGTTACCCACATAAATTTAAGTCAGGATATGGCACTGATCCATAAACAAAATAAGAAATTGGTTCCTAACATTGACTACAATGCATTAAGGGAATTTGGAGATAAAAATTTAGATCTTTGGGTGAAAGGAGAAATTTATCTAGTTGACCCTATGTCCAAATATCATCCCGATTTCAAAAAAATAACAAGACTATGCTGGTTTGTATTCCATGGAAACAATGGTCTTCTAGGATACTGTAAAAATTTTGATGGTAACCAGATTTCCCTTGAACAAAAAATCCAAGATCTTAGTGTCAAATTAAACCATCTCCATCACTCAAATATGGTTCAGTATCATGAAATCATAATATTGAACCAAATAATAGAAATGTTGAATCAAAGACATGTGGATGAATTGCTTCAAGTGAAATCCAACTCAACAAAATAAATTGAAATGTTGAAAAATGATATCTATTGTCTCCAAAAGAGTCTCTCTTTAATAAAGTAAACTCCAGTGGGGTTGAGGAATAGATCAAAAGAGTTTAAACCATTATCATGTATGGTAAAGAGGGGAGGTGACTATAAAAAAAGGGTGTTTGAGGTGAAGTCCATATTAGATCCAAGTTGTATTGATATTGTAGATTTGTACAAAATTGTGTTGAAGAAAAGTGACATTAAATCAATGCTCAAACAACCATAATTTGATTCTTTGAGGAAATAAGTAGTTAACCAATTCATTGCAAACTTAAAAATTTATGTAAAAGATGTTCAAGGAGTTTTTTATGATAGAGGGATCAACAGGGAATCATATGAAAGTCTTTTTAAATTTCTGAGAGAGGGAATGTTGAATGTCAGAATTAAGAAGATTTTGGTTCCTCACCTTTTCATGTGCAAAAAGAGCATGGACTACGAAACAAAAAAGTTGTTGATTCTTTGGGATATGCATATCAATTAGAAGCAGTGAAGGAAGTTGCAAGTAAGAATAAAAAAAAGTATCAAGTGAAATTATTCCATTAATGGGAAAAAATAACTTGTGGTATGACCTAGAGCGGGTATTACAGATTATGTTGAGGTATTATGACATCTCTATTGAGGATGCATGTGGGAAATTGATTGTTGTACTAAAATTGGATGAGACGGAGTTAGTCAACAATGAAAAATATGAAAGAGTTTCAATCACATTAATGAATCGTGGATTAGATCCAAACCTTGATAAGACAAGTGATAAATATTTTCAAGTTCAATCTGAAGATCACCTTTTTTGGACGGTAATTTTTCGTGTCAACAAGGAGTCCCATGAGTCCTTGATTTTTTTTTTCAGAAAAACATCTTTACATCAATTATGTCTTCACATGATGCAGGGGAAAAATTATATGTGGAAGGATATGGTTCATATTTTGTGGAATGTTACCTTGCAGCTGATTTAAAAACTCTCAATCGTATGTACAACATTTCTCATGGTGCAAATGCAATGCATAGTTGCTTATATTTCATGAAGAAAAAACAAAAAGATCGAAGTTGGAATGGTGGTATTTTGAGCTGTCATCAAATCCTTCCTCCCAACTGTGATCGACCTGATCCAAATCTATATTTAGTGCTTCCTATACCATTGATTAGGGTGCACATGTGCACTTTGCATACATTTGTGAGAATTGTTGATAAGATGGTGTATTTATCTATTTTGTTTGCATGGAAAAAAACCTACTGGATGAAAGTAAAAATTCAATTGAGGCAATTGAACAGGTTCTTTCAAAAGAAGGTTTGCATGGTGTACATGTTAAAATTGAAAAATATATTAAGAGGTCAGGTACATGAGGAAATCTTCCATGAAATCCATCAATGTCAGGTGTCAAGGAACGTTGTTTTATTGAAAACAAATGTGGACATGGATGTTGGGGATTGTATGAAGAATTAATTGATGCAGAAGATGATTGCACTAGTGAAGGGTGTGAATCAACTAGAAAGAAGAAATGTGCTTGGAGGTCACTTTCATCTTTTTTTCTACTGATGGATAAGGAAATATTCATGGAAGGTGATGCAATAACCTTTCAAGAAGCTATTACAAACTTCATAAGAGAAATGATAGAAGCATGGGGAGACAACCATATGACACATTATATGGTATGCATATTAATTTTCATCCCACTAGTACTTTCCTTTGTACGTTTCTTTACTTTACATAATTGATTGTAAATTAACTTCATTTCGTACATTTGTTTGGTATTCTAAGATATATTGATGCCAATGTTTGTAGAAACAATTATTTTCACATGGACCATGGTTTGCAACAAAATATGGAAGATTGGCCATTTGGGGTACACAGGGTATGGAGAAATCACATAAGCTAGCTCGTACCATTTACCATAGATGCATAGAGAAAGGAGGGGGTTCCAATAATTCAGATGTTCTTGTGCAAATGGGTCAAGCATTTTATAGGCATAAAATATATGGATTTAAGAAGAAAAACCACCTTCTAGAAAAAAGCTGAGCTTAGTATAGTAAGATATCTGATGTTTCTGAAGGTGGAGTTGGGACAAGTGCTAGGTATCCAATCTGTATGTTAACTTTTCTACCCTCTTAATTTAATAATTTATTGCTTTTAAAGTCTCATTATCATATTTGTTTTTGTATATGTGACCCTCTATCAATGGACTTCCACAAGACATTCAAATTTCCTATAAGTGTATTCTCTTCCAAATAATTTTGTAAGTTTTTAAGTTTATCAACTTTATGAAGCTTATATTTTGTGTGTCAAATAATTACTTAAGGCTAGCTAGAAAAATATTATTTTTGGTATCAAAACTAACCCAACTCTTGTACATGTTAGCAGGTAAAACATGGACATTTGAACCCCAGAAGTCCAGAAATCCATATTCTAGATGCTTCAGGGTTCATTACGTCCAAAAATCCATCTTTTTCCATATCTTAATTGGTTGTAAATGCATCAAATCTGCAGAGACTTGGACCTACATTTAGTTGTTTGGGTTTATGCAATTCTAATGTTGCACTTTATGGCTATATTCAATTATGATATTGCATGGCCATATTGTAGTGTTTATCAGGTTGTGACCTGCATGTCATTTTGTAAACAAAGATACTTGTACTACTGGAATAAAATTGAATTGTCTTCCATTCATAGAGAAACAATTCTAATTTTGTTATTGGAAAATGAACACTGTCTATCTTTTGTAACTCCATTGTAACAAAAGTATAATTGTATAATTTAGTCACATCTAGAATTGTATTGGGTTCAACTCTTTTGGTTTTTTTGTCTCGTTTTTTGTTTTATTTTCACAATTAATAATTTAAGTCACATTAAATTTTAATATGCTTCCACACACATCAACATGATTTGGCAATGTGACTTGTTAAGGAAGTACCAGTGATGGTAGATACTTTGTTTATCTGTATATATTATTCAGTATATCCATCTCCATCAAAATTTGAAGGAAGCCAACAATGACCATGACAGAAACATAGAAAATTCCTACAAAAAAATCCAACAAAAAGAAGAAGGGACAATACATGCCAAAAAGAAAAGCAAAATGATGGAGGTCAAATATGGAACCTCAAAAGGATGATTTTTTTGGTACATTTTCCTTCATAGAAATTCAACATCTAGTTGTCTGGCCCTTGTAGTCATTAGCAGGAAACAATAATGCGTCCTTTGGGAATGTGAAGATCTGACACAGGAAGAAATATCATGTTATGGGCAATAAAAGATGCACACTATAATTACCATATCTGCATACCAACTTCCTTTGCAGTTTGGAGTTACCAAGTTCCATGAAAATTGAATTTAATACCTGTGAGTGTAGATATTTGTAAATTCGTTTTGCACTTCCTCCCTGCAAGCATGACAAAACTTATGGATCTTAAAGAAATCAAATAAGACAGAATTATGAAAAAACTGACAATTCACATGGATTTTCTTTTTCTTGAATGAATTGAAAAGTTTCCAACCTAAAATGTAATGACTTTGAAGGTAATACATAACAGATTGATCATAATTCTCACTACCGAGATTGAGATACTATTCTCTTTACAAGGTCATTCAATACAACCCATTATAATCCATGATTATCAATGAATGCTAAATTTTTAAGGGGAGTCATTCCTTTTTTTGCAAGTAGAGAAACTAAATACAGTATTGTACTTCACATAAGGTATTTGATAGTCTACCCAAATTAAGATACTATAGGAGGAACTTAAGTACATTATCCTCAAGTCAGCACTTCGGAGTACACCTTTCCACATAATAGCAAAAACACAGTTTGAAATGAAGTTCCTTTCAAAAATAACTTCAAACTTTGTTACAATTTCTAATTGGTTTCCAGACACAACGACCATGGAGTTCAATCCCTATTACCAAATGAATTAGGGGCAGCTGCAATGATGACACTACAAAATATTTTGTGACCCTTTGCCATGAAAATAGCAATGAAACATTCTTACACAAGATTCCATTGTCTTCAAAGTTCAGAGAAGCCAGACTATTAACAACATCTAAATGGGATCTTTGAATCAAGAATACTCAGACAAATAATGTTATGATTTTTTTTTAATGAAATAAATCTATTGCACTCCAAGTAGTGTTGCATAAGTGTCTCTCTTTTAGGTACTTGTATTTTCATGATCCAAACTATGAAAAGAAATAGTTCAATATATATTCAAAAAGGTAAAATATGATAGTTATATACTAGAAATGAAATGAAGATCATCCAGAGTACAAGTTGAATTTGTGTACAAAGATATAGTCAAACTGAAAAATGTCATATGGCCCACTCATCTGCAAATGGCAAATGTATAATGAGGCTTTCATTGATCCACAACTCTAAACTCAAAAAGGCTGACTTATCACCTTCTATCTAAACCTCGGATATGGCTACAATGGGTTCAATAAACTTAGAACCTCTATTCTTGGGTTTACAAACTTAATAGAGGGTACTACAACCTTTCCCAATTTTTCAAGTTTGGCTCTCAGTTTGGTAACATGTTCTTGGGACAAACTTGGATTATACATACAGACCTAAAATGAACATGGGTTCATTAAATTTCTTTGGGATATCCCTATAGAACCCACCTAAACATAACCATAAGGTGAAAAGAGAAGTAAATATATATTGAAAAGAAATGCTAAACTAATAGACTTTAACCCTCACCTTAACACACAAGCCAGGTTCTCCACTTGATTTTTTTTCAAAGATTTTACATTTTTTTAACTTTTAAAATTTGTTTTCCTTTTCATTGAAGGAATTCTTCATTGCTATAACATAAATTAAATTTATAAATAAAAAACACAGTGCCAACTTTGGAGAGGACTTTTGAAAGCCTTCCACTACTCCAAATCCAGCTCTCAAAGGCTGAATGGAAACCCGAGGGTATCTAGTTGTCATTATACACATCAAGAAAATCAAATGGACACCTTTTGATAGATAAAAATATTTTTTCCCAAAGTTACTTTCAGAAGCATAGCGAAGGTCTTGAAAAAGTGGCAAAGACCTGTTTTTGATCATTTGTTTTGGATTTTTCTTCAACAATGTGATCTGAAATTGCCAACAGAGTATATATATGTGAAGTACGGGTCAATACATATGCAATAATGTAAATTTTTCATCATTTATATCCTCTAAGAGAAAGCACAACGTGGCCACGCTGCGCTTCTGTACATCAAAACTATCAAAATACCAAAAATTTCAAAAATTGTCAAAATTCCTTGCAATTTGTTTATGGGACTCCTTGTGTGATGGGTTTACACAATCAGTGATGCATCATCCAAGAGATCAAGTCTATCTGTCATCTTTATCTTCTTTAGGGATTTCCTTAGCCTTTTGTTCATATTTTTTCTTAACTTCAGAATCACTACAGTTGAATTGTGTTTTAAACTCCAAAATCTCAAAACTGCAAAGTTGAGACCCCTAATATAGATTTATGTTCATTGGATGAAAGATGAATAATTTTAAACACATATTTGACATATAGTGAACCTACAAATATTGACAAGCAAGTGCATATCAATATGGTCCATAAGGAAATAAGGTTTCGAGGCAAACAATTACCTTCCTGTCTCTAGATATTGCTTGAAGAGCATAATGGAAAAACACCAAATGGGAGCATTTAGAGATCATTAAGAGATTTTCCATGCAAGAATAAAATTAAGCGGGAAGTACAGTTTGAATTTTGCAAGGCAAGATCATTACACTACTTGTGCAATAAATCAAAAACTAATACACATATTCTTGAATCATACAACTCAACCATGTTGAGAAGTTTATAAATAAGATAGATATGTATTTTGGGCTTGCATTGAAAGATGGAACGAGAATCGATGTTTGAAAAAAAAAGCACTATGTTGTGCATGTAAGAAAATGTAAATTCTAGTGGAAATTTCTTGTTGCACAACAACTTGTATTTCCATGTAAATTTGTGTGTATTGGAAAGGGAAAATGCAACGATCTAATCTAGGAATACCTTATCCCAATTCAAGAGGTTACTTTGAGATACATAAGGTTCTCGTAGTTTTGTAGAAACACTTCTATTGGTCTCACCCTTATGCAAACATGGATAAATAAATGAAGGCATTTGTTTCTTGCACAATAAAAAACTGGCCTATAGCTCAACTAACTCAATTTGAATATGACAAGCATTAAATATCACCAAATCCACATGAAAAAAAATAATTTAACCCCATGACACTTAATTACATCATATAAATTCACTATAAGTCGAATCACATCAGTGGGAATCAACTTGGACCAAGCAAATCCAAAAACTGTCATATTTCCCAAAAACGCAACATCAATAAAAAACGCAGCACCAACCTTGGAGAGGACTTTTGAAAGCCGTTCACTACTCCAAATCCAGCTCTGAAAGCGTCAATGGAAACCTGAGGGAATATAGTTGTCATTAGAAACCTCAAGAAAATCAAATGGACACCTTTTGACATAGAAAAATATGTTTTCCAAAAGTTACTCCCAGAAGTGCAGTGAAGGTCTTGAAAAAGTGGTAGAGCCCTGTTTTTTATCATGTTTTTTGGATTTTTCTTCAACATTGTGATCTGAAATTGCTAATAGAGTATATATATGTGAAGTACAGGTCAATACCTATCCAATAATGTAACTTTTTCATCATTTATATCCTCTGAGAGAAAGCGCAGCATGGCCACACTGCACTTCTGTACATCAAAACTGTCAAAATACCAAAAATTTCAAAAATTGTCAAAATTCCTTGCAATTTGTTTATGGGACTCCTTGTGTGATGGGTTTACACAATCAATGATGCATAATCCATGATATCAAGGCTATATCTCCTCTTTATCTTCTTTAGGGATTTCCTTAGCCTCGTGTTCATATTTTTTCCTAACTTCAGAATCACTACAGTTGAATTGTGTTTTAAACTCCAAAATCTCAACACTGCAAAGTTGAGACCCCTAATATAGATTTATGTTAATTGGAGGAAATACGCATAAGTTCAAACACATATTTGACATATAGTTAACCTACAAATATTAAGAGGTAAGTGCATATCAATATGGTCCATAAGTAAATAAGGTTTCAAGGAAAAAAATTACCTTCCTGTCTCTAGATATTGCTAGAAGAGCAGAATGCCAAAACACCAAATGGGAGAAAAATGTAGAGATCATGAAGTTATTTTCCATGTAAGAACAAAATTAATTGGGAAGTATAGTTTGAATTTTTCAAGTAAGGATCATTACACTACTTGTGCAATAAATCAAAAACTAATACACATATTCTCTAATCATACATCTCAACTATGTTGAGAAGTTTATAAATAAGATAGAAATGTATTTTGGAATTGCATTGAAAGATGGAAAAAGAATCAATGTCTGAAGAAAAAAAACACTATGTTGTGTATGCAAGAAAATGTAAATTCTAGTGGAAATTTCTAGCTCTGCAACAACTTGTATTTCCATATAAATTTGTGTCTACTCAAAAGGGAAAATGAAAAAATCTAATCTAGGAATACCTTATCCCAATTCAAGAGGTCACTTTGAGATAAATAAGGTTCTTGTAGTTTTGTAGAAACACTTCTATTGGTCTCACCCTTATGAAAGCATGGATAAATACATGAAGGCCTTTGTTTCTTGTACAATAAAAAACTGGCCAATAGCTCAACTAACTCAATTTGACTTTGACAAGCATTAAATATCACCAAGTCCACATGGAAAAAACTAATTTAAACCCATGACACTTAATTACATCATATAAATTCACTATAATTCTAATTACATCAGTGGGAATCAACTTTGACCAAGCAAATTAAAATCTGTCATATTTCCCAGAAACACAACATCAATAAAAAAACGCAGAGTCAACCTTGGAGAGGACTTTTGAAAGCCTTCCACTACTCCAAATCCAGCTCTAAAAGGATCAATGGAAACCTGCAGGTATGTAGTTGTCATTAGAAACCTCAATAAAATCAAATGGACACCTTTTGACAAAGAAAAATATGTTTTCCGAAAGTTAATCCCAGAAGCGCAACGAAGGTCTTGAAAAAGTGGCAGAGACCTACTTTTTATCATGTTTTTTGGATTTTTCTTCAACACTGTTATATGAAATTTCCAATAGAGTGTACATATGTGAAGTACAGATTAATACCTATCCACACATGTAACGTTTTCATCATTTAGATCCTCTGAGAAAAAGCGCGGTGTGGCCACGTTGTGATTCTGTACATCAAAACTGTCAAAATACCAAAAATTGTCAAAATTCCTTGCAATTGGTTTCTGGGAATCCTTGTGTGATGGTTTTACACAATCAATGATGCATCTTCCAATATATCAAGGCTATCTCTCCTCTTTATCTTCTTTAGGTATTTCCTTAGTCTCTTTTTCATGTTTTTGAGCCATTTTTGCAAATCAGGTTCCAGGTGAAATAATGTCTCGCCATGTTTCTATGCGGCTTGGTGTCTCTATTGGCCCTCTTCAATAGCTTCTCCAAGTATTGGTTTACTCTCCCAAGCCAATATTCCTTGTGCTTCTCAATCTCATCACCTATAGAGTGAACATGGTTTTTCTTTACTGGCTCCTTGCTTTCCACCTGCTCTTCTAGACCAATCAATGTTTTACCTTTTTCTTTTGCCTTGTTGGATGATGGATGACCTGGTAAGGTATTTTGACGCATTGCATTCAGCTTCAAAAGTATGTTCTCTTTTTTTAGTAATGCCACCATGTGATTTTCCTTTGCAATATCATCCTTTAGCTATTGTATTTGTTCTTGTTTCTCTTTGATAATTTCTTCATTTGATTTGTCTGCATGGTCAAATATCTCTTGCTCATGAGGCATCTCCTTCTCAAAATGATGCATTGGGGATTCATCTGAATGCCTAGGTGACTTCTCCAAATCTCCCTGAACTTGTTCCACCGTATTGTCCATAGGCATTTTCCTAGTTTGTTCCCTAGTCAACACTCCGAGTGTAGACATCTTCTTGGTGCTCTCAGGGGAAAAAAACAATTTTTTCCCTTTCTGGTAAGTCTGTGTAATCTCTTCCACATGTGTCTTTGTAGTTGACAACATGTTGTAAGAGACAACCTCCTGTGGCCTTGGTGGTGCTAATGAAGTGTTTTGACTACTGGGTTGACTAGTATCAGGCAGAAGAGAAACTAACCAGATGAAATCCTCCCAAGGCATGTTGATTTCTGAAAGTTTTTGGATGATCATGACCTTTACCAAACCATGATGAAACAAATTCGTTTTGTGATATGTCCCTTTTCTTTGTACCTTTTCTATCACTTTGACCAGGCTTCTGAATAAGTAATGAGGTAAGTTAAGTGGCATGATGGGTGTGAAATGCATCAACAACCTTATGTGATACTGGTACAGTCTTGAAAATCTCCCTTCACAGGTAAAGTATTTCATGATAATCTTCATCAACGAGGCATATCTACCTAGCAAATGTTTGACAGGAAAATTATGAGTTGGAGTATCTTTATAGCGTGGTTTCAGGAAAACCTTGTAATTTTCAATGTCTAAATCCATTCCTTTAAACTAGATTTCTCCATGATTGGGAATACATGTAGTTGTGGCAATGGAATCTGTGGAATCAGTGAAGTATACCCCTACAATTGTGGTCTTATCCCTCTTGAAATTGGTGGCAAAGAGGCTAGTCAATTTAGCATGGCATCCAACCTCTTGAATTCTTTCACAAAACCATAGGAAGCCAACAACTTCAAATAATTTCTTAATGAAAGTTGAGGCCATGATTTCTTTGATCTGTGTTGGCTCATACCTGGACACTTGCCCACCCTTATTGTACCTCCTTTTCTGATTATCACTGCTTCCAGTTTCCATGATGTGAAAATACTAATTTTTAGTGGGAAAGGGAAGGGGTAAGGTATAATTTGTGGAAACAGGGGATACGGGACAGTCTGGTAGATGGAGGGAAAGTAGTGGTTAACTATTTTCTAAATTCTTGGGGAAATTGTGGAGAGTATGGATTGGTGTTAGGGAGTGTAGGTGAGGTCGTTTAAGCACACGATGCAGGTTTGTATAACATAAAATGGAAAAATATGAATGAAATATTAAGACACAACAAAACCCTAGGAGATGGTTTTTCACTAAGATGTATGAAGAAAATGAAAGAAAGAAGGGTAAAGGTGGCATGAATGTGGCCCAATTACTTTTTAATGATGAGTTGGACCTGTGACCTGATGAATAAAACCTCTGCAACAAATTACTTTTCTTCCTTTTCAAAAGCGCAACACTTCTGCCAGATGCGCAGTGAAGGTTGCCAGAAACGTAGCATGGGCTGCCAGAAACACAACGTGGGTTGTGAATAAGTGTTTTGATGGAAAATTTCGGTGTTCTAATGGTTGAGATGGACCTTGATGCTGAAGAGGAGTTTAAGAACACTAAAATGAGGATTGAATATACTAGGATGGCCTTTTAATAGATTTGAAAATTTGATTTTCCTTTGAGTAATAGAGTGATATTATGTGATGTGACTGCAACATGATCTTATTATGTGGAACAACACCTTACCTTTATCTCAACCTGTCTTTAAGGTTCTAATTCCCATGGTAGTGACCCAAGTGATGAATATGACTCACTTTAATTTTTTATGACTGGTCTTATAATGATATATTCAAAAAATGAATTCTAATCCATGACCTAGATGATGATGACCATGAACACGTGGAGGGATTAGCACTGAATTAAACATGCTAAACAATGACCAAATTGTATTTGGAAATTTGTTTGAAAATTTGGTCTAGGACCTTATTAACTCTGAGGAAAACAAGCAAGCCAAGAGGAAAATACGTAGTTAGACTACCTATAGCTTATAGGACCCTAACACACATCTCTATTCAATCCCAAGCAGCCATGAGAGTCTATCTTTGTGAATTTTATAATAGGCCTACCAACAACATGAAAAAAACATGATGCAGTGTCTATTGTCATTGATAGGTTCTCGAAGATGGTAGTACTTGCACCTTGCAAGAAAATTGAGTTTATAAAAGACATAACAAAGTTTTATTTTCACACATATGGGTTAGCTTTGGAGCACCAACATACATTGTGTCATACCATGAACCTAAGTTCATCAAACAAATTTGGAAATCACTCTAGAACATGTTAGACACAAGGATTGATATGTCCATAGTATTGCACCTGCAAAATGATGGGAATGAAAAAATTGTGAACCAAACTATTGTTTACCCATTGTGCATGTACAATCATAGGCACACTCACATTTGGGATCACAAACTTTCTTTCATGTAGCACAGTTACAACATAGCTTAGCACAACTCCACACAATGCAGTGCTTTACAAGTCATTAGGTTTTCAAAATAAAAATTTGGTCACTGGCTAGTGTGTCTAGGTCTACTACTACTCCTTTCAAAAAAATTCATGTTCCAGTCATTGCCATCACTCAGTGGGATGTGTCATAAATGTCATGTTTAGTCATCTTGTTTCCAAACCGATTGTGGCCTATCAGAGATGAAACTTGAGAAACAAGAGGAGGTTTTTGTTGCTTATATTACAAAGTACAATAACGTACTTGATATTTTACACAAGTATTACAGCATGAGAGATACATTCACATCTTCACAACCTATTTTTCTGATTGTGCAAAGTCATGTTTTAGTCATATTTTTGCCGAACCGATTGTGGGCAATCACAGATGAAACTTGAGAAACTGGAGGAGCTTTTATGTAGCATTTACCCTTGCATCCACATAGGAATAATCTTCCCATGCTTGATTTGAGGCAGACCCTTAACATCCCTTAATGCACATGTCCATCCCTTACCTATGAGGCAATAACTAAACAAGATCACCTGCGATGATATATACATACAATATATTTAGTTCAATTAGATAGACCCCTCGAGCGAGTTACATCTGAAGATGGCCTTTTATGTAGAGCATTTTATGGAGTTGAGAGGAACATTCATTGTTTGGTCCTTGTATACTCACCATCACTTAATTCATTCTCTTTTCATTCCCTTGGCTAGTTCAGTGTGGGTTCACATAGAATTAGAGTGGAGGCAAAGCACCAACTTGATTGGGTGAAGAGTATTTGCGAGTTGTGCCATGTCTGAGAACTCAAGACTGAGGAGTACTTCATATTGCATTGTCCCATTTATTGTGAGATCCAAGAACACTTCTGTTTTCTGTTGAAGGAGTCACAAACACTCTCATGTTTCTTTCAATACTTGGACTAGAGATGTCTAGCACTATACATGCATGAGGCCCTTAGATTCTATTATTAGACTATTGGGCCCTCTCCTAGACCAATGTCCACCCAAATGATCACTTCCTTCTTTGAGGTGGTCCCCTATGCTAGGGGTACCAAGAGACAAATTGATAGCAGAGTTACTTCATCTTCTAGATCAGTGAGGTCCATTTCTGCATCCCAGAGACCCCAATGATTATGTTTTTCCATCTCCCACACCAATGGTCATATGAGGTCACATAGGCTGTGATGAAAGATAACCTCTTCTAGGAAGAAACACAATATGCATACCAGATTCTCTTCCATATCCTCTTCTAGATAGGTTTCTATCCAGAGTTTCCTCCATTTGGTTTCATATGTTCAGGGAGCTATCCCTAGTGGGCCTTGCTATGTTCATTATATTTCTATCCTCTATCTTGGTTTCTTTACTCTTTCTTCCTGGATCAGATTTTCATTAGCGGTATAGGTCTTTGTATCTTGTCTTGGCTTAGATCAATACTTTTCTTTACTTTTTGCATTTTACTTTCTTTAGGATCCATTTTTGTCCTCTCACTTTGTATTAACATTATTGTACTCAATAGTCCCATTGACCAAATTTTGTGGTCATTCGTTGGACATCAATAAAATTATCTTACCTTGTCTCTAACAAATCATCCCATAGTTTCTCAAAAGTGGGTAACTTTTGAGTACAAATACATTGAACAAAGTAATGCCTCGATGGACCAAAGCCATTCAAAGTGATCTGAACTAGAACACTCTCATCAAAATAATCTCCAATGATAGTGCCCCGATCTCTCAACTTTGTGATCTTCATTAGATAGCTCAATACAATATCAGTCTTTCTCATGCGATAAATGGTGAGTTTGTTCTTGAGAATAATTTTACAAGATAGATTGACACTATGTTACAACATTACAAGGACATTAGACTCTACAGTGTGCATTTCCACTTTACCAAGTTGGAAGCGCCCTCCAACATGTGATGTTATTAGAGACAAAACCTGGCCATTGTTGCAACCCCTAAATGCACACTTGAACAAATATACCAGAAACAAAAGAAATCAAATCAACAAGTTATCCCAGGTGCAGATTGCCTATCTCAGATTCTCAAGACAATAACAACCTTCTAGTCACTGTAAAATCCTGGGCATCTCACCCAACAACCTATCACAGGTCTGGATCTAATTCACTTAGTAAGGTTCATGCATTACACACATTTAAATCCTTCGTAATTCCCTCTCATAGGTAGAAGTTCATTCCATACATTGATCTAGAGGATTTCAATGAATGCACTCTAATACCATGTTAAATTTCAAACCATGGTATGCAGATTTTGCACTCAGAAAAATAACCCTTCACCTAGGTAGCTTAAAACTTGAAAAATTCCATCAAAACTACAAATATGAGCTACAATAATCTACAAACATGTACTACTGGAAATTATGAATATTTGAAACACTCTAAATAGAACCACTTAAAACTACATCTGTATTCTATTTCAAACTGCAAAGAAGAAAATTACAATGCATAAGCTCAAAACTAAAACTCTCCAACTAATATATTGGTGCATCTTTCATATTATTTATAGCTTGGTAAGATAGGGAAATGCAATGTATCCAGGCACATGCAGGAAGTGCCCCTAACTGACATAGTTAAACATAACCCAAATCGTATCAACTATTGTGCCCCCTTATAAAGAAATATTTTCCAGGGATACTGTACTTCCTACTGGAGATAAACAACAAAATTCAAACCTATTGGTGCCTCCTATAGATCTGTGCATATTAGAAAGTCTCATGTCGTGCCCTAGATATCATACAGATCCACACCCTTCTTTAAAGATAATACTAAGTAAATGCATGCTACAAATGATAAAGCAAACTATTGTTGGATTACTAAGAGGGGGGGTGAATTGGTAATAGTGTAATTATAATAATTTTTCTTCAAATGTTATATCAATGTAGAATTATTATCCAATAATGAGCAGTAAGAAATAAACAATCACACACATACACAGTACACCAGTGTTTTACGTGGAAACCCAAATCAGGAGAAAACCACGAAGTGCTTTTTCTTATATGTCTTGAAGAATTACATTCATTGGAAGCACCAACTTCCTTTGTTTTCCAGCTGCAACTAGAAGGAGGCTCCAACCCCCTAGTTTCTCAGGCTACAACCTGAGGGAAGATCCAACTCCCCAATTCTTTGGCTACAACTAGAAGGAGGCTACAACCCCCGATGTTCTCCAGCTACAACCGGAAGGTGGCTACAACCACCTGTCCTTGCCTCATCCTGCCACCCTGAAGTAGAAGTAGAATTATGGAACCACAGTCACACTATCACTCTGAGATATGCCATTGTAAACCTGTGCCAATAAATCTGAACCATGCATCAACCATGCATCAACCTGTACCTCAACCTGTAATCAACTTGTACCATAAACAAGTGCATCAACCATGCACCAACCTGTAATCAACCTGTACCATAAAAAAATGCATCCAACCATGTACCAAGTATGTACCAATAATGTGTCAACTACTCATCAACTATGACTCATCAATATGTACCAACATCATCAACTATACACCTCATGTATGTGCGCCAAATCATCAACTACTTGTCTCAACCATGTACTC
>ML790786.1:583009-593063 GCA_009831015.1 Picea engelmannii | reverse complement strand
CCTTTTAAAATCTCTTAAACCACTTTGACTACTTTGACCTTTTGGGGCTTCTAGATGACATATGAGGGTCCTCCAACTTCGTAAGGCCATAACTCTCAAACCGTGAGGAGTTATGTGACATTATACATACCACTAGAAATGGAGTGACATGTACTATCCACATAGAATAGCATTATCTGAAAATATATCATAACTCATACCGTTACCCATCAAACAAACTTAGGCCCATTACCCAAACCTCCAATCTCCAACTTCTCATGGCCATAACTCTCTAACCATGAGGAATTATGTGACGTTCCACATACCACCAAAAATTAAATGACAAGAACTATCCATATAGGATATTTTCCCTGAAAAAATCACTTTCCTTCATCTCATTATTCCACAATTAAGCATGGGTTCTCTTACTCCACAATGCGTCTTCTCATGAGGGTTTTCACCATAAGGGGAACACTTTGGAGTTCATCCATATTTACTTCTTATCAACCATGAAAAATCAATAATGAGTCATATTTACATCAAACAATATTGGGTCCATTACCCAAGCCTTTGTGCTACAGGGCTTTCTTCAAGGGTTGACATCAATGACAACCAACCTTAATCAATAGAATTGAAGATTTTTTGACAATTCATGGAATAAGCCAAGATATGATTTAATGGTGATCATCAACAACAAATTTAAGCTGAAGGGCATAAAATAAATGGAGTTTTACTTTGAAAATAAAACAGGGTATATATTTCATAGCTCCACTAAGGAAAGAGTTACGCATATCTAAACTATTGAATTGTTGACATTGACAAATTACATGATGTACCTTTGTTTCAGATAGATGAAATTGATACTTGAGAAAGTAGAATCCATACCTTTGTTTCCAAATCTTATCTCTTTTCGAAAAGTAGAATCCATTGAGGGAAATAGTATAAAGTTGTTGAAGATGAGATCAATGTTAAATTACAAGGGAGGATTCTTTTGGTGTGATGCATATTATGGCTTCTTGTCTTGAGCTAAATAAGTATTCTAGAGGCATCATTGTCTTATTTTAGTAGTAACATGGAAGACGCTGGTGTTAAAAGGTGTTCTCCAGAGATGTATAAAAAATGCCTCGACTCTTTAAGTCAGATGGACCAAGCTAGGGAGATATCAGAAGCCCATGTACAGAACTTCCATCAGCGATTGACTCAATGAGAATGTGGCCTTGTGATCAATCCACAAACATAAAAAAAACCATGTCAAGGGGGAAAGCAACAACAATTTGTTTTGCAATTGAGAAAGATGGATCCCTAAGTTTATCTTGGCATGATATACAATGTGAAAATATTTAGAATCTATAGTATCTGTTACCTACACGGGAAGTATCGTGGACACCATGAGATTATTAATTTAAGCAATGTAAAATATTTCTTATTTAGAATTTTTAGATAATCATTGTTTTCCTTGCAAACTTTAGGATTGTCACACCATTTGAATGATATCCCAATGGACAATGCCTTTACAAATTCAACCAAATTTACAAACTTCAATGTGATTCTTTTCTAAAATAGGTACAAACAATTGTTTCTTGAACTTGATCGTCTTTTTTGAAGTTGAATGTCCTTTTCCTTTAATTCTTGATTTGTCTATATTTTTAACTTTTAGTCTTGAAGCTTTTGTGGCCATATTTGAATTTCTTGGAAAACATGTTGAATAAGTTTGGAAGTTTGCAGTTTTATAAGGCCATTTCTCTCAATGTTTTCAACAATCTTATTGGACTAGACAACCGTTCATCCAATTTTTGTATGTAAACCCGAGGGTTAGGGTTGGTTGTTGCCTTGAGTTAGGAAACTATTACTCACATCTGATATATCTAAGAAGTACTCTATATTCTTGGATCCATTATTAGAGCACAACCATGTTTCACTAGTTTTCTTTGAAGTTGCAGATTTATATTAGTAGAAAAACAAATTTACAAATACATAAATGCATCTTCCCATACCAAATAAACTAGCTCAAAAAACATCATTCTCTTAAGCATTGGAAAAATGTAAATTAATCCCAACATTAGCACCATTATCCTCAACAATTGAAATGAAAATGAAAATCCTCACTCCCCAAGTCTATCGTTGTTATATTCATCAATTAGGAATAGAATGGAAAAAATTAAACTCCCAGAAAAATGGGATCATCTTATAGTCAGCTAATGCAACCATTATACAAAAACTCATCAAATATTGGCTAGAAATGCAGTAATAAATTTAGGGAAACAATTGATAACTTGGAGCAGAATACATTTTTTTGATTGGAAAAACTATAATTTTATTCATATTAAGATAGAATTACATTTATGCATTTAAGCATTTCTGTCATGTTCAAAAAAGAGAGGGAAATAACTACTTCTCATCTGGAATTTTCTTGATAGTATATAATATTACAAATGTTGGCTGCCACAAGGGAGAAAAAAACTAGTCTCTGAACAACACTCGAAGTTCTAAACTTAGATTTATCAAAAAGGTTTTAACAATTTTCCATATAGATAATCAAAATAAACCAGTAACCCTCCTAAATCCCTGTTACATCAACATCAATATATACTCCTCCATCCAAAATAAGCTCAAAACAAAGTGGGATGAAAATATGCAGAGTGTTGGCTATCATTAAGCTCTTGAATATGCCATTGTCCATTCTCCAATTGTAGACCAGCCTTTGAAAGTCCATCTGATTTTCCATTTATTTCCCTGTACATGTGATGAAAAGAGGTTGAGTTAAAAAACTTGAATTTCATCAAATATTGGCCTAGAAAAGTAGTAATAAATAACAAGTAATACAAATTATGTGAAAAAAACTCAGTGAAAAAAATCATGCCTTCCCTTGCCAAAATAAATTGAAGTAGGAAATTTCAAAATTAGTTCTAAAATATAGAGATCACAACTAAGATCAGAAGAGTTTCCTAACATATGGTTGGAGAGGATTCACCTTGTGTCATGTTATTTTAATTTCTAATGTATGGGGATGACCACAACATTTTCACACGATGCTCTTCTCTTGTCATTTACCAATCTGTCCGAAAGAAATCATTAATATGTAAGTAATAAACTATGTTTATAAAATGAAGAAACATACCTAAACTATCAAATTCTCACCCTTTTTCCATTGTGAATAAAATAGAAGTCTTCCTCAAGTCTCAATTCCTCTTCGAATTCAAGGTGTCTTCTAACTTCAAACAAATTCCAGTTTTATTCCATGTACAATGTTTTGAAATGTTCACCATCCTTCAAAACATCAATGGATATTAGAGGAGAATGAGTGCCATCGTCACTGACTTGATCTATTGGTATCCAAATCTAATCCATGTTCTCCCTTATCTTCCTAAAATGTTGAAACTTAAAAGAAACATAGAGAGTTTGTCTCGGTATTGAATATCTATAGGTTAAAGAGAATGAAAAAATAGTTAGAAAGTGATGTCAAACATTGTGAAAGTCAAAGAAAAGGAAAAACCAAAATTGTAAAACATTACCTAAAATGAAGTGTCTCTACACTCAACACACATAAGTTGGATAATAACATGTCAGAGGGGTTTGTGCAAGAATATGTCTTCTTAGTCATTTGAATAGAGTCCTCTTCCTTGAACAATTAAAAAACAAACAAATATGGTAAGTGTATACCAAAATGATCACATGCACCACCCTTCTCCCGCATACCAGATTGAATTTCAAGAACTAATTTTGAACGCATGCAATCAATTAATGTTGGATTAGAATTTGGTAAGCCAATTTCATGAAGGGTAGGTAACTTGGCTTCTTCAATTCGTCCAACCCTTTTACTACTTAGAAGAAATTAATCATACTTATAAAACCAAACCCCTTCTTCCCTCAATGACATGGAATTCTTTCCCTCATAGAGTATCTCTCCTATTTGCGAATGGAAAACACGTAAAATGCTAGTAATACTCTCCACAGGCTGCCATTCTTCAAAATAAAAAAATGCACAAAGCTACACATAAACAATATAAAACACATTAAGTATCCATCTAATCTAGGGCATTCATATTTTAATACTCAAATCTCAAATTNAAAAAAAAAAAAAAAAAAAAACCTTCAATGCTTACAAAATGATGAGCCCTTACAATTTAGTCCAATTTGAGGAAACTTTTCTTGTTTGGCAACAAAATATTTGAGTATGTCCTTGCGATCATACACATGAGCTATAAGCACCTTCTCCACCTTTTCACCTTGTTGGCTCCACTTAAATGCCCTTACTACACCTTTCCAATGACAATTTAAATCGTCTAGTCTTCCTTTTTTTTCCCAAATTCGATTCCTTGATGGTTGCAATGTAACCCAAGATCCAATGGACACTCGTAACGTGATCCACTTACCCATTTCATCCTTTTTATTCTCAACTATAATAATTTCCATCTTTCCTGAAGATCTATGAGTGCCCATTTCACTGCAAGAAAAATACCAAGGATCCATAGGAAAAAGTTAACAAGAAACTCAATTCAACAACATTTCAAATTAACTAAAATGGAATTCCTATATTTCCTTTTATGGGATTGTTGTATGCGAATCAAATAAAATCATTAACAACTAAATTAAAAAAGAGTATAGCAATGCTACACTGAACAACAATGTAAATAACATAATTGAACAAGGATAGGTTGTTACTATGTAGTATCATGATATTCATTCTTGCTACTTTTCTTTCAACATTAAAATCAACTCTTCAAAAATTGTTTTATTCTTATCAAGCCACCTTCAACATAAAACTTTTAAGCGAAAAATTCAAAACACTTCTCAAGACTCCTTTCCCCTTACATCCATTAATGTATAAATATACCCAAGCATCAAAGGTTGTTCCACATTGAGAACCATCATAGAAGGAAAATGAAATATCCTTATAAATGAAGTAGCATCCTATACCTCCTGAACAAGTGGAAGTAATGAGTGAGAGAGATTCATCATTTTCTTTGCAATGAACACAACAACAAGGATCGTGAATCTCCCTATCTTTTAGGTTTGTTTCTTGGGTATTTTAGAAAGGTTAGGTTGAAATACCTAAGCCAAAAATAAGAGCTACAAGACCTCTGTAATCAACAAACACTGCCCAGAAAATTGAAACATCCTTATAACTGGAAAGAACAACAAGGAACAATAATTTCATAAATTGATTAGAGAGGGAGTAGCGTTAGGGCTTGAATCAGAAAACAATAGGTGGGATACAGATGAAATAGGTATTTAAAAAGGTAGAATAGGGCTTGAAACTGGCTGGAAATAAGTTATAAAACCGCAATATATAATATTTAGAGATGACTTAGGTGTTTTTTTACATCAACGTGATCAATGAAGCCTTGGGATTCTCCTAAAAGTCATTTTTTTGTGATACTAGGCACATCCCTTGGCCAAATCTAGTTATTTATATTAGCAACAAGAGAAATGATAGTGGTCAGTGTTGAGGGGGAAAAAATCTTTAAAGGAGTTTTGTTGTGCCAGGCCTAATGGGATTATCCTGTAGGACCAAATTGGAAGCTAAATGGAGTGAACATTACATAATTTATGGAAAATAGTTCCTCATTTGTTCCAATTGCACCAAATCCTTTGCCTCAAGATACTTCTTTGCCACTACCTAGACCATTCCCTATTTCCATCGATGGTACAAGTGGCCATAACGCATGCATGAATGGAGTATTTCAGGAGACCAAGATGAGAGAAAATGTAACTGTAGGTCTTAAAAGGGTAACACACTAAGAGATGACATGATGACAAAGAATCGCCTAGAAGGGAAGAATACTCCATGATTAGCTTGCTCATTTCTATTGCATAGGATCTTGATAACTTTAATGACTTTACTGTACAAAAATAATCTCAAGATAACTATTTATGAGTTCGAACTCATAACCTTTTGGAGGAGTATTAAAGGAGACACTATAATACTAGCGCATTTATAGGAAAAACTCAAGTAAGTTCAATAAATATGTTTGTCTAAACTAGTGAACCTAATCCATAGGGATTGAAACCAATTACTACAATGAAACCTAGGGATGGTTTTCCACATTTGTAGATGGACACCCTAGAAAACATGTGTAATATCCCTAGGGTTTTAGGGCTTTGGAAAAGGGGTTAGGTCCACTGCAAAAAATAAACTTTGGTCAGTCTTCCACCAAGTAATTTCATCCACAAACAATAAGAAAATGTATTCAACCAATTCTAGGGAAGAACCAATGCTTAGGTACCATAACATCATCAAAATTATACAATATCTGATACCAGTAATATTAAACTAGCAGTGACAACATTCAATAGTATCCAGATCAACAGTAAAGAGTATCCCAACACAGTATTCAAACCATCAATGTTTAATACCAACAATAGAAGTATTAAACCAACAATAAACCCCCCTTAGGGTTACTATCACATAATCCAATTAACCGTAATTTGTTTTTTATTATAGCATAAATTTGTAATAGAAATACACCATAGTTAACCCTAGTATCTACCACAACAATAAACAAATAAACCTGTCCTTAAAGGACTCCTGGAAAAACTCTAGTCCTCCAAAATTCCATCGCTTTCCTTCTATCAGCTCCCCTTTATCCTTGGTATGCACTATGTTAACAATTCTAGGGTTCAACCCTTCTCCAGGAAGAAATTGCAAGGTTCAACCCTCCTTGAAAGGGTTGATAGGGATGGAATGACACCTCAGAACCTCCTTTCAAATCTGGAACAACCCCACCAAACCCTCAAGAGACATCTACAAGGACTGTAGTAACCCTCGACTTGTATGGTAGTTGTTAGCGTCAGAAGTCACTCCTGGATTGCTTGCAGGAGCAGAGCCCGACACCCATCAGTTTAATGTCACGATATGTTTATAAAGGGATGAACAAATGGAGATAAAGGCTCGAGGAGATATCACTCTAACTCGGGGACTGGATCTGGAATGCAGGGAGCAAAGGAGGTCTTGATCTAACTTTAGCCAGTGAGTTGATTAAAGGGTGAATAGGTAGAAGACTTAGTAAGAAAGGTGAACAAACAACTTTGGGCAACAGGCTTTCGACAGTTTTTAGAAGAAAGACTCTGAATGCAAGATCCGCTTGGTTCAAGGTCTTAAGAAACTGAAAGGGGACTTGACTGGATCCTCCAATTCCAAGTCACTCAGCGCTGGGAAAATCACAAGAACTGATTAGAGATAGTGCAACTATTATAGTGATCCATTACAACATCATTCTATAATAGCTACAACTCGATTGGATCCTCCAATTCCGAGCTGCTCTAACACAGTGTAACAAAGACATGAAAGAAACTGGCATTCATAAGGCAAGAAATCTCAAAAGTTCATGCATAACCAGAATAACAGTGCTGCATTAAAAATTTACAACCGGGAGCTCTGCTCAACCATCGATCCTTACAAAATGACAAAAATGCCTACATATACTCCTCCCCTCCTCTTATCTAGTGGAGGCATCTCCAAAATTTCAAAGGGCCACGTCTCCTCAATCAAATTTGTCCTTTGTTCCCCTGTAATACGCCTCTTTAATTCAGCATGGCTCACGCCAGGGTGGTAGCTGAGCCCTTTGAATGTTGAATTGGCGTGTGCAGGTTCCTCTGGCGAGTTGAAGACTCAAGGTGACTTTCCTAAAGAGAACCTCTACAGGGGACCTTTCCGGGTAGACTTTTGGCCGGGATCTCCATACTCTGCAATAAATGAGTGATATGAGTTTTGAGCCATCCTCTCTTTTCTTCATTAATCTCCAGCAGGTACTGGTATTTAGCCTGCATCGAATCGGTACCTGGGACATCACCGTGCCTTCCTGCTCTCAAGATCGCTTTAAATCCCCTCTTTTTGGCCGAAGTGGCTCCTTGGATTCCCTCGGGAATCACTGCTGCAACAACCCGCTCCACAGGTCCTTTCCAATCCGTTCACGACCTTCAACACCTGACCGTGGTTATCCCCGACTCTATATCGGGGTTCAGGGTTTCACGGTTCCCGCTGTCGAGAACTCCTTACCTCTCCAATCCTTGATTTCCGATGAGCTCCTTTCACGCGTGAGCCCTCCTTAGCTTAACTCCTATCGCATATGACCACGCCTCCGCAACCGTGGCCTTACCCTCCTATCGGGATTACTCCTATCGAAGTTTCGGCACTTGCGATGTCATGATTCAAAAGTCCTCCAGACTCGCGAATCTCCGATCCCCGATGGCTCCTTCCGTGCTATCCCTCCGACTAGGCCCTGGTCCAAGTGACCTCTACCATATGCCCACAGCCATATAGCTTTCCATCGGGGTTTCGGGGTTTGCGATGTCAATGTGCATGCATCCTCCAGACTTGCGATTCTCCAATCCCTGATGGCTCATGGCCGTTGACCTGTCAACGGTCCGTTCCCCATCGCGAAAGCCTGCCACCTGTCCTCCGTCGATTTCTGCGACCCCACACTCTTGGTGTCGGGATATCGCATATCGCGATATTGCGATGTTTGATGCAACGGTTCCCTCGCCTCCAAGAACCCCGATTTTCCGATAAGCTTGACCTCCACCCAGTTGACAACTGGCTCCCACACTACGGTGCTCCTCTCGGTCCCACCATGACTGACAGTTGTTCCCCACCGATCGGGGCTTCGCAGATCGCAATTTTGAAGTGCATGAATGACTCATCCCCGGGATCTCTGATATCCCAATGGCTTCAACTCCGATGGACACTTCCCTGTCGGGATTCTCCCTGATAACGCTGATCTCCTACCACGCATCCTTTCCAAATGGATGGTCCCTATTAACTCTTGGGGATTCAGGACTTTCGCTGTCTTGTTTCTATTTCTTGTCCTGAGACAAGAAATATCGCTAACATTAGGCTCCATGGGGGATAGAGTCGTCCCTGCGATGCTCTAAGAACTCATTCCGTAGCTTCAGTGCCTTGTTGTTGGGCTATGGAGTCATGCTGAAAAATCCCGCTGCTGAAAATACAGGCCGAAAAATAAAAGTAACAAAATAAAGCTACATGCTCAAAGGAGCTTATTTATATACAATCCTAAACTAATAAAATATTTTACATGGGCTAGGTGAAAGAGAACTTCCACCATAGACATTCAAGCAGCTTCCTAGATAGAAGCTCCTTCCTTCTGTTGATGATCACCAGCATATGGTGTAATCGTGACAGCAGAACGGTTACACTCATCAACTCCTCCTTACAGGCTGGAGTTGAGATGAAATAGGGCGGCTCCAAGGCATAGAGGAAATGCCACTCCATGTACTTGCAGACAGGGTCATGGAATGAGTGGCAAATTCTAGAAAATGGGTGACAGACACCTTCCTCTATTACACAGCTATTCACCTATGGCTAAATATCTCTGATAAGCATAGGTTGATGGTGGAAAATTGACGTAGGCTCGCTGCTCTCGGGTGGTGGTTGCTCGCTGACTGGCTCTGGACCAAAAATATTCTGCTCCTCTGGTTTGGTCTCCCCTAGGTCCGATTCGTATTCATCATAAATAGGGACCATGGGGTGGTTTTGTTCTTCCTCGTACTGCTCAGTGTCTCCTGAAAAACTGAGGTAGCTGATTTCCTCGTGATAATTTTCTTTAGCGAGCAGAGGATAAGGCTCTGCGACCTGCTCTTGGAAATCTAGCATATCGAGCTCAGACTCTGATTCGTAACTGTCATAAGTGGTCTAGATGCTCTGACAAGAAAAAGGTGATGTCGGGCTCTGCTGCTCCTCTTCCAGATAATCATTGAAGTCCGGGGGAGACAAAGCTTCTCCAACTTGCAGAAATGGAACTATCCCCCGCTCCTCCGTTTCGACCCCGAATGTAAACACATCGTGGGAAATCTCGTGAAGGAAAAGAGAGCAATCCTCTTCCACAACTACCTCTTTATTGATTTGATCTGAGACAACAAGATCATCGGGGGTAGATGCCAACTCATCTAATAAATCTTCAACAATCTCTTCAAAAGAGTTGCTCAGAGCGTCTGCCTCAAGGACTGGAAAATCCTTTGCACAGTCTTCATATTTCAACCCTTCTAATTGGGCAGAGAGATATTTCACCTGCTCTATCAGCTTACTCAGGGCGCCATCCTCCTCCCTGGGAACTTT
>ML790786.1:549831-582717 GCA_009831015.1 Picea engelmannii | reverse complement strand
GGGGAGGAGAAGGGACTGAGTTCTGATCCAGGTCATCAAGATCCTCCCCACAGCTTTCGTCAGAAACAACTTTCTCTTGTATAGAGTTGTGGTATCCCTCACAACAATTATGAAAAATTAACTCAGGGGGATACAACCTCTGATAATAGGTGGTGAAAGCTGCATGGAATCCATGGAGTGAAGAAATGCTAGCAGGGGGTAAAGAATGGTACCATTTACGCGCATCCCCTGCTAACGAGAACATGAACATCTTCAGTAACACATCCTCATGATGTATCTCCCACTGACGCATGAGTTCATGAAACTCACTGAGGTGCTGAGCAGGGTTGTCCTCTTCACACTTTCCAAATATGTGAAAATAATCACCCCATTCATCCAGAGAGGGGACAACATTTGGAAAACCAGGAATAGCAGAAAAATTAAAAGGAGCAAACCTAGGAGCAAGGATTTTCTCCATATCGAACCAGTGGAGTCACCAATCGATCCTTGAATCATGGATTCGCCAGGTGAAAAAATGTGCAGCTTCGAATGTGCCTGGTCTTTGTTCACCATCAAAGGCCATATATTAACATTATCGTTTCCCAAGGAAACTTCTCAAGCCGAGAAAGTCGCCGCTGAAACCTTCTTGAGAAAGATACTCCGGGCCATCTTTCAGGTGTGCCAACTGCGGCCACAACTGAAACAGTAAAGTGGAAACAATGGTGTCACCACAGTGGAGTCGCCAGGTGCATAGTAGCAATCTGAATAATTCTGATTTCTGATGTACCTTCAGAATCATTTGATCGTTGTCGTTCTTCCCAGGGAAAATCTTCAACTTCGTCCCCGGGAACGGTGCCAGAAATGTTAGCGTCGGAAGTCACTCCTGGATTGTTTGCAGGAGCAGAGCCCGACACCCATCAGTTTAATGTCATGATTTGTTTATAAAGGGATGATCAAATGGAGATAAAGGCTCGAGGAGATATCACTCTAACTCGGGGACTAGATTTGGTATACAGGGAGCAAAGGAGGTCTTGATCTAACTTCAGCCAGTGAGTTGATTAAAGGGTGAATAGGTAGAAGACTTAGTAATAAAGGTGAACAAACAACTTTGGGCAATAGGCTTTCGGCAGTTTGCAAAAGAAAGACTCTGAATGCAAGATCCGCTTGGTTCAGGGTCTCAAGAAACTGAAAGGGGACTTGACTGGATCCTCCAATTCCAAGTCACTCAACGCTGGGAAAATCACAAGAACTGATTAGAGACAACGCAACTATTACAGTGATCCATTACAACATCATCCCATAATAGCTACATCTCGACTGGATCCTCCAATTCCAAGCTGCTCTAACACAGTGTAACAAAGACATGAAAGAAACTGGCATTCATAAGGCAATAAATCTCAAAAGTTCATGCATAACAAGAATAATAGTGCTTCATTAAAAATTTACAACCGGGAGCTCTGCTCAACCATCGATCCTTACAAAATGGAAAAAATGCCTACATATACTCCTCCCCTCCTCTCGTCCAGTGGAGGCGTCTCCAAACATTCAAAGGGCCACGTCTCCTCAATCAAATTTGTCCTTTGTTCCCCTGTAATACGCCTCTTTAATTCAGCATGGCTCACGCCAGGGTTGTAGCTGAGCCCTTTGAATGTTGAATTGGCATGTGCAGGTTCCTCTGGTGAGTTGAAGACTTGGTGTGACTTTCCTGAAGAGAACCGGTACAAGGGACCTTTCCAGGTAGAATTTCGGTCGGGATCTCCATACTCTACAATAAATGAGTGATGTGAGTTTTGAGCCATCCTCTCTTTTCTTCATTAATCTCCAGCAGGTACTGGGATTTATCCCGCATCGAATCGGTACCTGGAACATTTCCTGCTCTCGGGATCTCTTTAAATCCCCTCTTCTGGGCCGAAGCAGATCCTTGGATTCCCTTGGGAATCACTGCTGCAACAACCTGCTCCATAGGTCCTTTCCAATCCCTTCACGACCTTCAGCACCTGACCGTGGTTATCCCCGAATCTGTATCGGGGTTCGGGGTTTTGCGGTTCCTGCTGTTGAGAACTCCTTACCTCTCCAATCCCCGATTTGCGATGAGCTCCTTTCATGCACGAGCCCTCCTGAGCTTAACTCCTGTCGCATATGACCATGCCTCCGCGACCGTGGCCTTACCCTCCTATCGGGATTACTCCTATCGGAGTTTTGTCACTTGCGATGTCACGATTCAAAATTCCTCCAGACTCGCGAATCTTTGATCCCCGATGGCTCCTTCCATGCTAGCCCTCCGACTAGGCCCTGGTCCAAGTGACCATTACCATATGCCCGCAGCCATATAGCTTTCCATCGGGGTTTCGGGGTTTGCGACGTCAATGTGCATGCATCCTTCGGACTCGCAATTCTCCAATCCCTGATGGCTCATGGCCATTGACCTATCAACGGTCCATTCCCCGTTGCGAAAGCCTGCCACCTGTCCTCTGTCGACTTCTGCGGCCCCACACTCTTGGTGTCAGGATATCACGTATCGCGATATCACGATGTTTGATGCAACGGTTCCATCGCCTCCAAGAACCCCGATTTTCCGATAAGCTTGACCTCTGCCCAGTTGACAACTGGCTCCTGCACTATGGTGGTCCTCTCGGTCCCACCATGACTGACAGTTGTTCCCCATCGATCGGGGCTTTGCGGATCGCAATTTTGAAGTGCATGAATCACTCATCCCCGGGATCTCCGATATCCCGATGGCTTCAACTCCGATGGATGCTTCCCTGTCGGGATTCTCCCCGATAACGTTGATCTCCTGCCACGCATCCTTTCTAGATGGACGGTCCCTATTAACTCTCGGGGATTCAGGACTTTCGCTGTCTTGTTTCTATTTCTTGTCCAGAGACAAGAAATATCGCTAACAGTAGTGACAATGAATCTTCCTCATCTCAACAACAAAGTGTGGATTTATAGTTGGTAAATTATGCTCCTTCAGTGCACCTTTCTACAACCTCTAAACCTTTGAACAAGTGCATATAGGAATTTTACTTCTGTCCCAACTGAACTCCTCTAAAGTGAAAACAATTTGAATATGACTCATTCCATCTTTGGAGCCATTGCATTTGATAGACTTGACTCAACAGCATAATAACAAAGCATCCAAACCTGAGAGGAGTAGTGGATGATTGGTTTGGTTCAATCCAGAGAAATTAGGAAGAAGGCTGGGGGGACCTAGTCTACAAATTGGAAAAGATAAACTTCTCTAAAAACCTGAAGGTGTCCAAGCAAAGTTGTAACACAAAAACGCGCCAAATAATGTTGGTAATCTGAAGCGTGTGAATGCATTAATATTTATTCAATACACTATTTCCTTCATTTATTATAATTATTGGATAATGGGATAGCACATTAATTCATTGCTCGATATATTATAATTATTGGATAATGGGATAGCACATTAATTCGTTGCTCGATAACCAAGACAATTTTGAATTTTGGGTAGCTGGGGAAGAGATTATGTGTAGAGTATACACAATATATTATTAAAAAATTGTGACTATCTCCAAATTATATAATAAAAAATTGTTTAAGACATGCACCACTTTTAAATTTTAGAATATTCTGATTGGCTAATACATGATGACATGGAATTTGTATTAGGGTTGGTAGGACCATTTTTCAACCAAATGTCCCCTAATGAAGAAGGAAAGCGCCTCTTCCATTCACAGATGTGGGTAAAAGGTACCCCACTATACTTCATCATTGATAGCAGTAGCCAGAAGAACCTCATATCAACAAAGTTTATCAAGAGGTTGGCTCTGCCAAGGAAGTGATCTTTGCATCAGCCAACAGTGTCGACTGTCGTATGACATCAAGACCTTCAAAGATGAGGTACTATGTGATGTTTCTCCTCTTGAAGTTTGTAGTGTTCTTTTGGTCCAACCTTATTTATGGAAACATCATGTTGTATATGAGTCTAGGCCTCATAGTATTATTATTACTTTGAACATGAAATTTTAAAGGATACACGAGGCAGTCCCTCCTAGTGATATTTCCTTGATCTCTGCCAAGCAATGCAGAAAGGTCATCTCTCAGACTGGGAAATTTGTCTTCTTCGTGATTCGTTCTCAGAGTGATCTAGATATCATAGCCACATCCAGGGCCTCTGGACTGACTCTCCACAAAAAAGAATGAAGTAGATAAGGTCGTGGAAGAATAATCATATATCTTCTCCTCTCCTACCGGTGTACATCTTCATTGCTAGGTCAAGCATCCCATCGATCTGGCCCTATGTACACTGTGACCCAATGGGATAGTTTATCGTCGCTTTCTGTTCGAAAACAAGGAGATCAAGAGGTAGATCCAAGAACAGCTCCAGAAGGGGAACATACATCCCAAATCATCACCTTGTGGGAGCCCAATTGTGCTAGTGCAGAAGAAAGATGGTACCTGGCAACTATGCATTGATTACTAGGCCCTGAATAAAATCACAGTCCAAAACCAGTACCCAATTCCTCGAATCAAAAACCTCCTTGATCAACTCACAAGGGCCACACACTTCAGTAAGATTGATCTAAATTTTTGCTACCACCAGGTCCCAATAGAACAAACAAATGTATGGAAGACCACCTTCAAGTCATAATAAGGTCTTTTTGAATGGATGGTCATGCCCTTTGGTTTGACAAATGCTCCAACAATTTTTATGAGGATGATGGACGATATCCTATGAACTTTCACCAATACTTTTGTAGTAGTGTATCTGGATGACATCCTCATCTACAAAAAGACTTGGGTAGAACACTTCCAGCATATTCAATAGGTTCTGCACACCCTGCGACATCACAAACTATATGAAAACTTGGAAAAATGATCCTTCGGCATGGACAAGGAACATTACTTAGGATACATTGTTGATCGGCATGGTGTGCATGTTGATACAACCAAGATCTAGGTCATCCGTGACTAGCCATCCCCAACCACACTCACTGAAATTCAGAGCTTCTTGGGCCTTGGCAATTTCTATCGCAGGTTCGTGTTGGGATTCTCTCATATTGCATGGGGCCTCAGCCAAGTAACCAGGGGTGGCGGTAAGGAAATATTTGTGTGGGGCTTGTCCCAACAACAAGACTTCAATGAAATGGAGAAACATTTGTGCTCATCCCCAATACTTTCATTACCGAACCTGCAACATCCCTTTGAGATCGAGACAAATGCTTTAGACTATGTTGTGGGTGTTGTTCTCATTCAACAAAGCCACTCTATTGCATATCATAGTGATACACTATCATATGTTGTCTGTAAGTACCCTACTTATGACAAATAAATGTACACCATTATGAAAGCCTGCCTCCAGTGGAGACATTACATTTTTGGGAAGGAGACAGTCATCCACACTAATCACAAGCCACTACAGTTCATGAAGACCCAAAGCAAATTGCAGAAGGACCACCATCATAAGTGGTCCACATACTTACAACAGTTCCACCTCAACATCAAGTATAAAACAAGAAGTACCAACTGAGTTGCTAATTACCTCGACGAAAGTCCAGTCGCAGAAATCACCATGGTGCTAGACTCTTGCGGCCACATGACCTTTGGATGGCCCCACCTCTACAAGATAAACCCTGACTTTTCCACCACCTACCAAATGTTGGGTGGTAACTCAGTGGTCGCTAATTTCCATCTTCAAGACGGGTTGTTGTGTTGTCTGGGCCACATTTGTGTTCCATCAAGCGAGCGTGTGAAGCTGATTTGGGAACATCACTACAGTCGGGTGGCATGACACTTTGGCATCTAAAAGACAGTGGTAGTGCTGCAGAAACATTTCTACTAGTTGAAACTTCGACAGGATGTCAGAAAGTATATCAGGTCCTGCACTGCCTGTGCTATTGCCAAACTGACCACTAAGAAACAATTCATGTAAACCCCTCTGCCTACTCCTGATAGTTCATGGGAATCCATCTCAATGGACTACATGTCGGGCCTCCCATCCACCAAGAGGGGAAATGATTGTGTTTTTATGGTTGTTGATCGCTTTTCCAAGATGGTGATTCTAGCCTCCTACAAGAATAGCATCACAACAAAATCCACTTCCAAGCTCTTATTTGAACGAGTATGGGTACATTTTGGGATCCCACAAACCATTATCTCAGACCGTGACAGTTGGTTTCTGAACACATTTCAGTTGAGCCTATGGTCATTGTTGGATACCAATCTCACCAAATCCACTTCCTTCCACCCCTAGAAAGATGGAAAAACTAAGGTCGTCAATTAGATGATCATACATATCCTATGCATATACAATTCAAAACACCCCTGCACATGGTATGAGAGTCTTCCCTATTTCCATCATAGCTACAACCGAGCCCTTCATAGCTCAACTGGACACATCCCCTTTCAGGTTGGGTTGGGATTCCAACCATTGGGCCTCATGGATGTTACACTACCCCTGGTGAGCACCTCGCCCGACTCATCCCTTACTCCACCAGAAGCTGACAAAGACACCCAGTTCATTGAGTGTATCCATCACATCTGCCAACAAGTTCAGGATATTCTAAAGAAGTCTAATGCCAAGTATAAGTAGCACCATGATCAACATCGGGTGCCACATATGTTTTAGGTGGGAGAAAACGTTTGGTTGCACTTGCAGAAAGAATGCCTTACAGGGCCCCATAGGAAGCTTCACCCACTCCATTATGGGTCATACACCATCACCAAGGTTGTGGGTGACAATGCTTTTGAACTCAACATTCCCCTTTTCCTTGGCCTGCACCCAGTCTTCAATGTGGCCCTCCTTCGGCCATATTTCCCACCATTATTGGACACCTTAGAGATAATAGAGAAGTTGACACTAATAGAGATCAACCTTGAATGCATGAAATATGAGTCCAATGATCATATTTTGGACACACATATTAAGGGCACTCAACAACAAACGATCCAAATTTATCGAGTCATCATAGCAGGGAAGCTCCACCACCAAGGCAAGTGGCTCACCTGTGGCCAAATTCAATAGAAATTCCTCATCTGATGGGGGAACTCAATGCAATGGAAAAAATTTCTTCCTAAGGAGGGAGGATTTATCTACGTGGATATCGGTGGCCACCCACCTTTTCCAACTTGCTCAAAACAATTTTCTGGCAATTTTGGCAATTTACTATTTTTAGCAGTTTTTAACTTTCGAGGCCATTTTGAGGGCCTAAATGAAGGTTTTTCGGTATATAAGTTCTCAATAATAGCCAAAGGATTTGATTGAGCACCCAAAATGAATCTCCTCGACAATATCTTTCCAACGGGCTATCGTGTTCCTAAAACGAAGATCGTATGCAAATGTTACAACCCCTGGAAGTTGATGTACTAACTTACTCAAACGGGGCCCACATGACTTTTGGTGCTTCATCTCCTAGGGTTAGATTTTTTTATGTCTAGGGTTTTTCAAATTCCTGTTTATTGTAAAAAGGCCTTCAGAGCCTCATTTCAATCATCTTCTTGTGAATGAGCACAACCATCACATCTCTTCTCAAAGATAAGCCACCACCATTCCAACAAGCTTGTTTTCCGCTGCATTTTACAGTTTCAGCTTATTTCCTTATTGAATAGAAAACGAGTTTTAATGTATCTCTGTTATTCTAGGTTAAGAATATTATAATAATCTATATTCATTTCGTTCTTCTCATAAATTTCGGATCACCAATGTAGATGAATTCTGATACATATAGTTCACATTAACATAAAGAAGAAGCCATATCACATAGATGTATCTAAACTAGAATACAAAAAGATATAATATCATATGCATAAAGAAACACAATCACATGTATCTCTAGAGTCAAATCTCAGGTGCCTCTGATCCAACAAATTTCTTTAATATAAAAAAGAATTACAAAATGTGTTCAACAATTCTTTTCTTACACACTTGCCAACCTTAAGCTCTCATAAATTCATAAAATATATACAAAAATGTCTTTATGTCCTCCCAAAATTCAAATTCAGCTACCATCCTATGATAATGTTAACATTTACAATATATTTGGCTATAAAATCTAAACAAACTGCTAAGAAGGAGTCAAACTTGGCTCTTTAATTTCACATAAGAAACTGATTAAAAAAAATCCTTGAGTCCCTAATATGATGCTCTCGAACCTTTCATTCAATGTGGACAAGATGGCACACCTTGATGACTCATTCAAACTAATTTGAAGGCATTCTCAAAACTCTCGCATAGCTTCGCAACATGCCTGTTGGGCAACAACAACTTACAACAGAAACATAACATAGTTTCACAACAACTTTTCTTTCTGCACTTTTATTTCTTTTTCTAACCTGGATTGATTGTTAATAATGTTTGATGGTAACAATAACTTCATAGTCATGGTAGGGTTCCCTAGAACCCCTTCCTTGCTTCAAAAAACACATTTTCCTATCAAACCTTAAAACCTTGATACATGTAAAATTGCCATGAAAGAGCTCACTTTACCTTCTGACTCATAAAATCCTTATGTTGATGCATTCAATGTATATCTCATTATCACTCTGAGATTCCCACTAAAAAATTTGACAAATAACTTCACACAACTTCTTGAAATTGGATTGTTACAGTTGCACAGTGTACCTATTGCGTAGCTGTAAATTTTTCATTTACAGATCAAAGTGAAGACTCCAATGCATAGTAGGGAAACAAAATGATCATGTATATTGATCCATACAAAAAATACCATTGTGCACAGGAATTCCATGTTGAAATGTTTAGGGGATTTTGATAATAAGGGTTAGGTATTTTTCTGTTGCTTATTGACAAAAAGGAAAAAATGATGAATCCAACTCTAGGGACTCAAATTTATGTTGCTTCAGCAAGCAAATCAAGCTTTCCCTTTCCCCTCTTGTCTATCTCCAATAGCTGCAAGTTTTTTTTTAGGGTTTTGTTCTCTTTTCTCAAAGTCATATTTTATTGATATATTTTTTTTCAGTTGTTTATGTAGACATGCTTCTTTTCACCATGAATATGGCGTTGTCTATTGCAGACTCACAATCATCTAGGAGTTCTATACATTTCATATTTTATTTTCTATTCTCCTCCCTCTACTGGATTATCATATCTTGTGCTTCTCTCAACCATTTTCGTAATCTTTTGAAATTATGCTGACCCTCATCACAAGTAGTGCTCTTTTTTGCTGGAGGTTCTTCCTGAGTTTTCATCTTTATGGCTGAGGATCTGGTCAAAGGAACAATAGGTTTAGGTATTTCTTTCACTTCTTGACTTTGATCCACTGCCTTCCATTTACCCTTTGTTTTGGAGATTGTTGCATGCTTCTTTTCACCATGAATATGGTGTTGTCTATTGCAAGCTCACAATCATCTAGGAGTTCTACACATTTCATATTTTATTTTCTATTCTCCTCCCTCTACTGGATTATCATATCTTGTGCTTCTCTCAGCTATTTTCTTAATCTTTTGAAAGTATGCTTACCCTCATCACAAGTAGTTCTCTTCTTTGCTGGAGGTGCTTCCTGAGTTTTCAACTTTATGGTTGAGGATCTGATCAAAGGAACAATAGGTTTAGGTATTTCTTTCACTTCTAGACTTTGTTCCACTGCCTTCCATTGGAGATTGTTGGAGTTAAAGGAAATGATGTTTCACCTGTCACTAGGATATCTTTCTTGGAGGTCTGTTCCAAATCTTTTTTCTTCATTTCCCTATTTTCATGTTGCAACTGTGTTATGAAAAAATGGGCTTTCTTTAACCGTTCTTGCAACTCAATGATTAGGTTGTCGTTGTCATTAGGAAAGTATGTTTATGTGAAGGATTTTGGATATTCCTCAAGTGCTTGTGATGTGTGCATGGAAGGAATCCTTTTAGTTTTTGACCTAGTAAGTGGTTTTCTAGGAGTTGTGACCTTTTATGGGGAAATTTGGAGTTATTTTCCCTTATTTTTATCTTGTTGAATTATTACAGGTTCCTTAGTTTCCTTTTCCCTCCTTTTGAAAGAAATATCAGGGACATATGTGGTGGTATTTTCTACAGATGAAGGTGTATCTCTCATGCTCTGAGGGATGCTAAAAGAATCAACTGCTATCTGTGATGATGCTATAAAAGCTTCCCAATCCTGATTCCTCTTTCTAAGCTCTACTAATACCAACAACTTTATCAATGAAAAATGGAAGAGGCTAGGTTCTCCTTGATATTTCCTTACTTGTACTCTGTCATCCATATTCCCTAAGATTAAGAAAAGGTAATAGGGTAGATTCAATGGTTTCATACTAGTGAAGTGCATTAAGAGCCTGATACAATATTGGTAAACTCTAGTGAATTTCCCTTCACATGTAAAAAAACTTTGAATTACCCTTAACAAATTACTATGATTCTCTAGTATAAGTTCTATAGGTATGGTGGCTCCAAAATTAGTGTTTCTAAATTCAAACTTCAAAAATTCATGATAGCAGGCTAGATCCAATTGCATACCTTTGAACCAATGTTCTCCACAAGTAGGTATCTCTATTGCAATAATGATTGTGGCTTCAAAAACCTGAAACTAGATGTTTCCAACATTATCACCAATGCCATTAAAACTCAAAGAAAACTCCTTTTATTTTCACACAACCTAATGCATGATGTACACTTGAAACTTTTCACACAACCTGATGCAACCCACTTGTTCAAAAGAAGCTCTGATTGTTGGATCTACATTCACTAACCTTAGACCCTGAGGCTCAAATATGACAATATCACCAACCTTTGTGTTCCTTCTCCTTCCTTATGGAGTTTCCATGATGCTTGTATGTATCAATTTCCCCATGAAAATGAAAAATAAGGATTGTGAGTAGTGTAAAATGCAATGCTTGCATATGCGCAGTGAATGAGAAAAATTAGGTTTGATGTATCAAGGGATATATGTTTTAAGGTGAAGCTTGAGTTTTTTGGTTCATAATAAAGGTTTTCCTTTCAAACTTCAACCAAGAACCTGAAAGAACAACTAGAGGGTGTAAAATTAAGGTAGGTGATGATGCGTAGTGTTGTGAGCAACGCCCTCTGCAACTTGTGCACAAAAAGCTTGGATGGGAGATTTTCATATTTAGAGAGAAGCATATAGGTATGGAAGGGGTTTCTTTGCATGGAATATGGATATTTTGAATGAAATAAACAAATTAATTCGCCACTCATACCTATCATATAGTGTTGTACTTCAAAACCCAATTGCGCAGCATTAAGTAGTTGTGCAACACTCTAATTTGTTTGATGATTCCACGTGCCTCCAATGGATTTGAGCTCATGAAATTCTATGAACCATGAAAAGAATAACTCTAATTGATTTGAATTGACCTTAGTATCTTTCATTATGAATCTTTGGTGACATGAAAACCTATATCTTTTGGCATCAAGACCACTTGTTTCATGAATCAAACTTTATTTTATGACCTTATCTAAAAAAAATTATAATCACAAAGACATTAAATCATGACCTAAGAGAAAAATGCCATGTTATTTATGAGAGAAAGGCATGAATTTACCCTATCATACATTTTTAACTCAAACCCTAACAACCTATTTATAGGACACTAACACTGACTCCAATCGGGATGGAATCCTCCATGTGAGGTGCCAAAGAACAAGTAGACTAGTAGCCTAATCCATTGGGCCCTTTACTGACTAACTAAAATTGAATTAAACTTGACTTAAATTTATACATATTATCATAAGAGAACACTTGGTAACACCCATCAAATATTAGGGCCTTCTCTTCGGGCTTCAAATTCTGTTGAGTGCTACCCAAACCTGCAATACTAAAGAAATGGATATTTACAATGAAGTGGAAAATCAAACTTCTTTAAGTAGAATAATGTTGGAGAAACCTACCATTAACAGGTCCTCCACTTATGTATTCTCCTTTAATCTCTTGTAACAAAAATGCATTGCTCCCATGATATGGTGCAACCTTGTATGGCCCCTTCCATAGATTTTCAAATTTAGCCTCTCTTCCCTTGTCTTCATTCCTTGCATCCCATGTTAACACCAAATCATCAATTTGAAAATCATCAGCCTTTGTTCTTCTGTCAAACACCTTCTTCATTTTGTCTTGGTAGAATTGAGCATTCTTGAAGACCTCTTATATCAGCTAATAGACATGAACTAGTTGACTTATCCTTCTCTGAATATTATTAGGTTCAATATATACCTCTTGCAATAGCTTCATGATTGGCATCCCAAATGAAGTGGGAAAAAATACCTCTGCACCATAAACAAGTTGGAATGGAAATGTGCCAATACACTTGTTTGTACCTACCCTGTCTACCCAAAGTGAAAAAATCAGGTTCTTGTGCCAAGATTTCTTATTCTCATGTAGTAAGTTTTTGATAATCTTGATCAAACTATTGTTAGATGATTTGGCCAAAGCATTACCTTGTCGGTAGTAGGTTGTTGAGTGGCTAAGTGTGATACCATAATCAATGCATAATTTGAATAGTTTTTTAGACTTAAAAGCAACAACATTCTCAGTAATAATCCTCCTTGGACAACTAAACCTTGAGAGTATATTACTTTCCAAAAACTGAATGATGATTGAATCAGTTTCCTGGCGAGTAGGTGCAACTTTTATCCACTTTGTAAAATAGTTTTTGGCTATTAAAATCCATCGATGTTGCACTGAGGGTGAAGGATGCACTTCTCCTATAAAATCCAATCCCCATTGCCGAAAAGGAGCTTATATAGAAATGGGATTCAATGGAAAAGGAAACAACTTTATTTTCCCTTAAAAATATGACACTCGTGACAATTGGAAACTTGTTTATACACATCAACAAATATAGTAGGCCAGTAAAACCCTGATATTAGAATTTTATTAACCATTTCTTTCCAGTAATGATGAACTACAATCACTCTTATGGAATTCCTTCATGGTTTGCTGAGATTCATCCTCTATAAGACATTTCAATAACACTCCACTAGGGTCTTTCTAATAGAGGGAACCATTAAGTACACAAAAATTTGTTTCTTTTTGTTTTAAAAATCTATCTTTGGTTTTTTTCAATTCAGGAGGGGCCTGCAAATTTTGTAAAACAAAGATAATGTCACTGTACCAATATGAGTCCAATAATTTATGACTTACCAGAGGAGGGACTTCTTCTTCTACATCCTATGAAAGATCAACAATAAATTTTACTCCCAATAAATCAAAATTTGATTTTGTCATCATTTGAGAAATACCTTGTCCTTTCAATAGTTTTGTAGGTTTAATCTCCAAGTCATATTCCAATAGGTCTGCAACTCACTTACCTCTCTTTCCCTCAGAATAAGGTTGAGTCAAAATGTCCTTTACAACACTGTTAGGAACATATGCAAGAACATGACAGTGTAAAATATACATTCTGAAATATTTCAAAGAATTTACTAAGGCATAGGCCTACTTCTCCATAATATGATACTTTAGAGTGGAACTTCTCAAAGACCTACTGAAAAAAAATAGGTTATTCCTGATTATGATTGTTTTTTTGCATTAGTACCCCTGCTATATTGTGCTCTGAAGAAAAGGAAAAAATAATAAAATCCCTTGAAAAATCTGGGCTAACCAAAACATGAGCTTTGGTCAAATCTACCTTTACCTCTTCAAAAGAATGCATTGCATCTATTTTCCATCTTATTTCATTTCCTTTCCTCAACATATTTGTGATATGCTTTATTATTTCAGTCAAATTAGGAATAAACCTTCTTAAAAAAATTATCCTACCCAAAAAAGATTGTACCTCTTTTTTGCTCCTTGGATTATTGATTTTTTGTATTGTAGCCACTCTATTGGGGTCAATTATGATACCATCCCTTGAAATTATGTGTCCCAACAATTTTCCTTCCTTCACAACAAAATTTTACTTCTTTGGGTTGAGAGAGATCCCAAATTTGCTGCACTTTTCAAAAACTTGCTTCAAATGATGCAAACCTTCACTGTCAGAGTTTGAAAACACAGTTATATCATATAAGTAAATGAAAATGAAATTATCTTTCTCCTCAGAAAATGATATGTCCATATCCCTCTGGAAATTCCCCCTACATTCCTAAGTCCGAAGGTTATTTTAGCATACATGAAGGTGCCCCATGGGGTTGTAAATGTTTTCTTCTCCTGGTCATCTGGGTGCACCATGATCTGGTTATATCTAGAAAACCCATCCAACATTGACATTCTCTTGGAGCCTACAATATTTTGCAAGATGTTATCCATTTTCGGCAAGCGATAATTGTCCTTAAGAGAAACTCTGTTTAAATTCCTAAAATCTATACAAAGCCTTATTTCTCCATTTTTCTTTCTAATAGGCGCACGACTAGCTAGCCACTTGGAGAACCTCAAAGAAACAATTATTCTAGAATCAAACAATTTTATTACCTCCTTCTCAATGAGTGGCAACAAGAGTGGATCGATTCTTCTCAATTTTTTATGAAAGGTTTCTTATCTTGTTTAATTGGTATTGTGTGTTGAATGATGCTTTTGTCATATACTTTCAAATCTTCATCACTCCAGGAAAACACATCAGAAAACTTCCTCATCAATTCAAGATATTTCTTTATATTCTCAGGGGTCAGGGAGTTATATAACTTAACAAATGTAGGTTCTTTATCAGTCCCTATATTAAAATCATCAACCTCAGCTTCATTTGGAGTTACCCTGGGATTTTTAGCCACATCATTTGCATCAAACAATTTTTCAAGAGGCACACGACCTTTGAGAATTGTATTGTTCTTCAATTGAATAATCTGTTTTCCTGCTATTTGATTGACATACCCATATGAAAATGAGACAATATCTACATCTTCATATTTATCATAAAAAATATCCTCATCAATTTGGACATTTGCATACTCTTTTTCCATCTATAGAAATATGATAATTTGCTTGTCATTTTCAAATACTTGCCAATATTTGACATTATCTGGAATGGATGGCCTGTGTTTGAACTCAATTTTGTATTTCTTGTTGGGATAAATTGGGATCTTGAAAACACTTGCTGATGTGGCAAGAACATCTGCAATCGGATTTTGTTCCCTTGGCACCACTGAAATGTTATACTCAAACTTTTTTCAAGAAAATACAAGACTTTATTCCTATATGCACTCATTCTAGGATGCTTAGTTTGGTATATACCTTTGAATTTGTTTATTACAATTTCATAATATCCATGTACAGATATATTCTTTTCCCCCAACTATTTTAGAGTGTTCAAACCTAGAATAAGAGCTTCATATTCAACCATATTATTTGTGCACTCAAAGGCCAACTTATAGGAACATAATTTTGAATTAGAATTAGCATTAGGAGGAATAATATAGACACCTTCCCCTACTCCCTCTTTGTCGAATGATCCATCAAAGTCCATATTCCATACACCCTCATATTTATTTCTATTCTATTTTGAAACTGATTTTGCTTACTGATGTTTTGGAGTATTCTGATCATCTTCCTCGAAACACAAATAATTATAGAAAATAGTAGACCCAATATTAGTATCAATCAAATAGATAGGATGGTTTTTGGGTTTATCTTTTCTACTTACCATGTATTTCAATAATACCTCTCTGTATAACCTTTTGTCTTGGCTAAAGACTCAAACTGTAGCATAAGACATATCCATTTGTATAATACCTTTGAGTTTTGCAGCCCATGAGCTTGACAGTAACATTCCAAACATAGAAGGAATTTTTGCAACAACTACATCCATGACCATACTTTTTGATGGGATTTGGGATAAAGAAACAAAAATATATTTGGTTAGACCCAAAAAATTCACCTTTATAGAATCAAAAGAAAACAAGTCTTTGTATGGTCTAGTGATATCCAAACCCAACTCCTTCATGATCACCTTTGGAATCAAATTTTGATATGCCCCTGAATCCAATATTTCATTATGAAGAGTTACATCATGAACATTTAGATGGATATAGAAGGGGGTACATCACCATCATCACCACTTTCTTCAACCCTGGGGCCAAACAAAATAGCAGGGTGATCATCTTGCACATTAAGGGCATCATATATCTATTCCATTTTAAGCATCATTATAATCTGATTTTTATATTCCACATTTCTGATCAACTCATTAAAGGGTACATAAATCATAATTTTTTCCATTTCACTTTCAAAATTAAAAGGGAGTTGAAATTTTTCTACTTCTTTAATGACTGCCTCTTTCCTTAATTCGGAAATTTTCCTTGGGGAATCTTCTTTTTTCTTACCTTTATCTGATGTGTCCTAGTATGTCCATTGATGAAGATGCTATTCTCTTATTGCTGAAGTTGAGGAAGGTATGAAGTTCTGTGATCACATACACCATGTCTATTACATAGTTACAGGTATGTTTATATGCATTTCTTTAGGGTTACATATTGATGATGTTATGGTGTATGGCATGATTGAGACATATCATGGGTGATATGGTATATGGTTGAGGCACATGGTTTGAGGCACATGATTGGATGCATGTCTTGTTGATGTTGGTATAATACTTATTGAGGAATAACTTGGTTCTTGGTTTGGAACATGATTAAGGTGCATGTTGAACACTTGATGTTCACATAGTGCTTGATGCACATCTTGGTGATATTGGCATATTGGTGGAGGTTTTGTGCATGGTTGGCACATGGTATGGTACATGTGTTTATGGTTGATGTGCATGGTTGACACGTGGTATGGTACAAGTGTTGATGATGCAATTTTGGTGCATGGTTGATGCACTTGTTATGGTAGATGGTTGATGGTATAGGTTGTGGCACTGGTTGATGCGTGGTTGATGCATGGTACATGTTGGTACTTTCTGGTATGTTGGTGATATTGGTAGATGCATGGTAGAGAAATCTATTAGTGATGTTGGACATCTATTTTAGAGCTTTCCTTGGTGTATGATCCATGTGAGAGGATATGGTCGAGTATCAGTGATAGTGACAGGTTGATGTGATAGGTGGGATACAATGACATGTTGATGTGATAGGTTGGATATAGTGACAGTTGAAAATGGTAATGATTGTGGTAGTGACATTTTTTTCTACACTTATATTTTAGGGCAGTAGGATGGGCCAAGGAAAGGGGTTTGCATCCTCCTTCTAGTTGGTGTCGGAGAACTCAACGAGTTGGAGCTTCCTTCAGGTTGGAGCCTGAGAACTCAGGGGGGTTTAGCCTCCTTTTGTTGGAGATAGAGAATTTAGGGAGTTGTATATTCCTTCAGGTTGGAGCTTGAGAATAGGGGGTTGTAGCCTCCTTCTAGTTGCAACTGGATAATTTGGAAGTTGGTGTTTCCTATAATGAATTCTTGATATATATAAGAAATCATTATGTGGTTTTTTTCCATTTGGGTTTCCATGTAAGTACTGGTGTACTGTGTATTTGATGTGATGTGGATGTAATGTTGTTTATGATTATTTTCTCATGATATATTCAATGCAATCATAGATTATACTTTGATCATAAACTATTGAAAATTGTTGTTAAAGTGAAAGAATATATATTGTAGTTAAAAGTGGTATAAAGTGCTCATACTGATTCACCCTCCCCCCTCTCAGTATTCCTACAATTGGAAAGTCCTAATAAAATTTGAAGCTCAGTTAGTGTGATTGGGGCTGGATAGTCATGAATGACTTCGATCTTGGTTGGATCCACATGCACACCATGCTCATCAACAATGTTTCCTAGGATCAACTCAACTAGACTACAAAAATCAAGAAAATTTATATATCTTACCAAAAAACAAATGTCTACCAGGTTAGATAACTTTATCAAAAAAGGGAAACAAACACAGTTAGGAGCATCAACCAATGTTGAAAGTTTTACTTGATTAAATCTCGATGACACATTGTCGACTACAAATTAACCATTGATACCTAGATGACTATTCACAAAAACAAGTATTTACGCTTGCCATAAATGTTGAAGTGCATGAACCATCAATTCCAATGTTGGAATTTAATTCAGCCCATACTGCCCCTCCTATAAATATCAAAGACACTTATGATTTTTCGACTCTTACTTTTACTCTGAAGAATTCGAGCAATGAAACTCTAAAACATGAAATTGATCATTTGACCCTTGTGCTTATGAATCAAGTAGCTTCACTCAACCAAGAAAAAATTGAAATCATGTTGAGAATGAGGGAGCAAGTGTAATAATCACTGGTGTAACTAAAAAAACATTCGACAGAGTTTCTGTGACTGAATTAGAAATTTGAATGCATAATATCGGAAAATCCCACATGGAGGAAACCCCTTCAAAAAAGAATTGGAAAAAATTTATAGCATGGGGCATGGAGGTCATTGCATGGAAGGATGATACCCAATATCTTAAATAGGTCGACATTTTTCACTACCTAGGTGCCCCACAAATAGCATACCTTGGGGGTTGGAAAGAAGAGGTAGGCAAGTTTGTTATCAATCATTACCATGATGGCCATTTATGGCTCGACCACCTAGTCGACATCATAGGTGGTTTGATTCACCAAATTACAGGGTTGTTGCATGGAAGAGAGTCGGTCCTAAAAAATTCCCAACTCAATCAACTGGATGAAGTATCTCACAAGGGGGACCTCAACAAAAGATTCCAATGGTTTACTCTTCAATAAAGTCATAGATTAACATGAAAAATGGACTTTCATTATTGTTTCATTATGTTTCACTGCCGCAGGTTAGGCATCAAACAATAAACTTATAATGTTGGATCCCATTGTTCGAATTATGGGAAATGGGGTGAGATTTAACTGGTCAAAACACTTGGAAAACATCATAAAAATAAACTATAAAGGACTCCATGAGCATGGAAGAGAAATCAAATTTCCATCCTTCCTTATCTATATTTCGACGAGTTAGGTTAGTCCAGTTATTGAAGCCATGTTCACAACGAAAATAATATCGACTATGGAAAATTACCAAACTTTTTCACCTGGTGTAGTGGGTGTTGAGCCTTAGTTTTGAAATGTTTTCACAACCATTTATTATATAATCATTTAATTTCTCATTTATCCTTCTCACATTTATCATTCGCAATGCCATATATCACCCATACTATCCACTTTAACTTCATGAGACAAATGATTAGTACTTTTATTAATTTCCCATGTTTAGGTGGTCACCTGGAATTGAAATTGTGGTTTCCTAACTTGCTTCCAAAAGTTGTAGAATATTTCAACACTTTCCAAAATTTTGGTAGTGCCCTTCCTACCGGATTTCCTATAGCAGCATGTTTCTATAAGTTGATTTTATGTGTCATTTGCACGAAGCTACGGGTGGATTTGGAAATTCCAAGACATATGTTTTATGCAAAATATGGCCATTTAGGAATCGCTCAAGACAAATCCTCATAAAATGAATGAAAAGGCAGTTATGAATGAATATTCAAACGTATTTTACGATAATTTCCAGAATTCTTGTAGCACATGTCATCTACAGGAATTCTGGTAGTTCCTTCATGATTTGGATGGTTGCGCATGTTGTGGACAAATTCAGGAATATGGTTTTTGCATAGAATAATGTTGTTATGCTTCTATTTTCTTCAAATGATCCAAACAACCTTCGTTGTCTTCATCAGGATAAAATGAAGATATGATGGTTGTGAGATCCATTTGTTCATGGAATGGTCTTAGGTTGTTGTAACACCTTTCTTTTTATGAAAGGTATGTTGTATGTATAAAAATGAGGGGGATATCAATCCTGAGAATTCATTAAGAGAGTTCAAATTATCACCAAGTAAGGAATCTCATTGTAAATAGGATTTCTCCTCTTTGTATTCTGAAACATCTTGTTGATGATAATACAAAGACTTTCCACTTCATACAAGCTTCATGAGACATGTAATCATTAATTTTATTAATTTATCATGTTTTCGTGGTTACTTGGAACCGATATTGTGGTTTCCTAAATTTATTCTAAAATTTGTAGCATATATCGACACTTTCCAAAATTCTAGTAGCGCCCTTACTATTGGATTTCTTGTAGTGGCCTTTTTCTAGAAGTCATTTTTCCATGTCATTTGCAAGAAGGTACGGGTGAATGTGGAAATTACAAGACATGGGTTTTGTGCGGAATATGGTCATTTAGGGGAATTTGAAGAAAAAACCTCAGAAAATTCATGGTAAGGGAGTCATGGGTGAATATTTGAACGAATTTTATGATCATTTATAGAAATTTGGTCGCGCACTCTATCTACAAGAATTCTGGTAGCACCTTGATGATCTGGATGGTTGTGCCTCTTGTGGAGAAATTTGGGAATATGGGTTTTGTAGAGAATAATTTTGTTATGCTTCTTTATTCTTCAAATGATCCAAACAACTTTGATTGTCTTAATCAAGCTAAAACCAAGATATGATGGTTGTGAGATCACTTTGTTAAGGGATTGGTCTTAGCTTGTTGTAACACCTTTATTTTTTTGATAGGTATACTTTATGTATAAATATGAAGGGGGTATCAGTATTAAGATATTGTTAAGAGAGTTCAATTGTATCACCAAGGAAAGAATCTCATTGTAAATAGAATTTTTCCTCGTTGTATTCTGAAGCATCTTGTTGATGATAATACAAAGGATTTCCACTTTATCCACTTTCACTTCATACAATATTCATGAGACATGTGATCATTACTTTTATTAATTTCTCATGTTTTGGTGGTTACATGGAATTGATATTGTGGTTTCCTAAATTTCTTCTAAAATTTATAGCATATTTCGGCACTTTCCAGAATTCTAGTAGCACCCTTACTACTACATTTTCTGTAGTGGCCTATTTTTAGAATTTATTTTTCCATGTCATTTGCAAGGAGGTACTGGAAAATTTGTAAATTCTAATACATGGGTGCTGACGATTAAAATTGCAACAAGGAATTTCACCCGCAAAGTATTTCTAAAGACCTATTATTTAAACTATGCTAGTAATATAATATTAGTAGGTGGGACCCCCTTGTAGACTGGAGGCTCAAAGCTAGACATATCACACATTTTTTTTTTTTGTTTCGATGTTCCTTACATAGTCCTATATGGTTGAAAATGCAGTCTTGGTTTCATACTAAAAGGTGGATGATGCATTTTATAGGATGTTTCTAAAATTCAAGGAATTATTTTTATGTTATGATGGGCATGTGTTTACAATTGTTATGATTTAACCATGTCACAAATCATCATGATCAACTACTTGGCCACATATATACAAGAAATATGTTAGAAATAACATAACCAAAACAACAAAAAGAAACTTATGTAAAAAATCCTAAAAAGAAAGGAACCATGTTTGAGTTATGTTAAGAATTATATGCAAATGAAAGGTAAAGGATGTTAGTGTTAGTCCTAACTATTACATGTTCGTTAGTGGCTATGTGATTCTCATTTGATTTGTTTTGGGACCATATAATGTTGGAATATTGGTTGTTGTCATTGATGTCAACCCTAGTCATGTGTTTTGGACCGCAAGATTGATGAAGGTATTTGGACATGAAGGAAAATACACATGTAGATACAAGACCCATGGATGGATAGTATACATCATGTTGTTTCTGGTGGTATGTGGAATGTCATGTGGATCCTCATGGTTGAGGAGAAATGAATTTTTGAATATGACAAAGTGAATTAAACAAGGAAGTACTTGTAGGCCTGGAAGATAATTAAAGAAAAGAATTACAAAATAATAAAGTGTCAGGTCGGCCCTAATGTTAAAAGGAAGTGACATAAATGGTATACATAAATATCATTATACATTCATTTGACACACAAGTCGAATTTCAGAGGAAATCAGAAGTAAAGAATGTTGGATTTCAAGGGAGGATAAAGTCTTTTGGTGATGTGTTCTAAGGTATGTTATTTTCATGTCATCTTACCATTTTCACTATAACTATTTTTCTAGAACGATTCAGATGGTGAAATTGCTATGGTATTGAGAATACATATCAAGGTACCTATGGTAAAACTTTCAACTCTTCATTCTCTATAATTATAGAGATACACTCTGTGGAAGATAGGGTTTTTGACCAGTCCTAAAGCTAGTCAATAAACAAGTGTTCTGGGTAAAACAAGCATAAATTCTTCATAGAGAATCCAAATGAAGTGGAACAAATTGAATTGGAAAGAGTACGGAATTTAGTTTCGTTTGTGTGAGTTTTAGAATCTGATGTTAAATATTGTCTTTGGGGCATTCTGTACAAGTTCGGCCTCCTGAATAAACCATAATTGAACAAGGATCAGAGTATTCCAAGAATTGAAGAATTGCTTAAATTGAATAAGTATCAGGAAGAATTATTAGTTCTATGTGATGGCTGGTTGATGGTGATGATTTAATGTGAAGTTTTATTATCTCTCATATATTCTTGGGTGGAAGGAAGGGGCAAGGATGGAGAGTTCAACTCTCTCTTGATATTTGAGGATCATATCTTCCTCTTGGAGGTTTATCCCTCCCTCTACATTTGGAAGCTGTAGCTACCTTTGGAAGTCATTACTTCTCTTGAACAATAACTATTGATTATTCCTCATATATTGTGCATGGCGTATTGTGGTGTATTGGTGTAACTCTTATACTGTTGTTCATTTCTCATTGGATATAATTGAATGGTTTAAGTATAAGTTAAAAAAGGTTTTAAATTGTACTTTATATTGATTCACCCCCCTCTCAGTATCAACAATTGGTATCAGAGGAGGTTACCTTCAATACATTTTAAGTGTAACAACCCTAGTTGAATAAATGTTTAAGGATTATTAAGTAAAAATTAATTAGGGGATTAATTGTCTTAACATGGTATTAATTAAACAAGATTGGTATAAAGATACTAATTAAATATTTATTGATTAATTAATGGTTACAATTTGATTAATTAATTACATGTTACATTCATTGACATGGGTATTAAATTAATAGGGATAATAAATTATAAGTTAATTTGTTAAAAACTTACGTACACGGAAAGGGATAAGACATTGAATATAAAGGGATAAGATATTAATTATGAGGGGATAAGGTAATAAATGGGTAGGTAAGGAAGTAAATGAAAGGAGGGAGGTGAAGGAGGAATATGAGGGGAGGAGGTTTACGGAGGAGGGATTACTATTCTACGGGAAATTTTGGGGGGAGGTCTCTTTTGGATTGCACAGAGGAGAGTTGAGTTCTATAGTCGGATTGGATCAGTACAGGCACCAGTTTGTTGGAGGTTTTGGGCACGGGGGCCAGGATATCCATATGATATCCTGGAGCTAGGAAGTTGTCCTAGTTGGTAGGGTGGAAAAAGGTTTTGGGCAGTGTTTACACAGTTCAGTAGCGGTCAACAAGGCAAGTGAAAGTGGAGGGTTAGCATCAGACCAAGGTAATTTAAATTGTGTATTTGTTTTATTTTGTTATAAAATTTTATTATTCGTTGATCAATTTAAAATGCATATGTGCTCAATTAAAAGGAATTATTGAATGTTACTGTTATGTTTGTAGAATTAATGGATGTTAAATTTATTTGGCTATTACATATGGTATCAGAGATTTTGTTTGAAATATGGGTCTGAGGGCCAAAACTCCAAGATCTAACTCCAGCTATGCCTAACCTGCAAACCAAACACATAAATTTTAACACAAATATAAAAATAAATGCAATATGAATTGAAAATGTAAAAACAAATTTACCAAAGTAAAACAAGCAACTAGGGTTGTTACACTTACTAAGCCCTGGCCATGTTCCCAACTTCCCATTTCTAGAATATCATTTATCTAGCTAGTAGACCACATCTAAACAACCACAATTTCCTCCAGAGTCTAGCAGAGCACGTGGTTGTACATCTGAGATCTTAGGACTAAACTAAAAGTCCATAACACGATGGATGAGTGTTGTAAATTATTTTGTACAACAACATTTAAGTTCTCTTTAGATGCCAAATAAGGAGGTCTTCATTTTTACTATGGTTTGCCTATTCCTCAAACCTGGAACCTAAGACAAAGGGAGGCTACATTGAACCCACAACTAGGGTCATGTTTCTCAAAGCAACTTTGGCAAACAAGATTTAAAAAAAATAAAATTTAGTAAACATATTCATGAAGTTGTCACTTATTGAAGAAATTTGTCTCAAATTTTGGGGCTAATCCCTTTTTGGGAATGCTATGGTCAACAGGAGCATTAGTGTTTCTAGGGTTTTGATATTTTTGAGATCTTCTGAAAACAAGGCGTTTAAAGAGATTTAAACCCAAAAAAATAACAGACTAATTTCTAGATTTCAAAACAGCAGATAACAAGAAGCTAACTCTTCATTGATCAATGGTGGATATCTCATACTCATATGTAGTACGTTGTTGGTGGATAGATATTTAGCAAGAAATTGTCACTTTACAATTAGGCTTCAATCATGACTTCTTTCCAGCCATAACAATAGACAAATAAGCATGAAACTTGAATTGCAAGCAAACGAGCAACATATAGAAATGTGTCCACGTGAATCGAACATGGAACGACATATTAGACTCTATAAGTGAAATTGGCACTATAAAACATTGTTTTTTAAGACCACATAGCCCAAGTAATATTGGCACCGATCTACACTTCAAACACCATTAAATTTTCACATTTTAAAACCTTTTCCTTGGTTGTAATTTAATTCTGGAAAATACCTATTGAAAAAATTCTAAATTTCCAGATTATTTTCACGTTGTCTATTTGCCATTTGGTGGCTGTAGGATACCTGAATTTTACATTACTAAACCCTATGTATTTGTTCTCTTTATACATGTTTAAAGACCCTTCTTTAACCTCTCAAAATTCTGAGCTTTATAACCTATATGTTGGCAAAAGCAAAATTGACTACATTCAGAAATTTATTTTCTTTTGCATGCTTTAAATCTGAATGGTTTTGAAATATACAAGAGCTGGTAGGTACATAAAACTCTACATTCAATTTCCAGCCTCATACAAAATCTTTTAAACACTTCAATCTTGCATCCATAGGTTCTATCATTTCACCTAAAGAATGGAAAATAAAACTATATTCTTCAAACAAACCAGATTTACTCTAAGTCCTCATATCCATTTAACTCCTTTAGAAGCCAATAACCACAAATATATAATTAACGCATAATTTCCATTAACCTACAGATAAAGATCAAAATGCATCCCATGTTTCCCCTGGGAGTCCCATTCATGCATTCACCGGAGACCAGAGATTACTCAACCGACTAGAAGCAACCAATGGTCTTCTACCATTATACATAATGTTTTGCTAATCAACATCAAGATAACAACATCTCCCACTAAACCATATAATTATGCTTGTAAACAACAAATGGAAAATTCTCACAAAAGTAGGCATGATAAAGCACACCTTCATCTCGCTTGTCACTATACAGGTCAATCTCTTCACCCTTTCTCTGTACATTCAAGTCTTGCAAAAATTTGCACTTAAAACCCTTGCCACATTGCCCAGCCTTCAAGAATTCACATACTATAGATTTGGGATCAACACCGGGTGGAACTTTCGGCTGACTGACGACAACTTTAAACAGGTCATTCAACTCCTTCTCCCTCTTCTTCTCATCTTCTCTCTTTTGCTGGGACGCATTAACTTTCGAGTTGGGTTTGGGCTGCACAGATTGCTTAAGGCTTGGGACATATTTCTGAATATTTTTCTCTTGTTCTTGTTTTTTTTTTTAGGCCAAAGGTCAAATAAGTTGTATCTTGTTCCGCTATCGCTTTCTTTGCATGTCTTTCTCTTTGCCAAACATTTTAGCGTTTTCTTTGGCGTCAGAAGAAAGGATCTTCAGGTAACTATTGCTGCTTCGACAAAATTACAGTACTAGATACATTTCCTGTATAATTCACATGATGTAGAGAAGAATTCAGTGGAACCACACTCACCTTCCTCCAGCCAAGCTCAAGTTGTTAACATAAATTCCTTACAATGATATGGGAGAACCAGACAAGGGAGTGCACCTGCCATACATAATTACAAGCGCAACACACCAACGCACACGAGGCCATGAAGAGGAGTCTCAAAAAGGATGAGCATGGTGAGGGAGGGGCACGTGGGCCTCATGCGAGGACCCGCCGCCCACGTTAAATATGTTTTTTTTATATATTATTCTTATTTAGTTTTCATTTTGGTTAAATTGTTAAGATTTTAATTTAAATTCAACGTAAAATTTTAAATGTTTTGATTGAAATTGATATTAAATTTAACCTATTAATTTAATTTAATTTAAAATATAATTTAATTTAATGTTAAATTTTAATTTTTAAAAAATAGTATATAATTTAAATTATATATAGTTAATTTAGAGTTTAAGTTTTATGATTAATTAATTGTATGATTAATTGATCATGTTTTAATTAATTAATTATGTTTTAAATTAATTAAGTATTTTGTCTTTTTAAATGAGTAAAACAAAAAAAAAAATTGGGTTTTGAACCCACGACCCCCACCAAGTGAAGCGCCTTAAAAAGAACACTAACACCAACGCGCCCTCATAAGTATTTACAAGTAAATTCTTTTATTTATTTAGATTATTGGTAACACTGTCAGGATAAGAGTAGTATTATTATTAGGAAGATACAGTATAAAGATTAAGACCAACTGGCTTATTACCTAACCTATTGATCCAGAGCCAGCTAACCGAGTTGAATCATAATTAGTGAATGCACCGAAAATCAAGGTAAAGGCTTATTTGGCACCGCTGATCCTTGTATCCCAAGTATACACTCTGATTGTCCAAGCGTCAGGTTCACGAGACCGTACACACAATTCATCGAGCCGAGCGCCAAGTCCCTCCACTCCATTCCACCAGTCAAAGTCAACGCTAAATCTCAATGCAGCAATCGACAACGCCAACACTACATGCCAAGGAAAATCTCCCGATTCAAGCATCGGAGGATATTTAGTTATAAGCGAAAAGTTGAAAGGACTTAGACTAGGACAAGCGAGAAGGAGGCGACACATGCCCTAGGAGAGTAAGCATAGGAATTGGCGAGTATGGCGCAAGGCTAGCGAAGCTACAGGGCAAGGGAACCAAGAGTTTTTTTTTATATATATGGATGAAGAAATCAATCTTAGACGCTTAATCCTAACCCTAACCTAGCCAATCCCCTAAATGAGTAATGTCTGTTTACAGACAAGTAAATAAAACTTATGCCTAACCCTATTTCTAGTTTAAGTAGCACCAATTTGAAATGTCCTGGAACTCACCCTGACAAGTTTGGTTGATGCAGGTTAAAGCATACAGGATGGTCAGGATTGGAGGGAGTCAAGGTAGGGGAGCGTCATCGCAGGCACCGCCAACACCGCTAGTGCCACCACCACCATCGCCCGAACTAGCCCTCATACTGCGCTCGTTGGAAGCCATTAATGAGACTTTAAAGGGGCAACAACCGGCAGGGACTGAAGTGGAACCCCCACCATCTGGAACAGGTAATCCAGAAGCATCAAGGGATTCAGGGGGAGGACCTCCACCCGAAGACATCACGCGAGAATTGCAGAAGATCAAACTTTTGGAGTTTTCCGGGGGTCACGCCAGTGAACGCGCGGAAGCCTGGTTGGAAGGAATGACCAGGTGTTTTGCCTTAAGGGACTATGCATCCAACTCAAAGGCAAAGATCACAAATTTTCAGTTAAGAGACAACACCTTGAACTGGTGGGGCAACCTGGAAAGACAATTGCACCTAACCCCAGACACAGTATCTTTGGAACTTTTCGAGGAGAGGTTCTGAAGGAAATATCTACCAGCATACTACGAGGAACAATAGGTAGGGGCATTTCATGCCTTAGTACAGGGAAACAAGACTGTAGAAGAATATGAGATCAGATTTATGGAACTGGTCAAATATGTTTCTTATATGGATAATGACCAATGACAGGCAAAGCGCTTCATCTATGGATTGAACCCTAAGATAAGAGCTATGGTGTGGATGTGGAAACCATCTTCTGTAGCAGAAGGGGTGGAAAATGCGTGTTATGCAAAGGAACACATGAACTTAACTAGGGGTACAAGACCGACATTTCCGCATCGTCCTGGATTCGTAGGGAAGGCCCCGAGGACATTTCCTAGGGGAGGGGGCTCAAGGCCACCGCCATATGGTAATAGAGTCGTGCCAAGGACAGTAGCTGCAGGGATTTCAATGGCAACGAGTGCAGCATCTCATTCATCACCAACAGTGCAGACAGGTCCATGACCATCTCAGGGAACAACTAGTAGGGGTAGGGGTTCCAGGGGAAGGAACTCATTTCATAGACAGTCACATAACAGTGCACAGGTTGAATCTCGTGTTACCTATTGGGGGTGCGGAGGACCCCATTACCAGCACGACTTCCCAGAGTTACAATTAGGGTCTGTGCATAGAGAAGGAAAGGCACCGACGGGGAGAGCAAGTAGCAACCACCAGATTTACGCAACGGTTAATAATCGTCAGGCTGAACATCAATCCACAGTGGTGGAGTCATCAGGTACGCTAAAACATATCAATGTTAAGATTTTGTTTGATTCTGGTGCGACAGATAGTTTCATTTCACCATCTGCATTAGAAAAGAGTGGGTTGGCAGCCTACGAGCATGATGACTTTAAACAAGTCGAGATGGCTTCGGGGGAAAAACAAGCAGTAGGACCTAGTGTCGATAATTGTATAGTAGACCTGGGAGTGTGCACTACCAGGCTGAAGGTATACGTCATTGCTCTCGGGGAATATGACCTAATCATTGGAATGGATTGGTTAGCAGCTCATTGAGATTTCATAGATTGTTTCGCAAAGAGGGTGCTTTGTGTTGATGATGAAGGAAGACCAGTAGAGATCCAAGGTGTATAGAGAAAAGTGTCATTACACTTTATATCAACTATGAAGGTTAAGCGATGCTTGAGAAAAGGGTGTTTATTGTATGTAGTGGAAGCAGTGAATGAAAGGAAGGGACCCTCATTGGATCAGTACCCGGTATTGTCAGAATTTTAGGATGTTTTTCTGAATGAGTTACCAGGGTTACCTCTTGAGAGGGATCTTGATTTTACTATTGAGCCAAAACCTGGTGCAGAACTGATCTCCAAGACTCCGTATCGGATGACAGTGCTGGAACTTTGTGAATTGCAAATGCAGTTGAAAGAGTTACTAGACTTAGGGCTAATAAGGCCCAGTGTTTCACCCTGGGGTGCATCGGTAATTTTTGTAAAGAAGAACGATGGATCCTTACGACTGTGTATAGACTACAAGGACTTGAACCGTGCTACAGTTAAAAATAGGTACCCGATGTCGTGAATAGATGACCTCTTCAATCAGATGAAAGGAGCAGTGGTATTCTCAAAGATTTATTTGTGATCATGGTATCATGAGTTAAGGATTAAGGAAGGTGATATCCCAAAAACTGCCTTTCAAACTCGGTTTGGACATTACGAGTTTGTTGTATTACCTTTCAGATTGACCAATGCGCTAGCAGTATTCATGAGCCTCATGAACGGTGTATTCCGGAAGTACTTAGACCATTTTGTACAAGTATTTTTAGATGACATCCTCATCTATTCCAAGAATGAAAGAGAACATGAGGAACACTTGCGAATAGTGTTGTCCTGCCTTAGAGAGAACAAATTGTATGGGAAGTTGTCGAAGTGTTCCTTCTTCTAGAAAGAGATCCACTATTTAGGTCATATCATTTCTGGTGAGGGAATCTCTGTGGACCCAGAAAAGGTAAAGGCCATTATGGATTGGCCGGTGTTGAAAAATGCCCATGAGGTGAGAAACTTCATGGGGCTAGCAGGTTATTATCAGAGATTTGTGGAAGGATTCTCCAAAATAGAGAAACCCATCACCACCTTGCAGCGTAAGGGGGTCAGGTATGAATGGACAGAAGAGTGTGATAGTGCATTCATTGAGCTTAAGAGGTTACTAACTAGTGTGCCAATTCTACGAGTGTTGGATATGGAAAAGGACTTCACAGTCTGCACGGATGCCTCGAAGAAAGGGTTGGGGGATGTGCTAATACAGGATGGAGGAGTGATAGCCTATGCGTCAAGGAAGTTGAAGAAACATGAAAAGTTATACGCGACTCATGATTTAGAGTTGGCAGCTGTAATGCTAGCTCTGAAAATTTGGAGGCACTATCTTGTGGGGCAAAACTTTGAGCTCAAAACAAACCATCAAAGTTTAAAACATCTCTTCACTCAAAGAGATCTAAATGCCACGCAAAGGTGATGGACTGAGTTTATGAGTGAGTACGATTTTGGTATTTCGTACATCAAGGGAAAGGAAAATTTGGTCACAGATGCCTTGAGTAGGAGACCACGCATCTTCTCCTTGGTAACCTTAAAGGTCAATCTGAGGGAACATGTGTTGACACAACTCCCAGGAGACAATTGGTATTTAAAGGTTACTTCAAAACTCCAGAGAAGGAGGCAGTTAGATCCAAAGTATGAAGGATATAGTCATGAAACAAACGGACTGTTAAGATATCGAGAAATGATGTACATCCCTGAGAATGGGGATATTCGAAGAATCATACTGAAGGAAGCCCATAGAGCACTTTATTGTGTGCATCTGGGTGTGAAGAAGATGTACGCAGATATGAGGAAGCTCTTCTTCGGGGTTGGCATGAAGCATGATGTAGTCCATTTCGTCACCAAATTCCTGGAGTGTCAACAAGTGAAAGCTGACCACCATCACCTGACAGGCCTCCTACAACCACATGATGTCCCTATGTCCAAATGGGAAGTCATCTCTATGGATTTTGTTGTGGGGTTTTCTCTCACATCTCATAGACACAATGCCATTCTTGTGATAGTGGATAAGTTAACCAAGAGTGATCATTTTATTCCGGTTAGAGACATGTACGATGTCACTGATGTGACACGTGTGTCTGTAAGCGAGGTTATCTGTTTGCATGGGATACCTAAAAAGATCATTTCAGATAGGGACTCCAGATTCACTTCTAGGTTTTGGACAAGTTTACAGTCAGCGTTGGGGACTCAGTTGAACTTAAGCATAGCTATTCATCCTGAAACAGATGGGAAAACTGAGAGATCAAATCAAGTCATGGAAGACATGCTTAGGATGTATGTAATGGATAATCAAACCCAGTGGGAGAAGTACCTACCTTTGGTAGAGTTTGCCTACAATAACAGTTATCATAGCTCCATCGAAATGCCACCATACGAAGCTTTGTATGGGAGGCCATGCAGAATTCCATTGAGTTGGGATAGACTAGAAGACCGAGTAACAGTTGGTCCAGAATTGATTCAAGAAATGGAGGAACAGGTGATTCAGATTATGCAGAGACTAAAGGAAGCATAGGATAGGCAGAAAATTTATGCGGATGCACACAGGACCGACCGAAGTTATGAAGTGGGAGACCAGGTTTTCATTCGTATCAGGCCTAATAAGAGTACCATACGGTTCGGGAAGGGGACAAAGTTGTCACCTCAATTTATAGGACCATTCATGATCCAAGAGAAAATTGGACCCATTTCATATCATCTCATACTGTCACCCCACTTGCATAAAACTCATAATGTATTTCATGTATCTGTTTTACGTCATTATGTTGCTGATGAATCACATAAACTAAATTGGAAGGAATTCCAGGTATCAGACGTGGGAACCCTCATGGTAGAACCGTTACGCATATTAGACCATAGAGTCTAACAGCTCAGGAATTGTCTAGTAGACCAAGCTAAGGTCCAGTGGGACAAGTATAGTCCAGGATCTGCTACTTGGGAAGACGTCGAGACACTACGGCGAGACTATCCCTCACTTTTTTGACCACCTCAAGAACAATTTTCTCGAAGGTTGGGTGTATGTAACGCCACCTTTTGACTTAGACAGCCAGGATTACTCGAGGCCTATATACTTTATTTTCTAGTCACAATGAAACTATTAAGTGATACACCTAAACTTTAAATGTATGAAATTTTACGAAGTTTAAATGTTATTGATGATGATGTATGTAATGCGATCTATTATGTGAATGTAAATTTTACGAATGCTTAAATGTTATTGATGATGATGTATATGATGCGACATATTGTGAGAATGTGAATTTAATGAATGTTTAAATGCTATTAGGATGATGTTGGATATGATGCAATCTATTTTGGGTAAATGATAATATTATGAATAGATGTCGAAATTGAATTACGGGATATTATGAGATCTATTTCTAATTGGAAAACTTTGATGTTAATTTATCGGTACAGGGATACCAAATTGAAATGATGCTAGTATGAAATTACATGATGATAATGCATAGAAATGTATGAGTTTTTGTTACAGACTAATCTACAGGTTAAGGGCTATGAAATAGCCAAGGGATAATGATGATGAAAGTGGATATCAGGACCACTAACCGAGAAACATTATGGTATGAATATTGTATGTGAAATTTATATTGGTTTGGATGCATTTCTATGATATGTTGACTAGTGCATGATTTCAGGTGATGACACTGCCCAAAACCGAATAAACGATGACAAAACCTCCAGCAACACAGTGCCACTGTGTATTCCATTGTAGGGTGTGGATCCTAGTCCTGTTAGGAGGGGTGGAGGCATTTCCCACCGTGTATCCTCTGAAACCTGAAGTCATGGGAGGACGGTGTTAGTTCACACTCCCCAAGACGTGTGATGATGACTGTCAGATGCCTTCTATGGAAGCTTGGTCGAGATAGCGACACTTCCTCTTATGGCTTCTATTTGGAGTTAGGTCAATATAATTGACGCTCCAAGATAGTCTAGCAGAGGAAGGATAGGAATGCAGATGGAAGTAGGCTAGGGAGGAAGGATGAGTAGTAATAGTTGAGAAGGTATGGAGATCTTTCTGGTGGTGGAATTTAATGTTTTCCCTTCAAAAAAAATAAAAAATGAGTATGTATGAATATTCATTATTACGTAACTAAACCACAGTTGTTTAAAATAAAATTGTTGAACCGGATAATAGTAATTAAAGGATTTCTCAAACAATTGATTGGTTTGTTGTCTTTTATAAAAGACTAGTCTTTCTGACTGGATTGGA
>ML790786.1:535134-549781 GCA_009831015.1 Picea engelmannii | reverse complement strand
ATGTTTCTTTTCCTTGTACCATAAGATACCTTAACTTCGAGACGAAGTTTCCTGAAGGGTGGGTGTATGTAACAACCCTAGTTGAATAAATGTTTAAGGATTATTAAGTAAAAATTAATTAGGGGATTAATTGTCTTAACATGTATTAATTAAACAAGATTGGTATAAAGATACTAATTAAATATTTATTGATTAATTAATGGTTGAAATTTGATTAATTGATTGATTAATTAATTACATGTTACATTCATTGACATGGGTATTAAATTAATAGGGATAATAAATTATAAGTTAATTTGTTAAAAACTTACGTACATGGAAAGGGATAAGACATTGAATATAAAGGGATAAGATATTGATTATGAGGGGATAAGGTAATAAATGGGTAGGTAAGGAAGTAAATGAAAGCAGGGCGGTGAAGGAGGAATATGAGGGGAGGAGGTTTACGGAGGAGGGATTACCATTCCACGGGAAATTTTGGGGGGAGGTCTCTCTTGGATTGCATAGAGGAGAGTTGAGTTATGTAGTCGAATTGGATCAGTACAGGCACCGGTTTGCTGGAGGTTTTGGGCACGGGGGCCAGGATATCCATATGATATCCTGGAGCTAGGAAGTTGTCCTAGTTGGTAGGGTGGAACAAGGTTTTGGGCAGTGTTTACACAGTTCAGCAGCGATCAACAAGGCAAGTGAAAGTGGAGGGTTAGCATCAGACCAAGGTAATTTAAATTGTGTATTTGTTTTATTTTGTTATAAAATTTTATTATTTGTTGATCAATTTAAAATGCGTATGTGCTCAATTAAAAGGAATTATTGAATTTTACTGTTATGTTTGTATAATTAATGGATGTTAAATTTATTTGGCTATTACATTAACCATTGGAAGGAAGATCCTATGAAAAAATGGAAGACACCATTTCAAATGGGATTCCACCATTTGATGCAAGAAATTTTGAATACTGGAGTAATAGAATGGAAACTTACTTGAAAGCTCTTGGGGCATATTTTTTTTTCTCAGTTTCTTCAGGATACATTGTTTTGAAGAAACCAAAGACTGTAGCTTATAAGGAAGCAAAAAGGAACAACAAATTGGCAATAGATACCATCCTGGATGGATTGACAGATTCAGTAAAATCCAAGGTGGGATCATGTGCATCAGAAAAAGAGCTTTGGGACAAGATACAAGACCTTTATGCAAGGGAAGAAGCAGAAGAAGAAGAAGAAGAAGTTGAAGCAAATTACAACATCTCAGATTTCAAAGAAGAAAATAGAGGTCAATTCATTTTCTTTAATTGTGAAGGAGTAGGACATGTTGAATTTGAATGTCCTCATCCAAGGATTGAAAGAGATGACACTAAAGAAGAAAAGTCCAATGAAGAAGAAGAGAATCATGAAGTAGAAATGATTCAACAAGAAGATGAGAATCTTAAAAAATTGAAGCATGTTGAGATTGAAAATAGCAAGCTCAAAGACACGCGTAGAAAACTAAGAACTGAATTGGGTAGTTATCAAAAGACAATTGTAAGCTTGAAGAAACAATTAGAAGACTTTGAGAAACTAAGAGAAGAAACCATTTCTTTGAAAACTCTACTCGAAGAAGCCAGAAGAATAGGAGAAGTAAAGAAGGTCCAAATGATGAAGAAAGAAGAAGATTGTGAGAAACTTGAACAAGAAGTTGTCTCATTGAGGAAGATCTTAAGAAACTCTCAAGTGCCAAAATAATTAACACATCTTGGATGGATGGGTGAAACTTCATACAAGGAAGATGCAAATACAAACAATAAGGTTGAATAAAGAGCTACATAGACAGTTGATGAAAAGTGGACCAGGACACCAGAAAGAAGGAATGATTACAAAAGATATGAATATCAAAGAAGACCTCCTACCTTCAGGAATCAAAGAAGCTTCAATCATTATGAAGGAAACTACAGAAGAGTAGATCATGAACCCATATGGACTACATCAAAAAGAAGGCCACTTACTCCAAGGTATCAAAATTTATTTCTTGGTCATTGTTATACTTCCAAAAATTTTGGACATAAGGAAATTAATTGCAGAATCAATGAAAGGAACAAATACGCAAGAAACATGAATGGTGTAAATAGAAGATATGGAAATAATCGTTGATTTTTCAACAAAAGTTATAATTCATTTTCCTCATTGATGGACAAAAATATTGTATGCTACAAATGTAATTGTCTTGGACACAAAGCACCAAATTGCAGATATATGAATGAAGATGTCTCTATGAAAACCACAGTATGGAGAAGGAAAGAGATTCCAAACAATGAAGATTGTCGAATAACATTAACCACTGAAGAATGTAAAGGACAAGATGAATGGTACATAGACAGTGGATGTTGTTCACACATGACCGGGGATCAAGACAAATTCATCATCTTGAAGAGAAAGGGTGGCAATGTTGCATTTGGAGATGACTCATATGCCAAAATACTTGGAGAAGGTGTAGTAGAATTTGGAAGAAAAAATGTAAAAGAAAAGAATCTCCTATTGGTTGAAGACTTTAAGCATAATATACTTAGTGTTAGTAAAATGTGTGATCAAGAATACACTCTTACGTTTGACTCTCGAAAATGTAAAATTAGAGAAAATAACTCAGGAAGATTGGTTGCAACTGCAACAAGAAGACCAAAAAAAATATACATCATAGACATGAAGAAGAGAGAGAATACAAAATCCACACAAAATGATTCCAAGGAAGAAAAAGTCCCAAAGACCAAAAATAAGGATGATGTATTATTGAGTGCCACATGTTCAGGGAGAGAAACCCCAAAGAATAAGGTTACCTTTTGCCATTAAACTCAGGGGGAGAAGCCCTACCCTTTTCCATTGATGTCAAAGGGGGAGATAAATTGGGATCATGATGATAGGGGGGGCATGAGTGTTTCCATCAATGAAAAAGAGGGAGATTGTTGGAAGGTTGGTTGTTGTCATTGATGTCAACCCTAGTCATGTGTTTTGGACCGCAAGATTGATGAAGGTATTTGGACATGAAGGAAAATGAACATGTAGATACAAGACCCATTTATGGATAGTATACATCATGTTGTTTTTGGTGGTATGTGGTACATCACATGGATCCTCATGGTTGAGGAGAAATGAATTTTTGAAGATGACAAAGTGAATTGAAGAAGGAAGTACATGTAGGCCCTGAAGATAATTAAAGAAAAGAATTACAAAATAAGAAAGTGTCAGGTCAGCCCTAATGTTAAAAGGAAGTGACATAAATGGTATAAATAAATATCATTATACATTCATTTGAACCACACATCTAATTTCAGAGGAAATCAGAAGTAAAGAAGGCCGAATTTCAAGGGAGGATGAAGTCTTTTGGTGATGTGTTCTAAGGTATGTTATTTTCAGGTCATCTTACCATTTTCGCTATAAATTCTTTTATAGAACGATTTAGATGGTGAAATTGCTATGGTATTGAGAAGACATATCAAGGTACCTATGGTAAAATTTTCAGCTCTTGATTCGCTATAATTATGGAGATACACTTTGTGGAAGATAGAGTTTTTGACAAGTCTTGAAGCTAGTCAATAAACAAGTGTTCCAGGTAAAACAAACATAACTTCTTCATAGAGAATCCAAATGAAGTGGGACAAATTGCATTGGAGTGAGTACGGACAATAGTTTCGTTTATGTGAGTTTCAAAATATGATGTTAAATATTGAGCGCGGGGAATTTTGTACAAGTTCGGTCTCCTAAATAAACCAGAATTGAACAAGGATCAGAGTATTCCAAGAATTGAAGAATTGCAAAAATTGAAGAATTCTCGGAAAGCATTATCAGGTTCTATGTGATGGTTGGTTGATGGTGATGATTCAATGTGAAGTTTTATTATCTCTCATATATTCTTGGGTGGAAGGAAGGGGTAAGGATGGAGAGTTCAACTCTCTCTTGATTTTCGAGGATTGTATCTTCCTCTTGGAGGTTTATCCCTCCCTCTACATTTGGAAGTCATTAATTCCCTTGAACAATAACTATTGATTATTTCTCATATATTGTGCATGGTGTATTGTGGTGTATTGGTGTAATTCTTATACTATTGTTGATTTCTCATTGGATATAATTGAATGGTTTAAGTATAAGTTGAAAAAGGTTTTAAATTGTACTTGATACTGATTCACCCCCCTCTCAGTATCAACATATAACATTTCGATACATATGGTATGTCATGAAAACTTGGCAAAGGTTAACGTGAATGTTTTGGGTGGTGCATTGGGCAAGGAATATCGTCGCAGATTTCAATGGTTTGGAAATTGATTACATCATTTAATGCATTAGTAAATGTTGGTTGTCTTGTACTTTGTAATTGAATAGGATAGGGGATGGAAGCAACGTGTAGTAAATGTACGTCACTCCATACTCCCCCCATCAGCCCTCACCCTAGTATTTTCCATTTTTTCATTTTGGTATGTTGGCGGTTAAGCTCCGCATTTCAGGCTTGGGAAGAAAACATTCAGCCAACTCGCCCTTTTAAGCTATCTATTACAGGTATGCTTCTTTTTCACCCCATCCATGAATTACACTCTGTGTATGAACACAAAATGGCTCATTAATGCTTGGGTTTGTGTGTTCCTGTGATTTTCAACTGTGTAAATGTGTGTTATTTCTCTCTGAGATGATTGTGTAATTGTTCGTATTGCAAGCAAAAGAATTGGTTTTTTGTTTGATTTGTGCATTCATTGGTTGCTTTGTTGGTTAAAATAGTGGTGGGTCTCTATGGAGAATAATTGATATGGCTATATAACTCTATTTGTTAAAATGGTGGAAGGTTTTTCTCTGTTCATTCTTCCCGGTTGCTTCCTCACAGTCATGAGTATAACTCTATCCAGTCACATTCAAATTTATAGTTGGTTGCTATGTATTTTTTATACCAGAGTCATGGTCGTGGGATCATTCTCATTTTATTGGTACCAAAGTATCTCAAGAATCGATCTTAGGGTGGCCATAACGTTGATATATACAGTATGGTTCTGGGATCATATAAGTTATTCCTCGATGTTAGGCATCCTTACCGATACTGTTGTCAAATGGTTCGGCTCTTAATAAAATAAACAGAGGTTGTACCCCTATGTGTTCTTGGTAACTGTCATTGTTCAATGGAGATTCGCCTCTCCTCTGCAAATGTAAAACACACTATCTGCATTGGTTTTCCTACCCTACCCGTTGTCGTTTCCCCTGTGGCTAATTGTTGTTCCATTTCCCAGATCAAAAGTTATAAGGAAACCCTGTGGCTTATTACTGTGTCTGTATCGAAAGGGTTTTTCCTATGGTTGATATGTCCTTGAGGACCTCCAGTTATCTATGCTATTGTTGAATGAAAACGCTCTTAATTGTCTCCTTGTAATTGTTGTGACAGAGCCCGATTTTAAATCCGCAACTGTTATGCTCCCTTCGGGCATCTTCTTGTTGTCAAGGATTGGTTTATCAATTGGAGTGGGTATGAAAGTTTTCATCGAGTCCCTATCTTGTATTTATATGATTAAATTGGTGGAAATGTTGTGATTGGGAATGAGTAATAATATGTAGTCGAGAGCTACCTCTTTTTCCTTATGCTTCCAATCACTGTGTTCTTACAGCATGGTGTTAATTGCAAAATGGAAACACATGTGTGTTTCACTAGGCCCAATCAGGGTTATAGAAAATCATGGAATTGGTGACTGTGTGTATTTGGTTAGGTTCGCTATGCAGCCATTATTGAATCAACATGCATATTATGAATGGTTACATCGACAGTGATGAAGCTTAGGTTTATATTGACTGTGGTTTTGTTGAAAAGTGTTATTGGTTGATATGATGAAGAATGTGTGTAATCGGGAATGTTTTGAAAGTTTGTTCATTTTGGAAAGGGACCTGTGTATATTTTAATTTGAGCTGAATAAGAATTGGTAGACAATGGATGTTATTCTTATAGTGATGCATTATGGGATAGAGGTGGAATAATGTTGTTGTGTGTTTTCTTTAAATTCTTAAAGGGAAAGAAAAGAAATTAAAGACTGAGCATTTTCTTAACAGGACTGTTGAATGGAAAGTTGTTTCGATTATGAGCATGATTGCACAGACTGTTCTAAATTGAGAAGTTTTGAGAAATTTAAATGAAGGAACAACAAACAGTTTCACACACAGTGATTGTTGATATGGTGTTGGTATTTTTTGTATTGAGTTTGGTACATAGTTGTGTTTTACTTGATTTGTTTTATGAACAATATTCGTTATTTCCCTTCCATTCTCTCACTTTTATGCACATTACAAATCCACTCACCTTCCTATATTCACTATTCATGCCCTGTTCTTAAAATTAAATTATAGTTAAATGAAAAATATGTATTATAGCAGTTGAAGGATGGAAAAAAGATGAGTTACAGTTGATATTTTTTGTTATTACAATACAACTGATTTTTTGATGATTTGATTGAGAAGTAACCATGAAATACCCCCTTTCATTTTATCACTTTTCGCTCAATACAACCCCTCATATATCCCAGAACACTTATTCACCCCCTTCTCATTGACAAATATTAAACAATTTTTATTGATTGGATTGCATGAGTCTGATGTGTTTTTGAGCCAAACTTTGTTTCAAATTTAAAGAGATGTCATGTATGGTTTGTTGAAGAAACTAGTAAATGTTGCATACATGAATGAGTTTCTTCAGCAGTAGAAGCCATGCCCGGAATAATAGGGGAAGATGAAATTGGAACAGGGGCCCTAGAAAGCCAAGGTTTTCGATACATTTTGATGCAGACCCACAGGAGTGGAACCAACTATTCCAAGTTGTATTTTTCAAATAGATTGGACAAGGAATGGTCCAACATAGGCCATAAAGGCCTCCTTTTGGACCCCCACGTGTCCCTGGTATCCCAATGCCCCCTCATTTCTCATTACAACTTGAAGTCCCTGAAAATGAAAGATGGAAAGAGATTGTCCACCCGACAGTCTCCCAACATTGTGGTTGGCCCAATTTGTCTCTACCTGATCCTCCTCCATTAGTTAAACCAATTGTCCAAGATGCCCCTGCAAACTCAGAAGTACATTCTTCCCATGCAAGAAAGAGATTACAAACCGAAGCCCACCATGCACCTGATAAAGGAAATGTTGTTGCTGCCCCCTCCTCTCCCTCAAGTGACTTTTCCAAATCCGTTTCATCCCGCATGAACTTGAGAGATGATTTCTCTTATGTTATTAGTGATATCAGGCCTAAAGGCTCCACACATTCTAAGGAAAATTTAGAGAAATGAAAGGGAGACAATAACAACAAAGGGAAAATTTCCTCCCAAAGTGGCAAATATGAGTTTTGAGAGTTTTTATTTATTGATTGTTGAGAACAATTGACTGTTGAAGTTTTTGGACAACACACTATTTTTGGATATTTTGGATATTATATTCTTTGGATATGGTTTCAAATATCATTGATATTAATTTCCAAATTATGAGAATGATGATGGGAGCCACAAGGATGGATGTGCTTGATTGATTAACTAGTTGTGTTTATGTGTGTTAAGAAACTAAAGGGAGTCACAAGGGGTCCCACCTACTAGTTATTATTTATTAAAGACCCTTATTATTATTTTATTAAATTCCCCCCTAAACTAAAAGTTAGTTGAGTTTTAGTTAACTTAACTAAAAGATGTAGTTTAAGGCAAAAATAGAAGGAGGAACAGGTGGATAATAAAAGGAGAAAGCATACTAAGGTATTCTCTTGAGTTTTATTGAGATAGTTCAAATTTCATTCATTCTTTAATTCATTGAAATCCTAATTCTCTTTTATGATAGCAGGGTGCTATTGTAGACAACAAGATTCAAGGTTGAATTACATCATTCAAAAACTTGTTTTTCAGAGGTGTTGATCTATCTTTGATAGTCTGTGTAGACTTGTCTGTTTGTGAATCAAATTTCATGACTAATAAAGGATATTGTGAAGATTTGAGTGGGAAACAATCTGTGGCAAGATGATCCAGCTTTTAAAGTTCAGTTTTTACTTTTTGTCAGAAGTCCTTTTGTATGGTTTTCATCGGGGACATCTAAGTTTGACTTTGGTCCAAACTTCCTTAGGGAATTTTTTAAACAGAACGATTCTCTTGATAAATTGGAATGAAATAAGTGATTTCTTTTTGTCTCATCTATGTTAATTATTGACTTGGTATTTTTTCTTTTGTCTTTACATTTACTTTTGCATCTATTATATTCAGAAAATTACATAAATATTGATTTTTTTCAGCAATCTTTTATTTATAAGAAAATCAGCCTAAGCCCTTGTAACCAATACTTGTGGATTAGGAAACAATTTTTGGGGCTATAAACATAGGGTGATATTCCCGTCTATCTTGCTTTAGCCAAGAAAGATCTGAAAATGCTTGATTAAGATCATTTCATATATTTTCCTTAATATTTATTTGGTGACCATATTGGGGAGATATTCCATATCTCTCTGGTTGATTTTTATGCTTGATTATCATCGAATATATCAATTTTTATGATATTGATTCTTTGACCATTTCATTTCTTAATGACTGTACCTGTTGCAAGGCACCCTAATATTGAGCCCGGTCTTCAAGATCAGACACTACTGATACCTGGGATGAGCTTAATTGTTCATGGGAATCAATTGAACAAGACCTAAGTTCCCAAGAACATTGGGAAGCTAGACATATACATCTTTGGAATCAACCATAACTTTCTTTTCTAGCTTTGATCTTCTTCTGATGTCCTTAGACCCTCGTGTTTATAGGAGAAGAAGAGGTTTATCACCTAAAATTAATCCCATTGTTGGAATAGGAAGAAGGAACGTTGTGTTATCAACCCAACAAAGTTCTCTAAGGAGAACCTTGTCTGATTCATCCAGTTCACCTGTCTCTCACTTACCTATTATCCACAATATGGCATCTAGTGGTGGATCTGGTGGCACTAGAGGTGCTTCTTCATCTCAATATTCATTTTCCTCGGTGATTGGTAGCTTATATAGTCACCAAGTCCCTGCCCAACCTACCACAACCCCCACCAAAGTCATTAAAATGTATGGGATTTTTTAGTTTGAAGAAGATACTACAACCACGTCGTGGCATGTTTCCTCCGCTCTTAACTTGGAACCTGCTACTCGTCCACTTCCTAAATTCAAAGAGAATCTCTCTAGGTTTCTAGGGAATAACATCATCACTACGAATGAACACTTGGTGGAATTTGCAAATGACTGTTACAACATAGGGGCCAATGACAATTATACTTGTATGCACTTATTTGTCAATTCCCTTGAAGGGAAGGTTGCAGCTGATTTCTTTGATATCCCTCCTAATATTTTATCTGCTTGGGAGTAGTTAGTCTACTGGTTCAAATCCACCTATGGGAAATCCAAAATCCCAACCGAACTTTTACGGGAATACAATAACATCGCTTATAAGGATGGTGAGACTATCAAGTCCTTCAACTTGCGTTTCACCAAGTTATACAATCAAATCCTTGAACTCATTCGACCTTAGAGAAAAGACGCTTTCATGCATTATTATAATGCATTACCTTCCCCCTACCATCATAGGCTTGAGGAAAATTCCATAAACAAACTTGGTTCCTCTCTACATACTTATTAAAGTATGAAGAACATCTTGAAAGAACAAGTCTTCCACATGGAGATTCAATTAAACATACATACTTTTCCTACCTCTTACATCTTGTATAACACATGAATAATCATATGATAGTGTATGTGTTGATTAAGGTTAGTTGTCATTGATGTCAACCCTTGAAGAAAGCCCAGTAGTACAAAGGTTTGGGTAATGGACCCAATTTTGTTTGATTTAAAGATGACTCATTATTGTCTTGTCATGGTTGATAATAAGTACAGATGGATGAACTCCAAAGTGGTCCCCTTATGGTGAAATCCCTCACGGGAAGACGCTTTGTGTATTGAGTTATCCTAGAAGTATGGTCAGAGAACCCATGCTCATTTGTGAAATAATTAGATGAAGGTCAGTGAATTTTTAAGTTAAATTATCCTAGATAGATAGTGTTTGTCATGCCATTTCTGGTGGTATGTGGAACGTCACATAACTCCTCACGGTTAGAGAGTTATGGCCATGAGAAGTTAGAGAACCCAGGTTTTGGTAATGGACCCAAGTTTGCTTGATAGATAATGGTATGCATTTTGATATTTTTGCAAGTAATACTATTATATATGGATAGTACATATCATTCCATTTCTTGGGGTATGTGGAACGTCACATAACTCCTCACGGTTTGAGAGTTATGGCCTTACGAAGTTGGAGGACCCTCATATGTCATCTAGAAGCCCCAAAAGGTTAAAGTAGTAAAAGTGGTTTAAGAGATTTTAAAAGGTAAATAATAAAGTGAAGTTATGAGTGTACTGTTATTAAAAGTGAATACAAAATAAATTATTTCAATAATAAATTTAATGGAGAAATTTGAAGTGGGTTAACCCTAAAATACGGAAAGTGGGCAAAGTGACCTAGAAGATGTTTTTAAGGAAGCTACTTGGAGAGTATAAATAAGAGGAAAAGCTCTCTCACTTTAGACACTCTTGAGAATATTGAATACCTACAGGTGTATGAGGTAACCAAAGGATATATAAGCCTAATTTCTGAGGGAAGGTGAAGAAAAGAAGGCCAGAATTCAAGGAAGGATAAATTCTTTTGATGATGCTTTCTACGGTATGTTATTTACGGGTCATCTCACCATTTTCACAATAATTTTTTTCTAGAATGATTCAGACTGTGAAATTGATATGAAATTGAGGAAACATATCCAATTATCTATGGTAAAAAATTTAGCTTGTGGTTCGTTGTATGTTTGGAGTTACACTCCGTGGAAAACAGGGTTTGCGGTTAGTCCTGAAACTAGTCAAAAAAAGGTGTTTCAGGTGAAAACATCATAACTTCTTCATAACAGATACAAATTCAGTGAGAATTTTTTTTTTGGTTAGAGTACAGTATTTAGTATTCTTTATAACAGTTTCAGATCGATTCAACAAATATTTCATGTGGCACATGGTCTACAAGGTCGCTCTCTAGAATAATCCAGAATTCAGCAAGGTATGCCATTTGTGCTATAACTCCTTTTCTGAGAGGTTCGAAGTAGTGAAACCTAGATGAATTGCATAAAACACACTGAATAAAATGATGTATCAGTTTCAAATATTTATTCATTACAAGTACAAATTTATGATTATTTCAAGTTAGGGTTGTTGACTAATCCAAAAGTAGTCAGGTGAGACTAAAGAAAAGTTTGATGAAAATGCTAGTCTCTTGTTGTTTAAAGTTAAGGAAGATTTGCAGGTATGTCATAATACACACCAGGTCTATTACATATTTACAAATCATATTTGTATGATGAAATTGATGAGGTATTTTGGTTGAGGTACAAGTTTGGTACATGATTGAGACAAGTAGTTGATGAGTTGGCACATACATGAGGTGTATAGTCTATAATTTTGGTACACATTGATGAGTCATAGTTGATGAGTACTTGACACATGATTGGTACATACTTGGTGCATGGTTGATGCACTTGTTTATGGTACATTTTGGTGCATGGTTGATGCACTTGTTTATGGTACATGTTGATTACAGGTTGAGGTACAGGTTGATGCATGGTTCATGTTTATTGGTATAGGTTTACATCAGTATATATCATAGTGATAGTGTGACAGTGGTTCCATCATTCTACTCCTACTCCAGGGCAGTTTGGATAGGTCAAGGATAGGTGGTTGTAGCCACCTTCCAGTTGTATCCAGAGAACATAGGGGGTTGTAGCCTCCTTCTGGTTCTAGCCAAAGAATTGGGGAGTTGGAGATTCCCTCATGTTGTATCTTGAGAAACTAGGGGGTTGGAGCCTCCTTCCAGTTGCTGCTGGAAAACAAAGGAAGTTGGTGCTTCCAATGAATGTAATTATTCAGGACATATAAGAAAAAGCATTATGTGGTTTTCTCTCGATTTGGGTTTCCATGTAAAACACTGGTGTACTGTGTATGTGTGTGATTGTTCATTTATTATTTCTCATTATTGGATAATAATTCTACATTGATATAACACTTGGATTATCTAGAGAAAAAAGATTATAATTATGCTATTACTGATTCACTCCCCCTCTCAGTAATCCAACAATTGGTATCAGAGAAGGTTCCTTCATAAATCAGTTTAACCACTGAAAGGTAGATCATGGAGAGTACCAACATGTATAAAAATGGAATACCACAGTTTGATGGACATAAGTATGCTTTTTGGAGAATAAGGATGAAGACATATACACATGCACAAGGATTTCAAGATTGACAATCAATTGTAGATGGATACACATCACCAACAGTTCCACCAACAAATGACAAAGAAATGAAACTTGGTGAGAATAATTCCAAAGCCACAAATGCACTTTTGAATGGTCTCAGTGATACGATATTCACCAAAGTTGCACATTGTAAATCCACTAAAGAGATTTTGGACAAGCTTTGAAATATTTATGAAGAAGATACAAACGTCAAAGCAACAAAACTTCAAACTTACAGAGGACAATTCGAGCAACTAAAAATGAAGGAAGATGAGAATATTGCATCCTACTTCTTACGAGTTGATGAAATAGGGAATGCAATCATAGGATTGGGAGAATAAATCAAAGAATCTATTTGTTCAAAAGGTACTAAGATCTCTTCCTATGATATTTAACCCTAAGATATCAACACTAGAAGAAAGCTTGGATCTAAACTCAATAAGCATGGAGAAATGCATGGAATTTTCACATCATATGAAATGAGAACTGAACAGAAAAACCCAAATGTAAAAGAAGTAGTCTTCAAAGCATCCAAAAGATCAAAGAAAAAGAAAAGAAAGAAGAAGAATATAGAAACAATAGTGACGTCTCAAAATATGATGAAGAAGTGGCCAACTTTGTCAAAAGATTGAACAAGGGAACCAACGATAGGTATAGAGGTAAGCTTCCTTTAATTTGTTTTAATTGTGATGGTATTGGTCATTTTGCTAACAAATGTCCTCATAATAAAAATATAAATGATGAAGGTTACTAAAAAGGGGAAACACACATATAAAGGAAAAAGAAATACAAAGAAAGTTTTGAAGAAAATCTTATGCACCAAAGAAGACATCTCATCATCATATGAAGATGAAGTCAATGATAGTTAGACATGAAGAGTTATATTCATGGAAGTAAAAGACTCCGACAAAGAAGTCTCCAAAGAATAATATGAAGATGCCGAAGAAGAATGTGAAGAAGTCGAAGAAGAAATTGAAGAGGCGAAAGTTGACTTTCAAGAAGAATTAATGTGTGCCATAGAAGTTATCACAAGAGAAAAGAAGAAGAACAAGAAACTACAAAAAGAACTAGACAAGAAAGAATACACTCAAGAACTAGAACAAATGATCACAAAATTGAAGGTTCAAATAGAAGAAGATAAAAGAATTGAAGAAGCACTCAAAGAACAACTAGAAGAAAAGGACAGGATCATTGGAAACTTGGAAGTAGAGATTGTCACATTAAGAAATGATATTCAAAATAAAAATATGCAGAATAGCTCAAAAGTTTTGGATGACATTATCAACAGTAAAAAATCTCATTTTGATAAGACCGGACTTGGATACAATCAGACACAAAAGGGATCAAGCTCCAAAACAACATAGCAAGAAACATATCCAAAAAGCTATGCAGAAACAATCAAAAGGGATATGAATATATACAAGGAAGATTACAGGGACACTCCTCCACCGAGAAGATTCAGATTTCAGAATCAACAACCAATATATAGGCCTCAAGAAGAAGAAGGATTCATAAGAGCATCTCCTTTTAGAAGATCCTCAACTCCCAGGTATCAAACTATATTTTTTGGTTATGATATGCATGTTATAATTTTGGACATAAAGCTATGAATTGCGGAGCTAACAATAGGAACAATAATTACTTTGAAAATAATACACAAAGGGGTTATCCAGGAAGACCTAGTGAAACACAGAGAAGAAGTTACAACATGTTTGAATCTTTTATCACTGAAGTGGAATGCTACAAATGTAACAATTTTGGACATATGTCCAAAGATTATAGAATGAAAGTCCCTTTCTAAATAACCACAACAGAATAACAAAAATCACAGACAGGAACCTCAGAAAAGAAGATGGATAAGAAAGCAGGATCAGTATAGAAATGAAGAATGCACACTCACCCTACAAGATAAGAAGAAGAAACGTGGTTAGTATGTTGACAGTGGATGTTCAAAACACATGACACGTGATAGAGACAAGTTTCATACATTATGAAAGGAAAGAGATGGATCAGTCTCCTTCAGAAATGATGATTCAACCAAAATCATTGGAAGAGGCATAGTCTGATGTTAAGCCCTAATATTGGCTCATTAACCCTTAACTGGGGCATATTAGATTAGTAATGTTATTTTATTTATGTCGGCTTGCTCATTTGGGGCATATTAGATTAGTAATGTTATTTTATTTATGTAGGCTTTAGGCCATTAGTTGTAATTATACCTCCTAGTCTCCTATATATACCAAAGAGACATTTTCATTTTGAATCATCTTGGACTTGAACATTTAAGTGGGGTAAAAGGAGGTTTCCCCCTCGAAGAGGCTTATTATCTGAAATTATCTCTTTTTCAAGG
>ML790786.1:501727-523613 GCA_009831015.1 Picea engelmannii | reverse complement strand
AGGTCCACTATATTATTAAATAAGGCCCACTATGGTAGTTAGATATAATAAATGTAAGAGAACTTCTTAGAAGGTTCTACTTCTAGAAGATTCCTCCTCTAGAATGTTCTTAGGTGATGGTAGCACTATATAAAGGGGTTCAATCAATGTAATGAGACATTAAGAGAAATATTGTATTTGGAGCTGGAGCTCATTAGGAGGAAGCCCCCTCGAAGAGGCAAGTGAACAGGAGAGGATCCCTTCCATAACAGGATCCATTGTATGGTGTTTCCCTACCTCAAGGGTTTGGTAATAATAAAGTGTGGTTTCTTCTATCTTGCCTTGTGGATCTATTGTGTATTCAGTGTTTGTGGTGATTATATTTTCATATCTACTCAGGTTCTTAACAGATTCAGACAGTGAACTTGTTATGCCAATGAGGAGAAATATCCAAGTATCCGTGGTAAAAAAATCATCTTGTGTTTCATTTTATTTTTGGAGTTACACTCCGTGGAAAATAGGGTTTGCAGCTAGTCCTGACACTAGTCAAAAAATGGTGTTTCAGGTAAAAACATCATAACTTCTTCATAACAGATACAAATTTAGTGAGAAAAAATGTGGTGGTTAGAGCATATTATTTATTATTCGTTGTAATATTTTCATATCGATTCAACAAATATTTTGTGCGGGGAATGCTCTACAAGGTCTCTCTCTAGAATAAGCCAAAATTAAGCAAGGTATGCCATTTTTTCTATAACTCCTTTTCTGAGAGGTTACAAGTAGTGACACCTAAAGGAATTCCATAAACAGACTGAAGAACATTGTGTATCATTTTCATATATTTATTCATTACATGTACAAATTTATGATTATTTCAAGTTAGTGTTGTTGACTAATCCAAAAGTAGTCATGTGAGATTAAAGAAAAGTTTGATGAAAATGGTAGTATCTTGTTTTTTAAAGTTAAGGGAGGTTTGCAAGTGTGTGATCATATACACTAGGTCTATTACAGAGTTGCAAATCATATTTGGATTATGAAATTGATGATGGATTTTAGTTGAGGTACAAGTTGGGTGCATGGTTGAGACAAGTAGTTGATGAGTTGGCACATACATGAAGTGTATAGTTGATGATGTTGGTACATATTGATGAGTCATATTTGATGAGTACTCGACACATGATTGGTACATACTTGGTGCATGGTTGATGCACTTGTTTATGGTACAGTTTGGTGCATGGTTGATGCACTTGTTTATGGTACATGTTGATTATAGGTTGAGGTATAGGTTGATGCATGGTTCAGGTTTATTGGTACATGTTTACAACAGTATATCTCACAGTGATAGTGTCACAGTGGTTACATCATTCTACTTCTACTTCAAGGTGTTTTGTACGGGGAAATGACAAGTGGTTGTATCCACTTTTCGGTTGTAGCCGAAGAACATAGGGGGTTGTAGCCTCCTTCTGGTTCTAGTCAGAGAATTGGGGAGTTGGAGCTTCCCTCAGTGTTGACGGGCGAAATTGACCGCTCGTCAACTGGAAGAGTGAATCCAGTCCGGGGTTGTCTAATTAACTCAAGCCGTTTGGATTAATTCACTCCAACGGGTTTAGCGGCTCTGTTGGCTGATCCAAGTTCTAAAGAAAGCGAGAAAAACAACTAAAGGAAATACAATAACTTACTAAATAACAATCACTAAAATCTATATGTAAATCTATATATATATATATATATATACAATTTATTTAAATAATATATGTATGATAATTCTATATACAATCTGTACAAGCCACGAGTTTTAATCTAAACTCGTAAAAATCATATGTAAATTGGTTCCTTCAACAACAGTAATAAAGAAAGTAAAAATACTATTTAATTTTTTGGTTTGTTTTCTTGGATGTATACATTCATGAAATCAAATATTAAACTACTCAATCGAATCGAGAATTATAGATAATGAAAATCATATTATATATAAATATATATATATATATATATATATATATATATATATATATATATATATATAACTTCTAAAATAAACTAGCAAACGAAATAAAATGACAAACTAACCTATTAACTCATCCAATGTCTGTTCGATAGAGAATATCCAGCCACTTTATCCATGAAGTAAACCTGCAACGGATCTTAAGGTTGTTCTGAACAAAAGCAAAACAATGCACTAGAGATTGAGTTTTGGTAACAGAACATAAAATGGACACAGTTACAGTGATCTTATGATTTGCAAGTAACTACTACGAAATAAATCTTCCTGTAAGAACTTGCATGTAAACATTCAACAAAAATTAGAGATAAATCTCCTAATTTAAATTGGATAGATGATCACTGTGTATATATTGTATCTGAAACATAAAATATGGGCAGCATATAAAATGAATCATATCAACTTGCAATAAATCATGACGACAAAAGCAATCACCATCTATTATTAAATCCACATAAACATAACTTGAATCAAAACATCATACATAAACACTAAAGTTGTAACGTGCATTATGCTCCATTCAAGTCTGTGGTAAAACGACCATACTCTTGCCCCAGGCTGAGATGATGCAATGTTTACAAAATGATATGTTTATATAGGTCTCAGGAAACATAATTGTTTCATGTTCATAAGATCAAATTGGTTTCAAAAATAAAGGGGGATGCAACCACCCTGATTTCACTAGATATCAAAAAAACTACCAACAGTCTAATTCTGTTTATTCAAAATACATAATAGATATGGCTGGGATATCTCAAAAGTGCCTCATATCATCTTTGAAATCATGGGCTCCTTAATTATCTTGAAAACAAAAGAAAATAAGAAGATCTCAAATATGTTTTCTGTCATCAAATTAAACAATTCGAATTTTCTTAACTGATTACAGAATCTTGCGATTCTGTAGCTAGTTATAATAGCAAATGCAATCTCATTTTATTGAATAAATAAAAAAATTCTAATCTTAATAATAAAAATAGTTTATTCAATCAAACAAAATATCCTAACTTAAGAATCACAATAATCATGCTAACAAAATCATACCTCTAATCATGAAATCAAACTGTATCATGAAACTTTGGAGTTAACGATGGTTGTAGTTGCCTCTAAATTTTTAAAAGTCACATGACCTATGGTTTTAATACGCTTCTCCTTCCCTTGGATGATAGATTCAAGCCTACCATCTCTTTTGTTTTTTAAAATTGATATCAATATTACACTTAAATCTCTTTCCTGTAGGTTCCTTTACATTTTTAACATAGTCATTTGGATGTGTAATCTGTTGATAGTCCTGTTGAATAACCTTGGGATCGATTAAGGGTTCACTATTAGGAGGCTAAGCCATAGGCCTGAGCAGGTGGGAAGGGCACTGTAGCAAGATCTGTAACAGAATAAAAAAAACACTCATCTTACCCGACACAAAACTTCTGAGAAATTTACCTCCAAAGGTCGAGGCATATCTCTCCAATGGTCAATTATTTGGAGAAATTTCCCTCAATGAAGATAAAACGGCTCATTTTGGTTCTGGGTTTTAAAGGGTTTGTTCTAATTCGCAGTGGTTTGCTCAGAATCTCTCTCGCAAAATCGTGTCTCCAGCAGGCAAAAAAAATGAGATTAAACTCTGCTAACAAAAGTGTAAAACTTCAAGGCCTACAGGGAGTCCTGTAGCTTGACTCAAGAAATCATTGGTAACCTCCAGTTTCACATCACCTACTTTTTCGCTACAACCATCAAAGGATAAGGCGAACTCTTGGGCAACCTGAAGATTAAAACCCTGAAACCTCTTGATGAAAACATGCCAGCCATTTCTTTCCAAATCCTCCCTAGCATCATCGTATGAGAGCAGGGTTTGGATATCATTTGGTTCAATCCTTACGACAGGGGCCATACTGGATGGGAGGTTAATCAAAGAACATCATACAGGTAGGGTTTGCAAAAATGAAACAGTTACATAACCCCGAGCCTAACAATACACGATGTAATGAGTCATACGATGGGAAGGGTGTTTAATTAAAACACATGCGAAGAAATTTGTGAAACCAGAGACCATCCTAAGAAGTAATGGAAATCTATACATCGTATGCCACCTTGGTATTGAGTACAAGATAGGACCAAAGTACTCAAAACATCATAAGTGCACGCATCATGGTTTGATTGCAAAGTTGGGTAAGTTTACAAAAATTGAATAGTCAAAAGTTTCATGAAAGAAATGTGATCAAAAATCAAACCAAAATCAATACAAAAATTCGAATGGTGGGGATCTTTTGTTAAAACTATCAATCTCTTAGGCATGCTTAGAATTGAAAGGATCACAAACAAGGAGAGCAACATCTTCATAGCAAGAAATCAAAATTTTGTAATAAACCATATGAGAAATTTGTCTTTAATGAAATTTTAAAAAGATAATGGTAATCCCAGTCACAAGTTTACATGCTTGTAGTCATGAAAACAGAGTTTTAAAAGACAATAGGGAGAAGCAACGATTTACAACTATCGTTTTGGAAACTGCTCATGAAGAGTAATAAAATTTCATGACCCTGTGTAGGCAGCTTGCGTAGGTCATTTTATTGATATAAAAATTCAAAAACATGTTAAGCTGCCAACAATGGCGACATGCTGGGAGAAGCAGTTATCTCTGTAATACGAACTAGTTCAGGTTAGAGAATTTTGAAAAACTTCAAATCGAAGAACAACTGCAATATTATTTGAACATCTTTAAGAAGAACCAGACGCAGCCCAGTTTCAGATACCTTTCATTTAAACGAATGAAAACTGGTGACAAACTTAACAAAAGAAAGCCACGATGTTAAGTTAAAATCTCCAATACTATTGACAGGGCCACTGCTGCTAGTAGGCATCCATAGCCTCGACAGGGATGTCAATTAACCCACTCTGATGTATGTATCCTTCCCAAGAAATTTTGAATCGGAACGAAGGATGCTTATGGCCAACACAAGGTTCATACCTGAGAATTTCCTTTTACCTGACATCGCTTTGCTGCCACTGGGCCTGTTCAGTACCCCGGTGAAGTTATCTTGGCATCATGCATGCATTTACCCACTGCCAGCAGACCTGTTCAGTGTCCCGACGGGTTTACAAACACTTTCCACAGCTCTCTGAGAGTTTATTCACATTCTGATATAGTTTTAAAGATATTCAATAGAGCGGGGTGATGCTGAAAATTCTAGTTTTTTAACTCAACTTAATATTTCCACAGGCCTTTAAATTATTTTTTAGCAAACTGTCATCAAGATCTGAAAAACAATTCATTGATAGAACAAATTTTCAAGGATGGGGAGACGTCACTGAGTTGCGTTCTTAAAGAGAAGGGACAATGTAAAGAGACTTTTAAAGATATTCATGAATACTTTCAAGTGCAGATTGAAACTGAAGAATCGACTTTCAGACAAAATGACACCTTTAACCAGCCTACAATTTCAGAGGAGAACAGTAATAGATGTTTTGACAACTTTCAACAGTTATTTTCGAGGGGAATTTTTATGTTTTCTTTGTTTGAGCTAACCCGTGGTGTAGGCATGTGTGTTTCAAAAGAAAGACCGATAAGTAGAAATGAAAACCAAAACAAACCAGTAAAGAAAAACAAATAGCAAGTAAAACAAAACAAAGAATATTTACAAAGGGTGTATCTAAAAACATCATTCAAAAAAAATCCCTTAGGAAACTGAAAGAAAATAGAAAAATCTTGTTTGATGTGAAAGTAGTCGTACTCATGGTACCTTGGGTCAAGGTTGAATTTACGATTCAGATTTATTTATCTCTTTACTTTCCATTTAAAATTTTCATAATAATACTGCATCTTTGAAAAGAAATATTCAATGAAAAGCAGAGAGAAAAGGATTACGCGGACTTCCCTGACAATAAACATGTTATGGTTCTCGTGGTGCACCCACTTGTGTTCATGATTGAATTATTACAAAGAGAAATAATGAGGAATAAAACTGAAAGAAAACCTATTCCTAAACCTACCCTAACTACTAAACAAGTCAGAATACTACGTGAAGTCATGCTTCCAATGTAGCCATCGGAGTAACTCCAATCCTGCAGTGAAAAAAAAATCAAACATTACTAACAAGAATGGTAATATATAAAAAAATAACATAAATATATCACACTTACCTTCATAATCATTATTTAGAAACAAAGTAAGCATGATCTTACCATTCCCTCGAAAATTCTTGATGTATGAATCCTCCAGCCATTGTGTAATCTTGTCGTGATAAGGGTCATAATGGCATGAACGAGTGTAAGTAAGTTTGAAAAACTTGTCAAGATTACGAGGAAATGAAATAACCATCAGCCAAGGTTGAAGTGCCCCATCCTCCTGAAAATTCTCTAAGTGTTCATTAATTTCTTCACATGGAGGATCTAAAAGAAATATGTCACGCCTACTTCCAAGATACTTAGGTAAAAAGAAAGAAAGCACAACTTTATCTTTATTATGAAATTTTTTTATATATGAATATTCAAGCCATCCTAAGATCCTGTCACAAAAATGAGGATGCAGACCATGACTTGGATGAAACGAATATATCAATGGGTAACTCATCATAAGAGGATTCGTGCCATCAATTAGATCATTGGTTTGAATGTTTCCTTTGATGAGATTTATCATTTCAAAATGTGAAGCATAAACATTAAGATTCGAGCTAATCAAAGAACGAATATGCAACGTAGAATGTTTGATCTCCATAAGATATAGTGCATTGTCTTTTTCAACAATAAACTGTGTAAAATCATCTCGCAACATGTCCTTTTCCCATGTGAGTGATGAAAATGGAAGAGCGACAAATCCGACTTTATCAATGTTAGGTTTGGAATTAATTTCACCAAAATTTAGAATATTGAAAGGATATGATTGTGGCGGAAAAGAGTAGGATGTTGTAGGTAAGGTGTCAAGTCCAACAGAGTCTAGGAAGAGATAAGGATATAAAGAATAAAAGGAATCAGAAATAAGCACATGAAAAGAATCTCTTGAACTACGATAATTAACAATGGTATTCTCAAGACATTTCTCTTCACCTTCTTTAAAACTCTTACTTTGTTTTGGTGACGAATTCCTCAACATAATATGATCATATGGATTTGCCTTTTGTATGATAGATAATTCAAAACTTACGTGACAAACATCTAGTCTTTCCTGTGGATAAAGTACATTTTGAGAATGAAGGTTTAAAGTTTCTTCTTCTAGTTGCTTCTCTAATTAGTTTCATAGGAGTGTTAGAATGTTTAAGACGATTTTCGTCACTTAAGTGTTCTTCAATGACTGATTTTAAATATTGATTAGAGCATGAGTTACAAGAATGAGGATATTCACCTTGAGACAGAAACGAATCTTCTTCCATACTGGTCGAAGACTGAAAATACAATGATTCAGAGGAAAAACCAATTTGGTTGTAAATAAGAACCTGGTCAATAGATTGTACCTCCCTTGCTTGTTCAACATTGTCTAAAGGATTCTTCTCATCTTGCGAAGAAAATTCTTATCGCAGCTGAGTGATAGGATTTGCAATTGGTTCTTCGTTCATGATTGAATATGACTGGATGGAAGGGACGCAAGCATCATAGAGGATATTTAATGTAAATGGCATGTCATCGAGATTAAATTTACAGAGGATATGATAGACTCTTGTCAAAAAGTTTTCAGAAAATGAATCGCCATTGATTAGGGAAGCATGAAATTCTTCACATAATTGATCGAAATCATAAATTTCAAAAGCATCTAGAAATTCATCTATAAATTGAAACCAATAAAAAATGTGACATGCTGGAAAGGACTCAAACCAATGTTTAATCAGACCTCTAAGAGTAAAAGAGAACATTCTGCATAAAACTCTTAAATCAGAAATGTCATGTTTGATGCATTTGCACCAAAACTTGTTAAGGTGGTCTTTAGCAGATGTATTGCCTCCACCATCAAAGGTGAGTTTGGACAAGCAAGAGACTGTCTTGTTGGAAAAATCGAGTAATCAGAAGTTGAAAGCATGTTCCAACATAGTGATTTGGGGAGCCATGGGGAAATTGAATACATTTAAAATAAAAGCTCCTACAAGGCCATCTTGTTAGTCGACCCTCCTTCTAGTGCCATTTGTTGACGGGAAAAATTGACCGCTCGTCAACTAGAAGAGTGAATCTGGTCTGGGGTTGTCTAATTAACCCAAACCGTTTGGATTAATTCACTCGGATGGGTTTAGCGGCTCCGTTGGCCGATCTAAGTCCTAAAGAAAGAGAAAAAAACAACTAAAGGAAATACAATAACTTACTAAATAACAATCACTAATATATATATATATATATATATATATATAATTACAATTTATTTAAATAATATATGTATGATAATTCTATATACAATCTGTACAAGCCACGAGTTTTAATCTAAACTCGTAAAAATCGGATGTAAATTGGTTCCTTCAACAACAGTAATAAAGAAAGTAAAAATATTGTTTAATTTTTTGGTTTGTTTTCTTGGATGTATACATTCATAAAATCAAATATTAAACTACTCAATCAAATCGAGAATTATAGATAATGAAAATCATATTATATATATATATATATATATATATATATATATATATATATATATATAACTTCTAAAATAAACTAGCAAACGAAATAAAATGACAAACTAACCTATTAACACATCCAATGTTTGTTCGATAGAGAATATCCAACCACTTTTTCTGTGAAGTAAACATGCAACGGATCTTAAGGTTGTTCCGAACAAAAGCGAAACAATGCACTGGAGATTGAGTTTTGGTAACAGAACATAAAATGGACACAGTTACAGTGATCTTATGATTTGCAAGTAACTATGATGAAATAAATCTTCCTGTAAGAAATTGCATGTAAACATTCAACATAAATTAGAGATAAATCTCCTAATTTAAATTGGATAGATGATCACTGTGTATATATTGTATCTGAAACATAAAATATGGGCATCATATAAAATGAATCATATCAACTTGCAATAAATCATGACGACGAAAGCAATCACCATCTATTATTAAATCCACATAAACATAACTTGAATCAAAACATCATACAGAAAAGCTAAAGTTGTAACGTGCATTCTGTTCCATTCAAGTCTGTGGTAAAACACCCATACTCTTTCCCCAGGACGAGATGATGCAATGCTTACAAAATGATATGTTTATATAGGTCTCAGGAAACATAATTGTTTCTTGTTCATAAGATCAAATTGGTTTCAAAAATAAAGGGGGATGCAACCACCCTGATTTCACTAGATATCAAAAAAACTACCAACAGTCTAATTCTGTTTACTCAAAATACATAATAGATATGGCTGGGAGATCTCAAAATTGCCTCATATCATCTTTGAAATCATGGGCTCCTTAATTATCCTGAAAACAAAAGAAAATAAGAAGATCTCAAATATGTTTTCTGTCATCAAATTAAACAATTCGAATTTTCTTAACTGATTACAGAATCTTGCGATTCTGTAGCTAGTTATAATAGCAAATGCAATCTCATTTTATTGAATAAATAAAACAGGCTAATATTAATAATAAAAATAGTTTATTCAATCAAACAAAATATCCTAACTTAAGAATCACAATAATCATGCTAACAAAATCATACCTCTAATCATGAAATCAAATCGTATCATGAAAGTTTGGAGTTAACAATGGTTGTAGCTACCTCTACGTTTTTAAAAATCACATGACCTGTGGTTTTAATATGCTTCTCCTTCCCTTGGATGATAGATTCAAGCCTGCGAGCTCTTTTGTTTTTTAAAATTGATATCAATATTACACTTAAATCTCTTTCTTGTAGGTTCCTTTACATTTTTAACACAGTCATTTGGATGTGTAATCTATTGACAGACCTGTTGAATAACCTTGGGATCGATCAAGGGTTCACTATTAGGAGGTTAAGTCACAGGCTTGAGCAGGTGGGAAGGGCACTATAGCAAGATCTGTAACAGAATAAAAAAAAACGCTCATCTTACCCGACACAAAATGTTTGAGAAATTTACCTCCAAAGGTCGAGGTATATATCTGCAATGGTCCATTTTTTTGAGAAACTACCCCAGATGAAGATAAAACAGCTCATTTCGGTTCGGGGTTTTAAAGGGTTTGTTCTAATTCGCAGCGGTTTTCTCAGAATCTCTCCTGCAAAATCGTGTCTCCAGCAGGCAAAAAAAACGAGATTAAACTCTGCTAACAAAAGTGTAAAACTTCAAGGCTTATAGGGAGTCTTGTAGCTTAACTCAAGAAATCATCGGTAACCTCCAGTTTCACATCACCTACTTTTTTCCTACAACCATCAAAGGCTAAGGAAAACTCTTGGGCGACCTGAAGATTAAAACCCTGAAACTTCTTGATGAAAACATGCCAGCCATTTCTTTCCAAATCCTCCCTAGCATCATCGTATGAGAGCAGGGTTTGGATACCGTTTGGTTCAACCCTTACGACAGGGGCCATACTGGATGGGAGGTTAATCAAAGCACATCATATAGGTAGGGTTTGCAAAAATGAAATAGAGCCATAACCCTGAGCCTAACAATACATGTTGTAATGACTCATACGATGGGAAGGGTGTTTAATTAAAATGCATGCGAAGAAATTTGTGAAACCCAAGACCATCCTAAGAAGTAATGGAAATCTATACATCGTATTCCACCTTGGTATTGAGTACAAGCTAGGACCAAAGTACTCAAAACAACATAAGTGCACGCATCATGGTTTGATTGCAAAGTTGGGTAAGTTTACAAAAATCGAATAGTCAAAAGTTTCATGAAAGAAATGTGATACAAAATCAAACCAAAATCAATAAAAAAAATCGAATGGTGGGGAAATTTTGTTAAAACTATCAATCTCTTAGGCATGCTTAGAATTGAAAGGATCACAAACAAGGAAAGCAACATCTTCATAGCAAGAAATCAAAATTCTGTAATAAACCATATGAGCAATTTGTCTTTAATGAAATTTTAAAAACATAATGGTAATCCCAGTCACAAGTTTTCATGCTTGCAGTCATGAAAACAAATTTTTAAAAGACAATAGGGAGAAGCAATGATTTACAACTTTCGTTTTCGAAACTTCTCATGAAGAGTAATAAAATTTCATGACCCTGTGTAGGCAACTTACGTAGGTCATTTTATTCATATAAAAAGTCAAAAACATGTTAAGCTGCCATCACTCAGGTTGTAGCCTAAAAAAATAGGGGGTTGGGGCCTAATTTCGGTTGCAGCTGGAAAACAAAGTAAGTTGGTGCTTCCAATTAATGTAATTCTTCAAGACATATAAGAAAAAGAATTCTATGTTTTTCTCCCGATTTGGGTTTCCACGTAAAACACTGGTGTACTGTGTATGTGTGTGATTGTTCATTTATTATTGCTCGTTATTGTATAATAATTCTACATTGATATAACACTTGGATTATTTGGAGAAAAATTATTGTAGTTATGCTATTATTGATTCACCCCCCCTCTCCGTAATCCAACAGTATGAGCAAAAGGGAAGTGTCTCACCTCTTACCCCTAGAGCTTCATCCTCTTCTGCACCCCCCTTTAGAAACCCAAATGAAAACAATTTTTAGCCTAAAGCTATCATGCCTCTTAGTTGGTGTAACTTTTTTTAGGAACACCATGAGGAAAGTACATGTGAGTTAAAGAAGAGTGCCAGAGATAAAATATTTGGTAAGAGATCTGAAACTACCATCGTTGTCCTAGAATTTGTAGATCTAGAAGATGTCATGATAATCAATACTAGGAATAAATCCTATGATCCCAAAAGAAAATATGATCCTCCCTACAATTCTTCTATCCCAAGATCATCCTCACCAACTACTACTATTTAGGTTCATAAAGCTCCTAACATTCAAGGAACTGCCTCCCCTATCCCCTCTTCCAAATACAACATTCTAAATCAATTGGTCAACATCAAAGAAGATGCAACCCTTGTGGACATGGTTGACATCCCTCAACAACATAAGAATCTAAAATAATTCATGGAAGGAAAATATTCTGTTGTAGCCAACCTCTCTGAAGAGGTAGATGAAGAGGATTCGTTTGTAAATAAAGTAGGTTTACATAAATTTAGATACCCTGTAAAAAATCCCCCTTTTATATTTCTATAAAGATTATGGATAAGATTGCCCATTGTTGCCTCATTGACGACGGTTCGGGCCCAAGTGTAATGTTGAAGATTATTATGGAATACCTAGGCTTGTTTTGTACAAATGAAAACACCAGAAGTATGCCCTCTTATAATAGTCTACAACAAATGACCATAGGTGAAATCATGGACGTGACCTTGGTTTTGTGCGTGCACCCTGAAATAAGGACAACCCTTAATATTCATGTAATCGATATGTCAGTAAGTAACTACTCGATTATCTTAGGAAGAGATTGGCAAGCTTTGACATGTGGATACCTCTAACTCGATGAGACACACTTATATGTTCCTCGAAATGGAAAAAACATCATTGTCCTTAGAGAGGGGAGAATTTTTACTTACATAGAAAGTGTCCCACACCCTAATGTGAATTATATCGAAGAGGACCTAGGGGTGTATTCCATATTTTCCGAGGAGGATAACCCTCCCTTGGAACAAATAGACTTAGAGTATGGTATGTGGCATATGCACTTTGATGGTTCATGCTCCAATGAAGGAAACAAAGATGGTATTATCTTGTAATATCCTGTGGGGAAAATTCATGGTTTTTCTTATAGGTTAGAGTTTTCTTGCACAAACAATGTCACTGAGTTCGAAGCATTATTGCTAGGCATTGAAAATGCCTATACTCTGGGTTGTGGTCACCTTGCAGTTTTTGGAGATTTCAAACTAATTGTGAACCTTGTACATAAGATATACTCTCCTAGCAACAAGTTGATGAAACACTACACCCAAACTACTTGGGCACTTATCTCGAACCTACTATCTTTCAACATTAATTATGTTAAGAGGAAATTGAACTCAATGGTTGATCGGTTATTTATTTTTGCAGCCTCTCCTAATCGACAACTTTTTCCACAAACATCTGATTGTACTTTTCAATCTCTATATCGTCCTCATATCCCTGAAAATATAGAATCATGGTAGGTCTTCCCTAGTGATGAGAGCATTTGTTCTTTCATTCAAAATGAACCTTATAAGCCTAAGGAAATTATATCAATGGAAGATAACAAGATTCCTAAGGACTTGAATCCTTTAGAAAGTTCATTTTCATCGAGTGATGTAAGAAACAAGGAGAAACATAAAGAGGAGGAGTCGAAAAGGAAGGTGGGTGAAACAATTTCCTTGAAAATTGGAACATCCGAGTCCCCAAAGAATTTTAAAATAGGTGCCCAATGTTCTGATGAAGAAAAATTGAAGTTTTCCAGACTGGTTGGTGAATTTCAAGATGTTTTTGCTTGGTTTTATGAGGATCTTCATTGCTTTTATCCCTCTCTTATACAACATGTCATTCCTATCAAGGAGGGAATAAAACTAGTTAGGAAAAAATAAAGACCTATCAACCCTGCCCTGGAAGAAACTATTCGAAAGGAGTTGGAAAAACTCTTGAAGGATGGGATTATCATTTTGGTTAAGTATTCAGAATGGGTTTCTAATTTGGTTCTTGTTTGGAAAAAAAAAAGTCAAATTAGATTATGAATATATTTTTGTGCATTAAATCGGGCTAGCATAAAATATCACTTTCCTCTCCTTAATATGGAAATGATTTTGCAACAAGTTGCAGGGTCGCAGATGATGTCCTTACTTGACAGTTTCTCTGGTTACAATCAAATCAAGGTAAAAAGGGAAGATAAATATAAAACCACCTTTATTACTCATTGGGGCACTTTTTATTATGAACATATGCCTTTTGTATTATCCAATGCACGTGCCACTTTTCAAAGGGCTATGCAGATAACTTTCGACGATTTGATCGGTAAGATTATTCATATCTATCTTGATTACTTAACTGTGTACTCTAAAAAATGATCAGATGTTTCAAAGTTTCAAAAATTATGGTTGGGTCCTTTCAATATTTCTTTTGTACTGAGTGAAAACTCTTACATTCTAAAGGATTTACAAGAGAAATTGTTTTCCTACAACACTAACGGTTCTCACTTAAAACACTACGTGGAACCAACTTGAAGAGTTTAACGTTGTTTGGATTATTCTATATTTTAGTAGTTCAATGCTACTTTCATTTTAGTATTTTTCATTTCTGTTATTTCAATTTTGCAGTTTTATTTATGTTATGACATTTGTTTATTTTGTTCTTTTGATTTCAATTTTTGTCAAGAATAAAATGTTTGATCAGTTCTTCCACAGTGACATTCCTGCAAAGTATTGTTAGTCAATAACAATCAAGCTTACACCACTGTTATGATGTTCCCCCTGAAGGCATCATTGCATTTGTTATCTTCTTTCACTATTGTTTTATGAGATATTTGGTTACATCCCACTTTTGCTTTCCATTTCTTCATCCATTCGATATTCAGAAGAGAAAGTTTAGATGCATGTTATTTCTCTCTGAGATGACTATGTAATTGTTCGAATTGCAAGCAAAATAATTGGTTTTTTGTTTGAGTTGTGCATTCATTGGTTTCTTTGTTGGTTAAAATCGTGGTGGGTCTCTATGGAGAATATGTGGATTGGTTATATAACACTCCATGTTAAAATGGTGGAGGGTTTCACTCTATGCATTCTTGTCGGTTGCTTCCTCACAATCATGAGTATAACACTATCCAGACGCATTCAAGTTACTAGTTGGTTGTTGTGTATTTTTTATACCAGAGTCATGTTCTTGGAACCAAATTATCTCAAGAACCTGTCTTAGGGTGGCCATAACGTTTATATATATCGTATGGTTCTGGGCTGATATAAGTTATGTCTTGGTGTTAGACGTCCTCATAGGTACTCTTGTCAAATGGTTTGGCTCTTAAGAAAATAGATAGAGGTTATATCCCTATGTGTTCTTGGTAACTTCCATTGTTTAGTGGACATTTGCCTCTCCTATGCAAACCCAATGCACGTGCCACTTTTCAAAGGGCTATGCAGACATTTGCCTCTCCTATGCAAACCTAAACTCTTGTAACCAATATTTAGCCAAGCAAGATATGAAAATGCTTGAGTAATATCATTTCATATGTTTTCCTCAACAATGGGTTTTGTGAAAAATATGGACGTTTAGATGATGAACAAGTAAAATCCTCAGAAAATGCATGATAAGGGAGTTATGGGTGAATCTTCGAACATATTTTAGGATAATTTATATAATTCCCATAGCTCAGGCCATCTACAAGAATTTTTGTAGTGCCTTGATGATTTCGATGGTTGTGCCTTTTGTGGACAAATTTTGAAATATGGGTTTTGTAGAGAATAATGTTGTTTTGCTTCTATGTTCTTCAAATGATCCAAACAACCTCCATTGTCTTAATCAAGATAAAACTAGGATATGATGGTTGTGAAATCCATTTGTTAAGGGATTGGTCTTAGCTTGTTGTAACACCTTTCTTTTTATAAAATTTATATTGTATGTATAAATATGAGGGGGATATCAATCTTGAGAGTTCATGAAGAGAGTTCAATTATATCACTGAGAAAATAATCTCATTGTAAAGAGGATTGTTCCTCTTTGTATTTTGAAACATCTTGCATATGATAATACAAAGTCTTTGTTGTTGAACATTGTGAGTTAAACATTGTGGTTTTATGGAAGCGTATGCTCATCCAAGAGGGACTCTTGACTTGAGTATGCGTTGCACATTAGCTAGCTTATTTGAGTATGCATTGCACAAGAGCTTAGCTACAGGACTCAAACTTATAATCTTGAGACCTTTGGATTTGATTTAATGACTGCGGGTTTCTTTAGTTTTATGCTTGGTAAATCTACAAGAGTTGTTTAAATTATGGAATGAAATAAATTATTATAGCCTCCATGTTTAAATTAACTTCTGGAAGTGATTTACTAAGAAAGCTACCTTTTTAATTCATCATATATCTTAGCAAAACTAGCTGCCTAATCCTGTATATATTTTGATGATATCTCACATGTTTATGAACACGATAGATTGATAATTAAATGTTCATAAATTTAAGAAATTAAATTGACCGACATTTTTGGGGGATATTCTAAGGGATTAGGAATTGGTAATTTGGTTTTCAGTTTTTTAATTTTATTCTTTTGTTTCTACATATGATTTTTGGTGTAACATGTTTTCTTTTGGTTTGATTCATGGAAATAAATATGCTAATTGATGTCAAAACATGACTTGGTGACAACAGGATCTTAGTAGTTGTTGGAGTTACTTCACACACACCTATGATACGTAGGATTTTACTATTCAGTCTTCTATATTTTAGGAAGAATATTCCTCTAGGGAGAATATTCTCTTCAATTTTCACTTCAGCTTGATCAGTTGAGTGGAGTCTAGATGCTACATTTGGATTATCACGATGCATCATTGGGATCATCACTAGCTAATGCACATTGTCCTTGGGATCATCACCAAACTAGTGAATTATCCATGATTCCCTAATATCCTCCTCACTTCACTCTATTTCAGTTAGTTAGCTGAAGATTGATAGACTACTTAACTCAGTTAGGTGGTAGTTCACTCCCATAACTACTTGAGAGACTAGACTAGGTGGAAGTTTACTCCCGTAACCGTTGATGTGTGTCCATATCACTCTAGAACACCACTATGGTGCATTGTATTATCCTCCTATGCACATCGGTTGATGTATAGATAGTATATCATGTGTAAATTATCATTCATTCATTTTGGTTAATGAGAATTATTCCATTCTTTCTCTCTTGCTTCTCTTTTCTTCTATTTTCTTTGCAACTATGTATGTCAATTCCTAGATAGATCTATTATGTGCAGGTTCAACAAATTTACATGGTATAATAGTCGACGTACTTCTAGGGAAAAGACACACCAAATTATTTTGTAGGTACCGAAGATTGAAGATAGCAAAAAAATGGAATTTTCAAAAGAAATCATTCTTACACCTTACAATTACTTTGCATGGAAGGAGAATATGATCATGCATATTCGAAGCATAGGATTTTATAAATTAACCATGAACATAGATAAAGAACCAACATAAACCATAGAAAAATCCAAGTATCTAAATCAAATGGATGAAACATTCAAAACAATTTGCAGTCTCATTTTTCCCGATCTCCTCTTTCACATATCTTCCTGTAAAACCCCCAATTAATCCTGGACCACCATGGAAAGGATTTTTGGAAAACAAGATGATATGAGGGGACACATGCTCAAGGTTTAATTTCTCACATTGGATCCAAAAAGCTTCGACAATCTCCAATATTTATTTACAAAATATAAGGATTTACTGTCACAACTCAAGGCTTGCGGGGTTGATAAATCTAAGGAGGAGAAACAAATGGTTCTCACTATTCTCTCCAAAATTGGTCTTGAATTCTTATTGTTTGTATCCACATTCCATTCAGTTAGATTCTCCTCTGGAGCCACCTGGAAAATTCCTTCTCTTGAGGAATTTATCGAATCTCTGACACAAGAGCAGACCAAGCTCATCAACATGGGAAAAATAAAAATCCCAAAGGCACATGTGTTGGCAGGGCTTGCAGTTTGCACAGGATAGTTTACACAGGGCAGTTTACACAGTTGGGTAGATTGCACAGGGAAGTTTACACAGTAGGGCAGTTTGCACAGTTTGCATAGGGCTTGGTTTTGTCATTAATGTCAAACTTTAAAATGCCAAAGGGGGAGTTTGTTGGTTAGTTTGCACAGACATCGTGGATCATTTTTCACAGGCACGGTGGTTCCTAATTTGGATATTAGCATGTCTCTTGACATACCAAAACCACGACCTAATCTTCATTTTGGAGTTTTGGATACTGGGAGTTGGAGGTGTCAAGGACACTCATGACAAGAATGATGAAATCGCGAAATGTGAAACCACGACTTAATCTCCATTTCAGAGTTTTGAATACCGAGAGTTGGAGGTGTCAAGTACACTCACGAAAAGAATGATGAAATTGTGAAATGTGAAAGATCAGAGCATGTCAAAGACTCCATTTTGGAGTTCCGCAGACCGGGAAATCAAATATCAAAGGAACTTTAACCTTTGAAGTAGAGAACATCGAAATCCCAAAATAGACACATCAACAAACCACGTCAGCAAACCATGTAAGCTAAGGACCCGTGGCACAATTAGGCAATGACAAGTGTCAAGATGATTCAACATTTCAGACACATGTAAGTCATGAATCAGAGTGACACGTGGCAGATATTCGACATGTGTCAATCCACGTGTGACATCAACAGGTTTACGTCACATTGGAACTTTCTATTTTGGGGTTTTACATAACAAGAAGAAACTCCACCATCACGAAGTCTCGAACTCCGAAATGTCGAAAGGGACTATTGTGAGTCTCGAAAACCTGAAAGGAAAAACTCCGAAATCCTGTCAAACGTCCATCTTAGTGGGTTATGTGAACCATCCGATCACTTCAGAGATTTTGTGAAAATGAATTTTATAATGTTGGAGTCACGATGACTCGAAGGGAAAAACGTTGAAATCCCGTCAGTTGTTCGATTAATAAAAGAAGGGATCAAATTATGAAGTTTTGTGGACTATTGATCTGGCTCCATTTCGGGGATTGCGACTTGGAGTATCGAGACTCCTCACCACAGGAATGCCAAAATGTCGAAATACCGAAATGAGAAATGGAAAAATCAACGTGAGACCCTGTGCTTGTAATCCAACGGTGTTGGATATTTGGAAATCTGATCGAATGGCTACTATTGCTCTTCATGATTAATTGTTCAGTTACAATTCAATTAGCAGAATCGAATCATGGTTCTTGGACGGTTGGTGTTTCAGTTGCTGAAGCATTGTTCTAGGGATTTGAGGGGTAACCGAAGGGGTTGTAGAAGATGAAAAGAAACACGCAGTGACTGTGTGGCATTGGTGCATATGGAATTAATGGTACAGTCGTATCTCTAAGGTAAAATTCATTTGTGTAAATGAATATAAAACCAAAATAAAATCATACAGGGACAATGAGAAGAAATGAAGAAGATATAACAGAGATCAAGGGGAGAAGAATGGATTTTGATATGATTATATAAATAGAGAGGACTTGAATGATGAATCCTTTTCCAGAGAAGATAAAGAGCTGGTTTGCAGTTTCTTAGTGACAGAAAAGGATTCCAGGGTGGTATGGAGGAGAAAGGGGAGACTGTAAAAGTCTCCTATGCAAGTTGGTGTTTGTACATCTGGGAGTTGTAGCTTCCATTCAGTAGGTGCTGAAGAAACAGAGGTAGCAGCCTCATCTGGGTTGTAGCTCAGAGAAAATAAGAATATAAAGAGGAGTTGGAGCTTGCATTTTATTCATAAGAAGAAGAGGTTTTTCCCTTTCGGGTTTCCTCATGAAAAATCACTATGTTACCGTTTCATTTATGTGATTGTATATTTATTGGTTAAATGTATTACTGCAAGTTAAATGTTAAAGGCATGATTTATTGATTAATAAGTAATCTTCTTATAAAATGAAATAAATTTTATACAACTGATTCACCCCCCCCCCCTCCTCAGTTGACTTATCCTATACAACAATTGGTATCAGAGAAGGTTACTTCAAGATATCAGTTTAACCACTGGAAGTTTTTGATCATTCATAATGGATAAGAAGTCGGAATTTACAAAACATGGATTGCCTTTGTTTGATGGTCATAATTATGCTTTTTGGAGTATTAGGATGAAGTTGTTTTTACAAACTCAAGGAGTAGATATCTGCCAAGATGTACTAAATGAATATAAAGTCCCAGCAACCATTCCAATAGATGCTACAGGTAAGAGACTCTATGAGAGTAATTCCAAAGCTATGTATCCAATACTAGGAGGTCTAGTATGGTCATAATTTGTTAAAGTTATGCATTGTGCATCAACAAAATAAATATGGGATAAATTGAAAAATGTATATGAAGGAGACACTAAGGTAAAGAGTGCTAAGCTACAATCATATATAAGTCAATTTGAAAGCCTGAAAGTGGAAGAATCTGAAGATATAGCTACCTACTTTCTTCATATTGATGAAGTTGTTAATACCATGAGAGGTCCAGGAGAAACAATTAATAATAATAAAATTGTGCAAAAGGTACTTACATCACTTCCTGCAAGATTTGATTCAAAAATATCTTCATTAGAAGAAAGAACAGATCTTGATACTTTAGAAATGGATGAATTACATGGAATACTAATAGCATATGAGATGAGAACCTCTGGTGAGAATTCTTTCAGGAAAGAAGCAGCTTTCAAGGTAGCAAAGAAAGATAAGAAAAATGTTGAAGCAGAAATCAACAATCATGAGGAGTCATAAGGTGATGTGGAAGAAGCATTTTTTGTTAAAAATCTGAAAAAGAGGTACTGGCAAGTATAAAGGTAAGCTTCCTCTGAAATGCTTTGGTTGTGGTAGAATATGATATTTTTCATCTAAGTGTCCTCACAATAAGCATACTGATAATGAAGAAGACAGTGATAGAAAACCTAAGGAATTCAAGAATAGACATAAGAAGTTTTTTCAAAGAAAAACTTACAAAAATAAAAGCCTGTGTATAAAAGATGACAGTGATATTTCAGAATATGGTGAGAGTGATGACAGTTCAGATGTACAACTTTTTATAGCTATGGAAAAACATGATGATCAGTTTGGTGAAGAAGAAGAAGGTGAAGTTGATCTAGAAGCTGAACTGGTAAGTGCTTTAAGTGAATTAAGAAAAGTGAGAAGGGAATGCAAACATTTTAAAAGAGAAATTGAGAATCTAGAATTTGAATTACAGAAATCAAATGGTTTGATTGATAGCACCAAAATCATGGTAGTTGACTTAAAACTTAAAATAGAAGAGGCTAGAGTGACTGAAGAACCTCTAACTAAAATGCTTGCAGAAAAGGATAAGGAAAATGAAGGTTTAAAAATTGAAGTAGTCTCATTAAGAAAGAAAGTACAAGAAAATAACATGAATCAGAGTTCTCAAGTGTTAGATCAAATTATTAGTAGTCAAATATCAACATATGATAAGATTGGAATTGGTTATAAATCTGTAGTAACTAATGGATGTTCTATCAAGTGTTGAGAAAGCAGGTACAGAGGATAATCATGAGAAAATTACTGGCAAGAAGATGGAATCAGAAAGGCAAGAAGAAAATCAGGGTTCAACAGTGCATAGAAGAAGTTGTGGTAGACATCAAAATAGGTTTGAAGGCCATTGTTTCTTTTGTTATAAGTATGGACATAAGGCTGCATTTTGTAATAGTTTTTTAAGAAAGATAAATGCACATAACAGTCATGAAAGGTCTAATTTTGAATATAGAAGAGGACATGGTAAAACTAGTCAAAACAATATGAATTACTCTTACAAAAGATTTGACACCTTAAGATATGAGACTTAATGTTACAAGTGTAACAACTTTGGGCATGTGTCAATAAATTGTCTTATGAGTTTTCAAAAATTTAATGAACCCACTTACACGGATCTAAAAACCAAATTTTGGAAAAAGAAAAGTGAAAATATGAACATTGAAAAATGCACTATAGCTCTATAAGCAGAACATAAAGTAAAATGGGTTGTGGATAGTGGATGTTTAAAGCATATGACAGGTAGAAAACAACTCTTTGTTGAACTAGATGAAGTAAAAGAAGGTACAGTCACCTTTGGAAATGATCAATTAGCTAGGATAGTTGGAAAAGGAACTGTATGTCTAAACAACAAGAAAATCATGGCTGAAATTGTCTTATTGGTTGAGGAAATGGAACATAACTTATTGAGTGTAAGTCAAACCTGTGATAAAGGTCTCTTTATGATTTTTTATTCAAAAGGATGTCAAATCAGGGATATAAAATCAAATAAACTAGTTGGAATAGCCACAAGAA
>ML790786.1:480039-494854 GCA_009831015.1 Picea engelmannii | reverse complement strand
CTTCCCGTGAGGGCTTTCACCATAAGGGGACCACTTTGGAGTTCATCCATTTGTTTACCTTTTCATCGATTGGTTTCCACTTGGACATATAAAATTCTCATCAAGGGAATCATATCAATCAATTACTTGACATCAACCAATGAAATCAATCAAACCAAACCATTTACATCAATGACATATGATCCAACAATATCCCAAGTAATCAAACCATTGGCATCAATGACAACATGATCCAACAAAACTTCTCATCTACCTGCAGTTAAAAGAATTTTCAGATATCTTAAGGGGAAAATAGAGTATAGTTTATGGTATCCTACATGTAATCATATTGATTTATATGCTTTCACTGATGCTGATTGGGAAGGTTGTGTTGATGACAGGAAGAGTACTAGTGGAGCAACATTTTTTCTTGGAGGATGTCTTGTAAGTTGGTCAAGTAAAAAACAATCAGCAGTGTCTCTGTCTACTGCTGAAGTAGAATACATTGCAGCTGCAACTTGTTGCACTCAGGCTCTATGGATGAAATAGATGTTGGAAGATATACATATTCATTATAATGAACCTATACCTATCTTCTATGATAATACCAGTGCAATTAGTATTTCTAAAATTCCTGTTATGCATTCCAAAACAAAGCACATTCCCATTAAATTTCATTTTCTAAGAGAGCAGGTTATGTCTAAAGTTATTAAAGTGGAATATGTTGGCACAAAGGATCAGATAGTAGATGTATTTACTAAACCTTTATCTAAAATGCAATTTGAAAGTCTCAGGGATCAGTTGGGGGTTTACCCTCTGTAATTTCATTTCATTCTCAAATATTGCACAGGCTTCATTATAAAAATCAGACTACACAGGTTTCTTGACTATTATTGATAGGGGGAGTTGTTGTTGAAATGATACATCTTTGCAAGTGATTTTCTTTGCTCAGGGGGAGTATGGTTGATTCCTTTTCCATAGATGTCAAAAGGGGGAGAAGAGATTTAAATTTTTCCATCAATGCCAAAGGGGGAGTTTGTTGGCAGGGCTTTCAGTTTGCGAGCAGTTTACATAGTAGGTCAGTTTGCACAGTTTGCATAGGGCTTGGTTTTGTCATTAATGTCAAACTTTAAAATGCCAAAGGGGGATTTTTTTGGTCAGTGTTCACAGGCACCGTGGATCAGTTTTCACAGGCACTGTGGTTCCTAATTTGGAGATCAACATGTCTCTTGACATACCGAAACCACGACTTAATCTCCATTTTGGAGTTTCGGATACCGAGAGTTGGAGGTGTCAAGGACACTCACTACAAGAATGATGAAATCGTGAAATGCGAAACCATGACTTAATCTCCATTTTGGAGTTTTGGATACCGAGAGTTGGAGGTGTCAAGGACACTCACGACAAGAATGATGAAATCGTGAAATGTGAAAGATCAGAGCATGTCAAAGACTCCATTTCAGAGTTTCGCAGACCGGGAAATCAAAGATCAAAGGAAATTTAACCTTTGAAGTAGTGAACCTTGAAATCCCGAAACAAACACATCAACAAACCACGTCATCTAAGGACACATGGCACAATCAGAAAATGACAAGTGTCAAGTTGATTCAACATTTAAGGCACATGTAAGTCATGAATTAGAGTGACACATGGAAGCTATTCGGCACGTGTCAATCCACGTGTGACGTCAGCAGGTTTACATCACATCAGAACTTTCTATTTCGGGCTTTTACATAGCAAGCAGAAACTCCACCATCACGAAGTCTCGAACTCCGAAATGCCAAAAGGGACTATTGTGAGTCTCGAAAACCCGAAAGGAAAAAATCTGAAATCCCGTCAAATGTCCATCTTAGTGGGTTATGTGAAACGTCCGATCACTTCATAGATTTTGTGATCATGAATTTTATAATGTTGGAGTCACGATGACTCAAAGGGAAAAATGTCGAAATCCCATCAACCATTCGATTAAGAAAAGAAGGGATCAGATTATGAAGTTTTGTGGACCATTTATCTGGCTCCATTTTGGGGATTGCGACTTGGAGTGTTGAGACTCCTCACCACAGGAATGTCGAAATGTCAAAATGCGAAATAGAGAAATCAACACGAGACCCTGTGCTTGTAATCCAATGGTATTGGATACCTAGAAATCTGATCGAAGGGCTATTGTTTCTCTTCACGATTAATTGTTCAGTTACGATTCAGTTCGCAGAACCGAATCATGGTTCTTGGGCGATAGGCATTTCAGTTGCTGAAGCGTTGTTCTAGGGATTTGAGGGGTAACCAAAGGGGTTGTAGAAGATAAAAATAAACATGCAGTGACTGTGTGGCGTTGGTGCGTATGGAATTAATGGTACATCCATAGCTCTAAGGTAAAATTAATTTCTGTAAATGAATATAAAAATGAAATAAAATCATACAGGGACAGTGAGAAGAAATGATGAAGATATAACAGAGATCAAGGGGAGAACAATGGATTTTGATATGATTATATAAACAGAGAGGACTTGAATGATGAATCATTTTCCAGAGAAGATAAAGAGCTGGTTTGGAGGTTCTTAGTGATAGAGAAGGATTCCAGGGTGGTAGGGAGGACCAAGGGGAGATTGTAAAAGTCTCCTGTACAAGTTGGTGCTTGTACATCTGGGTGTTGTAGCTTCCATTTAGTAGGTGCTGAAGAAACAGAGGTAGCAACCTCATCTGGGTTGTAGCTCAGATAAAATAAGAATTTAAAGAGGAGTTGGAGCTTGCCTTTCATTCATAAGAAGAAGAGGTTTTTCCCTTTTGGGTTTCTTCATGAAAAATCACAGTGTCACTGTTTCATTTATGTGATTGTATATTTATTGGTTAAAAGTATTACTGCAAGTTAAATGTTAAAGGCATGATTTATTGATTAATAAGTAATCTTCTTATAAAATGAAATAAAATTTATACAACTGATTCACCCCCACCCTCTCAGTTGACTTATCATGTACAACAACATGCACTTACTATGCAAGATGGAAGCGGTCATCAATATCATCAATCTAAATATAAAGACAAAAGGAAATCTCAATAAAATATGAAGAAGGAAGTGTACTCAAAACCATTCGACGATGCCTCCAGATCCAAAGGTCGAAAGGTAAGAAAAGGGGAGAAATGAACATAATGTCATAAAGGATTACATCTAGAATCTGCATGTATGCAGAAAATGATAGATCTAATTAATCAAATACTTCATAAAACCAACCTTGGAGATCGCATCCCCGAGGGTGCCAATGTTAAGGTCCTAACCCGCACATAGGTAGATCAATGTATTTGAATGTAATAAAGGTCAATATTAATAAGGCCTTTCAATAAAATAGAATAAGGAGGATGTAAGAAGACCTAATAGAAGCTTCTGCTTCTAGAAGGATCTTCCTCTAGATGCTTCTCTTAATAGACATATTTAGTATAAATAAGGTTCGAGGGTATGAAAACCCTAGCTTGGAGATTATTGTAACAGAGCACTGCTCGATTAGAGGTTGCCCCCTCAAAGAGGCCTGTGAACATTGCTTTCTGAATCAAAGTGCTATTTCTATTGTTGTTCTTATATCATTTATGTGTTATTATGGAAGATTATGCTGGATATTTTACTGTTATTCTGCCATTTCTAGCATTTTATTTCTGTTCTGCATATTTTATATATCTGGTATCTTGCAAGTGGTATCAGAGCACTTTCCTTGGTAGAAATTGTGGGTATTTTGTTTCAGGGTAGAGACGTATTCCGATGTCTTTAAGCCACAGAGATCTGTCGTTACGCGCATAAACCCGCGGTTGAGGGATTCATACATGCAGGAAATACAAGTGGTTCTTAAGCGCACATCTGTTGGCCACCCTTGTAACCCTTGTTGGTACCCCTTCGAGTGGTAGCACATCAGACAACACCTGTGTACGTATCAGCCTAGATTTCCTAAAGCCCTCTTTAGATAAACCTATCAGCCACTGGACTGCTATAGTGTCACCGAGAACAACACTCAGGAAGATACTCTCTAGTACCTGGGTAGTCAGGTAGTACGACTAAGGGTATGATCTATCCTCCTTAGTTAGTGCCCTGAGATATTGGGCCGAGTACTACTGTTGGACCCCACATGTATATCAGAGAGCTATAGCATAGGGAAAACTCTTGTCTGTAGAACCCTTGAATACCTAACCCTTAGGGAACATAAACATAAACATAAACAAATTAAACTGGCAGTTGTAAAAAAATCCCCGCAGCTGTAAAAAAAAAAAAAGTCTGGAAATTTTTTCACCATTATTTGATACCTATTCCATTAGATTCATCTCTTCTCCCTTATCACATTTATCCATATCATTTTTTTGCAAAAATTTATGACCCCGCCCACTCCCTTTTCAGTTCACCCATCTTCATGGCCCATACCCATATCCAAGAACTAGAGTCTCGCTTCAACATCTTGAAATCTAGTTTCCTCGAGACCCAACAAGAAGTTCAACAACTCAGTGCTACTATTGCCTCCCATGATACATCCATCAATACGACCATAAATACATTTGTAAATGTAGTCGTGCAATCCACAATGGTGGAATTCAAACACAAACTGACCACCCAGCTTGAATCTGTCTTTTCATCACTCTGCACCAAACTCAAGATCCCTAGCGATGACTCTTTTCCTAATGCACATACAAAGACTGAAGGTGAAACTTCTTCCCATTCCTTTCAGCCCCATCACTTTCAACGGGACATATGCCTTCTTTGGGTGGATGTAACCAAATTTGATGGCTCAGACCCCACTGGTTGAGTCACCCAAATGGAACATTATTTCTCTCTCTACAACATTACAGATGACTTGGCCAAACTCCGGTATGGTGTTCTCCATCTAGATCAAGAACGCTGGCAATGGTGGCAATGGAGAAAAACTTCCCGTCAAGGGTATATTGCTTGGACCCAATTTGTGACTGAGCTTTATGAATGCTTTGACACTGAAACCAACCATTTGGGCCGTTTTACAAAATTGAAGCAATCAGGCACAGTAGAAGACTTCATAGCTTCATTTGAGCGCTTGTCTTTTCGAACAGACTGATGCTTTCTTTCGAGAGTGTTTTATCAGTGGCCTCAAGGAGGAGATTCGGGCCCATGTCCTCATGGATCAACCTACGACTTGGGTGGAGGCTACTAAAAAAGATAAAGAAGCACAACAAATTGTTTCCTCTCAAAACTGTAAGCCTTCCTTTATCCCTTGCCCTAAACCAGTAAGCCCCACTACTCCCTCCACCCCATTAAAGATCCAAAAATTGACCAAGGCTGAAATGGCTAAATGCCAACTCAAAGGCCTCTGTTATAATTGTGATGACAAATATTTCCCAGGCCACAAATGTAAGGAACAAAATATTTTTATGGCCATCTCTGAGGATATTCAGGAAGAGGATGTTGACACTCCCCTTGTGCCCGAGTCACCAGAAATCACTGACAAACCCTCCCTCCAACCCTCTCGAAGTGGAACCGATCATTTCCCTCAATGATCTCACCAGCTTCTCTGCCCCCCAAACCCTCAAGTTAATCGATTACATCAAGCACCGAAAGTTCATCATTCTGGTTGATAGTGGCAACACCCACAATTTTATTCATCGCCGCATTGCCCAAGAAACCCATCGCTACATCCATGATGTCAACAATTTCCAAATCATGATTTCCAATGGTGGTTCTATGAAATGTGGTGGGCGTTGTGAAAATGTGTGTCTCCAAATCGGTGACTACCACCTAAAATCCCATATGTTTGCTATTGACATGGGCGGTTGCGACATTGTGTTCGGTGCAGACTGGCTAAGGACTTTGGGTCCCATTCTCATGGATTTTCAGAACTTAACCATGCAATTCGACCAAGGAGGCCACCAATATAAATTCCAAGGCATCACTGTTGGTTCACTTGAGGTCATAAGTTCTCATCGCATGGAAACACTGCTCAAAAAAGGTCATTCTGGTGTCATTTCCCAACTCCACACCATACAAGCCACAGAGACACCCCCAGTGCCCCAAGACCTCCAAGCCCTCCTTTCTAAACATCAAATGATATTTTCCACTCCCCAAGGACTCCCTCCTTCCCGCGGTGTTCATGATCATTCCATTCCCCTTGTACCAAGAAGCCTTCCCCCTAATATCCATCCATATCGCCACCCCTTTGCACAAAAAAATGAAATTGAGAAAATGGTCCAGGAACCCCTTACTGTCGGCGTCATTTGTCCTAGTACGAGCCCTTACTCATCTATGGTCATCATGGTACTAAAGAAAGAAGGTTCTTGTAGAATGTGTCCTGACTTCCGTTCTCTCAACAAACTGACCATCAAAGACAAATTTCCCATTCCTGTCATTGATGACCTCCTAGATGAATTGAGTGGCACCCAATTCTTTACCAAACTTGATCTTTGCTCGGGCTATCACCAGATACGTATGAAAGAGGCCGACATTCCCAAGACTGCCTTTCACACTCATGAGGGCCACTATGAGTTTTTGTTCATGCCCTTTGGTTTGTGTAATGCCCCCTCCACCTTCCAGAGCCTCATGAACCATGTCTTCCGCCCTTTTCTCCGTCATTTTTTCTTAGTTTTCTTTGATGATATCCTCATCTATAGAAAAACCTGGAAAAACTGTCTTACTCATTTGGATCAAGTTCTCCGCCTACTCTCTCAGCACCAAATTTTCCTGAAACAGTCCAAATGTGCTTTTGGTGCCTTAGAAGTAGAATACTTGGGTCATCTGGTGGGAAAGGATGGCATCATGGTGGACCCAAAAAATATTGAAGCTATGCAAGACTGGCCACACCCAAAGACTCTCAAAATCTTGCATGGATTTTTGGGCCTCACAGGGTATTATCGCAAGTTCGTTAAGAACTACAGAAAGATTGCAACACCTCTCACGGCTCTCCTCAAAAAGAACTCTTTCACTTGGACTCCAACAGTTGCTCAAGCTTTTCAAACCTTGAAGAAGGCCATGTGCACCACTCTGGTTCTGGCCCTTCCCAACTTCACAAAGACCTTTGTGTTTGAATGTGACACCTCAGGTAAAGGAATCGGCGTTGTCCTTATGCAAGAGGATCGACCTTTGGCCTTCACTAGCAAGCAACTATCTGATAGGAATCTAGGAAAAACCATTTATGAAAAATAAATGTTGGAGATTCTGCATGATGTTGAGTTGTGGCGTCCTTATCTCTTGGGTCAACGCTTCCAAATTAAGACCGACCATCAAAGCCTCAAGTACTTTCTGGAACAATGCATTTCCTCCCAGGAGCAACAAAAATGGGTGGCTGAGCTCTTTGGATATGATTATGAGATCATTTACAAGAAGGGAAAAGAAAATGTCGTGCCGGATGCATTGTCCCGGAAATATGAAGACGAAGGATCCCTTTTTTCTCTTTCCTTCATTATACCCGATTGTTTCCAAGCTGTGCGCCAGGAATGGCTTCAAGATCCCAAAAGTTCGCATCTGATCCAACAACTGCAGAACAAGGCTCCGGCTCCCCTGGGGTACTCCTGGCTCTAGGATGAGCTTCGATACAAATGCTTCTTGTATTTAAGTAAACAATCCAAGCTCAAATCCATGGTACTTTCTGAGCTTCATGCTACACCCACAACAGGGCACTCAAGGTTCACCAAAACATATGACCGAGTCAAACATTCTTTTTTCTGGGATGGTATGAAACAGGACATCCGTAAGTTTGTCGCTGAATGTGAGGTGTGTCAATGGAACAAGGGAGAAATAGTCAAATCTCTAGGAACCCTCCAACCACTTCCGATTCCCCCTGCTATTTGGAAGGATATATTTATGGACATTATTAGAGGCTTACCCAAATCGGGGAATAAATCATTCATAATGGTAGTGGTGGATCGCCTTTCCAAGTATGCTCATTTTTGCACTCTTCACCACCCATTTACTGCATCCATGGTGGCTCAAATTTTCATGGACCAGGTCTTCAAGCTTCATGGCATGCCGCACTCTATTGTTTCTGATTGAGACCCAACTTTCACAAGAAATTTTTGGCAAGAACTGTTTAAGCTACAAGGCACAGAATTGCATCTCAGCTCAGCTTATCATCCCCAGACGGATGGTCAAATGGAAGTTTTCAACAAGTGTTTGGAAACATATCTGAGGTGTTTTTCCTCTGAAAAACAACACAAGTGGGCTCAATGGTTACCCCTCGCCGAATGGTGGTACAACACTACATACCATACAACCACTCGCATGACTCATTTTGAAGAAGTATATAGACATAAGCCACCTTTAGTTCTCTCATACTTACCGGGTACCTCAAAGGTCTAGGCAGTTGACCAAACACTTACAGTCCGAGAGAATATCCTTCGTACCCTTAAAGAGAACTTGGTCATGGCATAGAATAGAATGAAGCAACAAGCAGATCAAGGTCGCTCCGAACGTCAATTTGCAGAAGGGGATCAGGTGTTTCTGAGACTGCAACCATATAAGAAAACTTCCCTCAAGGCCGAGCATTGTCAGAAGCTAGAACCCAAATTTTATGGCCCTTACACAGTTCTCAAGTGTGTGGGACAAATCGCATATCAGTTAGCTATGCCCAGTCAATCGAACCTACGTCCTATTTTTCATNCAAACCAACCTTCCAGAGTTAGCTGAAGAAGGATCCACTTGGCTACAGCTAGAAGTAGTTTTGGACCAACGTGAGCGTCGCCTGCATCAGAGAACCATCAAGGAAGTTCTAGTACAGTGGAAAGATATGACTCCAGAAGATGCCACTTGGGAACCAGCTACCATTCTGCAAAAATTTCCACATCTCAAGCCTTGAGGACAAGGTTTTTTTTAAGGGGGCGAACATGTTAAGTTCCTAACCCGCACATAGGTAGATCAATGTATTCAGATGTAATAAAGGTCAATATTAATAAGGCATTTCAATAAAATAGAATAAGGCGGATGTAAGAAGACCTAATAGAAGCTTTTTCTTCTAGAAGGATCTTCCTCTAGATGCTTCTCTTAATAGACATATTTAGTATTAATAAGGGTTGAGGGTATGAAAACCCTAGCTTGGATATTATTGTAACAGAGCGCTGCTCGATTGGAGGTTTCCCCCTCGAAGAGGCCTGTGAACATTGCTTTATGAATCAAAGTGTTATTTCTATTGATGTTCTTATATCATTTATGTGTTATTGTGGAAGATTATGTTGGATATTTTACTGTTATTCTGCCATTTCTAGCATTTTATTTATGTTCTACATATTTTATATATCTGGTATCTTGTAGCCAAGAAGAAGAATCCAGAAGATCAGAATCCCAAGAAAGGAAATTCTATCCATGCCTTGATTTCCATCGACTCCTCTCCCAATGCTTGGATCGTAGATTCGGGAGCATCACACCACATGGCGGCCACGAAATCAGTCTATTATTATTTAGATGCATGCAAAGGTCCTCCTATTATGATGGGGGACAACTCTCCAGTCGAGGTCACCAACGAAATCTTCGATAATGTGTTGCACGTTCCTAAAATTTCCATGAATATTCTCTCTGTGTATTAGATGAAAAATTTTGGCACCAAAAATAAATTCATATTCACACGTGATGAAATGGACATCTATGACATGAAAACCAATTCCAGGGTTGCTATCGATGAGGTAAATTATCAATCTAGGATCTACACATTTTCTAAATTTATTGAACCAGATTTTGTTTTACTGCTTACCCATGCTAATGAAAGCAGTAGGATATGGAACGAAAGGTTCAGGAATTTAAATTTCCGATATATGCAATATCTTAGCAAGAAAGGATTGGTTGATGGTCTACCATAAATCCATTTCTCCAAAGGAATTTGTGAGGGATGTGTTCTTGAAAACACACTAAAGAGAAATTTGACAAAGGAAAGACTCAAAGAGATTCCTCTCCTTTAGATCTGATTCATAGTGACCTCATGGGCCCTTTTCTACATCCATCAATCAAAAAAGCAAGGTACATGCTTATTTTTGTTGATGATTTCTCACGCTTCACATGGATTTTCTTTCTCAGAAAAAATCAAAGGTCTTTTAACACCTCAAATATTTCAAAGCCCTGGCTGAGACATAGTCAGGAAAGAAAATCAAAATCCTTCGAACTGATAAAGGGGGAGAGTGATGCAAGAGCATCACCAACAAAGCACGAGTGAAGGATAGCTAGGCACACTAGCGCACATTTTGAAGAAATTTGAATTTTGAAGAATGCATATCACACAAATATTTTGAAAAGAGTTGTAATTAAGGAACATCTTAAATGATGTAGACATGGATGGTTCATGAAGAAATTGGAGAATGAATTTTATTTTAATGTAGCTGAGTGTAGTACAGTTTCGATGTGTTCAATCTGATCTGTCTGTCACGACTATTTATTGTAATAAATGATAAGTATCTGATCTCTTTTAATTGATAATATACAATTGGAATAGTTGGAGGGAAGAAATCAAAGAGCCCTCTTGTATAAAGTTTTATGTTGTTGCCATAAGAGGTTGTTGACTCTCTAGTTGTTAAAGAGATGTTGAATCTATTTTATAGGTTGCCATTGTAGCAGAGAACTGAGAGATACTGAGAAGTAGTGTATGAACATATGTATATTTCAATTGAATGAATATAATAGAGGAGTATTGTCCCAAATATATGGTGTTGATGCATCTATCTGAATGAGTGAATGGTATATTTTCTATTTATTTTAAATTGTCTGCTATTTATTGTTCTTGTATTTACGCATGCATTTACATGTATAAATGTATGAATTTGTGAGATTTTAAATAAGTTTCAATTTTTTCTCTTCTACGAGCAAGTGCAAGTGGGAATAGTGTCCGAAAGGAATGCGTTGATAGATTTTGTCTCGACTTGTAAGCTCAGAAGGGATAACATGAACCTTATATGTGCAAGGAGTGCATAGCATCCGCAAGGTGTGCGTGATAGAGTCCATTTTGACTCAGAAATTTTTGGAGAGATAACCTGAAGGATTTCATCCACAAGGAGTGTGTGATCGAGTCTTCTGACTCACAATATAGAGGGGAGTAGTTGAAGTTTCCCACATAGTGGTTTTATTTCAGAAGAGAACCTGTTGCAAGGCATGCACAGGATTGATTTCAATTAAGTGTCGAAAGGAGTATTCTAAGGAGACAAGAGTCCGAGAGAGAAAAATCTCAGGAGGGAGAATGGTGAGAAATCGTCTAAGGAAGGAGTCATTTGATATTTATCTAACCTCAGAGAGGGAGATCAGTCCAGGAGATATTGGAATCATTCCAAACCGTCAGATCTGGGAGGAGTTGCATGAAGATCAGACGTGATTTATTCCAGAAATCGGATTTCGAGACAATTTGAATCATTGAAAGGAGAGATCGCCGAAGTCGCGAATGTGCGAGGTGAATCTTAAGCATTGGCTGTGAGGAGTACACATGGCAGCAGATTAGGAAAATTTGAGAGCCGAAGGTTCAGAGGTTTATTTGTGAAGTGAACGGGGAAGTTCGTGAAGTTGTGAAACCCAAAGCATAGTTGGGCCATCAGATCTAGGGAGACACATGAAAAAGACTCATGAATTTGGGGAAAGGTGTTTTAGAAGGAACCCAAGGTGGGGGTCTCCATATTTTCGAAGCCCAAAGTTGCGAAGGGATTGGCCCATGGTCACAACCCCTGGTCACGTAAGAGAAAGAGTCTAGCATGGGGCTAGCACTCACAAGGTAGGTTTTTCCAAAATCACTAGAGAGTGGATTTGTGGGTAACTGAAACCTACGGGTAACACTAAAGGGACCTGTCTGTTAAGCATTCAGGGTCTATTGAAGGTCGGGGAGCCAATTCGGCTCAGGAATTATAAGATCCAAGATTGCGAGGTCGTTGGATCCTCTATAGAGAAGGGGGGTTCCCGTCAAGAGTGGAATTAGAGAAGATACATAATTTACTTATGTAGATAAAGGAGACAGAGAAGTAGGATGGTATCATCGAGTAGTATCAAATACGTCAACCCAATGTCACCCATAAGATCTGTGGAGCCACCCATAGAAAATAGATCTATGGAAAGGGAGATGAGAGAACTGTGTGCAAGGATAGATGCCATGGAAACAACATAGAGGATAACACTTGATGCTGGAGACGTCAACGATGCAGAAAATGAAGAAGTTTAAGTCAAAGAAGATGTAGCAGAGGATGTTGTAGAAGAGTTTTTATTGAAAGCAATTGTTAAGTTGGGAGGTAGAGAAAATATAGATATCCCAATGTATGAGGGAAATTTGGACGTCGAATAATTAATTGATTGGATACGAGCAATAGACAAGTATTTTGACTATGAATATGTCGATGAGGATAAAAAGGTAAAACATGTTGTCACTAGGTTGAAAGGACATGCATCACTGTGGTGGGATGAACTGCAGGTTGACAGGAGAAGTAAAGGAAAACAAAATATTAAGAGTTTGGATCAAATGGTAGCCAAGGTATAGGAGAAATTCATACCCGAGGAATATCATATAAATATGTTTAGGAGGTTGCAAAACCTGAGACAGAAAGTAATGGTTGTGAAGGAATACACAGAGGAGTTCTACGGACTGAACATCAGGGTTGGAAAAAAAGGCAGAGACGAAGAAAAAGTTTCCAGGTACATCAATGGCCTAAGATATGAAATCTAGGACAAGATCAACATGATGACCATAAATATAGTAGAGGATGCGTACCAGATTGTGTTGAAAGCAGAGGAGAAGTTGGCCAGGAAGCAGATTCAACAAAACAAAGGTATAAGCTTAAATAGGGTCAAAGGAGTTGCCCATGAAAAGGCATAGAAGCCCAAAGGAGAGACAAATAATCCACATACTCACTCTAAGAGAGGAGGAATTTCCCAAGGAAGGAAGAGTGGTGGTAGAAACTCTTTCCCTAGAGGAAGATGAAGAGGCATAGGAGGCAATATAAAGTGTTATTCCTGTGGAAAGGTAGGACACATGTCTTTGGAATTTCCTGAGAGAAATAAGGAAGGAGGTGAATCTCAAATTTCGAAATCACGAAAGAAGTATGTAGAGGTAGAAGGCACTGAAGATGGGAGATCTTTGATGATGAAGCAATTTCTCTTAAATCCAGAGCTAGAAGTTGAAAAACCAGTACAGAGGAACATTTTGTTCATGACAACTTGCAAGACTAAGGACAGAGTATGCAAGGTGATAATGGACAGTAGGAGAACTGATAATTAGTATCCATAGAGATGGTGGAGAAGTTAGAGCTAGAGACGAATATACATCCAACGTCATATAAAGTCTCATGGTTGCAGAAAGGTCATCAGGTAACAGTCATTAAACGATGCCTGGTTGAATTTAAGATAGGAGGATATAGAGATGAAATTCTATGTGATGTGATTCCCATGGATGTATGTCATGTTTTTTTGTGAATACCATGGAAGTATGACAGGAATGTCATTCATGATGGGAGAAGAAACACTTATACCTTAGAGAAGAATGGTAGGAAACACATGTTGCTTCCAATTGAAGAAAAGGAAGAGAATGATGAAGTTAGCACGAGAATACTTTTCATGAGTGGGAAGGAACTCCTAAGGGAAGTTAAGAAATAACAGGAGATGCAATTTTTTGTAGCAAGGAAGCCGAAATTTTTCCTTACAAGTACTTCTATGGAAGATTTTCCTGTGGAAATTCAAGAGCTATTAGATAATTTTACTAACTTAATAGTGGATGAGTTTCCAAGCTCATTTCCACATATCGGAAGTATCAGCCATCAAATTGACTTGATACGAGGAGAAATTATTCCAAACAAAGCCACGTATAGGTTGACACCTCAAGAGAATGAGTAGGTGAAAAGACAGGTTCAAGATCTATTAGATAAAGGATTGGTTAGAGAAAGCTTGATTCCATGTGCAGTACCAACTGTGTTGAGTCCAAAGAAGGATGGAGGATGGAGAATGTGTACAGACTGAAGGGCCATAAATAATATCACCATTAGATACATATTCCCATTACCAAGGATGGATGATTTGATGTATTGTTTGAGTGGAGCGAACTATTTTTCAAAAATAGATTTGAAAAGTGGATATCACCAGATAAGGATGAGAGGAGGTGATGAGTGGAAAACAACCTTTAATACAAACGAGGGATTGTATGAATGTCTTGTTATGCCGTTTGGTTTAAAAAATTCCCTGAGTACTTTTATGAGACTGATGAATGAAGTGTTGAAGGATTTTATTGGCAAGTTTTTTATTGTATATCTGGATGATATACTGGTCTTCAGTAAGACTAAAGAAGAGCATCCGAGGCACTTAAAATTGGTGATGAATAGGTTACAATGGGAGAATTTGTTGATAAATTTGAAGAAATCCTCTTTCATGAAGTCAAAACTCATTTATTTGAGTTTTGTGATCTCTTCGAATGAATTAAAGATGGATCCCGAGAAGGTGAAAGCGATCAGATAATGGTCATTGCCAAGGAGTATATTTGAGGTAAGAAGCTTCCATGGATTAACAAGTTTTTACTGAAATTTGAGAAAGAAGAAGACTGTTGTTACTCTATCTTCAATCGAGGTAGAGTAGAGAGGGGTAGTTAACATAACCATTCAGGCTATGTGGCTACAACATTTTCTCACTGAGTTGGGCATTCAGTTTCATCAGTCGATCTTCATCTGGTGTGAAAACCAGGGCACTATGAAGTTTCGCAGAGATATGGCTCAGAGGAAGCAGATGAAGCACATCGATATCCACATGCACTACATTTAGGACTTAATACATAAGGGGATCATCGACCTACAGTTTTTTCCTTGAGTAAAACAAATTGCAAAAATTTTCACCAAGACCTTCACTAAGGATAAGCTCCATTCTTTGAGCAGTCGTCTTGGAGTGAAGGACATAGTTGCCTAGCAACTCTCACTTCTT
>ML790786.1:431761-480003 GCA_009831015.1 Picea engelmannii | reverse complement strand
CATGAGGTTTTCCCTCTTTCCTCTCTGTATTTCAGTGTATATTTTGTATTTGGGTACCTAACATGGCCTCGTTGTTGGGACCCATTATTTATTTTCACCATAGTGATGTTCAGGGGGGGATATTGGAGTTACTTCCCACACACATAGGATACCTAGGATTTATTTTTCCTAAGGTTTTTCCTTTGTTTATCAGTTATTATTCAGTCTCCTATATTTTAGGAAGAATACTCCTCTAGGGAGAATATTATCTTCAATTTTCACTTCAATTTGATTAATTGAGTGGAGTCTAGATGCTACATTGGGATTATCACCATGCAACATTGGTATCATCACCAACTAATGTGCATTGTCCTCGATATCATAACCTGACTAGCACATTACCCATGATTCCCTGATCTCCTCCTCACTTCACTTTGTTTCAGTCAGTTAATTGAAGACTTATAGACTAGTTAACTCATCTAGGTGGCAGTTCACTCCCGTAACTGCCTGAGAGACTAGACTAGGTGACAGTTTAATCCTGTAACTACTGGTGTGTGTCCATATCACTCTATACCACCACTATGTCTCATTGGATTCTCCTCCAGTGCGCATTGGTTGAGTTATACAGAGTATATCATGTGTAAATTATCATTCATTCATTTTGGTTAATGAGAATTCTTCCATTCTTTCTCTCCTACTTCTCTTTTATTCTAGTTTGTCTCCAACTGTGTATGTCAATTCCCAACTAGATTTATTTTTTGCAGGTTCAACAAATTTACAGTAGCATGAGGGCATTTGAGTGGATGATTTTTTTAATATATTTATGAGTTTTTCTTTGTAGTTTTCTTTGTGTGGTGTGCTTGTTTCATTTATTTCTTTAAGAAGTTTTTTTTTTTCATAAGAACCCTCATACTCTAATCCATGTGCAAGACAGTGATTATCAAGCAACAAGAAGTGATTAAGAATTCTCAAGGGTTGTCGAGTAAAGAAGGATGCTACTTCAATAACTTTCTCAAATTATAGTAGAAATTGAAGATACATGTGCATCTTAGGACATGATAGAAGAACACAGATTCCATGAGAAATATCTTCAAAAAATTCTTCCATTTGATCATCCTTCCCAATTTGCAAAAGAGATCAAAGAACCATGGGAATCATTCGATGGAGAGTAGGCATTGGAGACTAATATTGAAGAATTTCTTCCAATTTTGTGTATGGATCCATAGATGATTTTAGGGGATAAATTTCGCTCGTGGGATAATTTTCCATGGTTTTTCCAAAAACAAGATTCACTATTTTAAAAATTATTCGCCCAAATTTTATAGGATAAAATTATTTTACCTTAAAAATCGCCAAAATTTTATAAAATATATATAAAATCCTTATAAATTTGAATATTTTTACAAAAATATCGCCAAACATTTATAGTTGGCATATAAAGGATTAGTAAGATTCGCCAAGTTTTCTACATTTTAAAACAAATTCCCATCCTTAAAATCATCCCTGTATGGATCCTTTGTGAAAAAGACAAATATTTGAATAACTACAGGGTGTGACAAAGGAGGATATGCAAATAAATGTTTATAAACAAGAGAACCAAGGGAGTAGTTAATACATTGAAGTATGGTTCCATACAACTATCAGTCCACATTATTCCTTCATTCTCCAAAATCTCTTGGCAACATATGAATCGGAGAAATTAATTCCTCACATTTGGGTATCTATCAAAGCTTATTTTTAAAATTTGAATATCCGTACATTTGTAATCCTATTACACACATGGCTTCATTGGAAATACTCCTACACTTAGAAAAAAAATCATTTTCCAAGTAGGGTAGGATATTGTAATAAATAAATAAAAAGTAAAGAAAAAATGGGTCTAACTATGAAAAACTATGAAAACTGGGATTATGGCACAGTTAGACATGAGCTTTGCTTGAAACCATGTTACTTGTTGAAAAAGATCTGTAATAAATTCTGCATGTAGTTGTTTGTTTAGAAATAAGAAGGGGTCATGAAATTTATTGCAACATAGAACTCCTTCTCTCAACAAACTCTTCATTATTCCAACCAAAAACAATCAAAGATTAGATCAAATTCAACATGCATCATTCTCATTATGCCAATCCCCCTTTCCATGCATAAAGAAAGTATATTAGAATACTAAAGGACAACATTAATCTCTTTTTTTGCATGAGGACATGCAAATATGTGATTGTGGGGGGATGTTGAGCCTTTTTTTTAACATGTTTTCAACAACCGTTTATTCTATAAATATTTAATTTATCATTTATCCTTCACGCATTTATCATTCGCATTGTCATATATCACCCTTATTATCCACTTTCTCTTCATACAAGCTTCATGAGACATGTGGTCATTAATTTTATTAATTTCTCATGTTCTGGTGGTTACTTGGAATGGATATTGTGGTTTCCTAAATTTCTTCTAAAAGTTAGAGCAAATTTCGACACATTCTAGAATTATGGTAGCACCCTTGCTACCAGATTTATTGTAGTGGCCTATTTCTAGAAGTAATTTTTCCATGTCATTTTCAAGCATGTATGAGTGAATTTGGAAATTCCAAGACAAAGGTTTTGTGCAAGATACAACCATTTAAATGAAATACAAGAAAAATCCTCGGAAAATGAATGATAAGGAAGTTATGGGTGAATCTTCGAACATATTTTATGATATTTTCTAGAATTCCGGTAACACATGTTATCTACAGGAATTTCAGTAGCACCTTGATGATTTGGATGGTTGTGCCTCTTATGGACAAATTTGGGAATATGAATTTTGTAGAGAATAATGTTGTTAACTCCTATGATCTTCAAATGATACAAATAATCTCCATTTTCTTAATTAAGATAAAACCAAGATATGATGGTTGTGAGATCCATTTGTTAAGGGATTGGTCTTAGCTTGTTGTAAAAAAATTCATTTTATGAAAGATATTTTTATGTAGAAATATGAGGGGGAGTCAATATTGATATTTAATTAAGAGATCTAAATTGTATCATCGATGAAAGAATCTCACTGTAAAGAGGATTATTACTCTTTTTATTTTGAAACATCTTGTTGATGATAATACAAAGACTATGTTGTTGAACATTGTGAGTTAGCCATTGTGGTTTTACCGCAACGTATGTTCATCTAGGAGGCCCCCCTGACCTGAGTATGTGATAAACATTATCTAGTTTATTTCTTTTTTGCATTGATCTCTATTTCATAGGTTAGTTTATTTTATGGTTGTTGCATTTCATTTCAATTGATTTTTGTTAATGTATTTACCGTTCATTCCTTTATGCTATTTATTTTCTACTCATTTATTTATGCAGTCGAATTTATGAAAGTGTGTTAATGGCCATGTGTGGTGTGCAACTAGATATCTTAACATATTGTTAACCCATAAATCTTGAGAAAATTACAAAGTTACAGGATTCGAACTTACAATCTTGAGACCTTTGGATTTGATTTTATCACTGTAGATTTTTTTTAGCTTAAGGCTTCTTAATACTATGGGAGTTTTTTGAATTATGGAATGTGCTAAATGATTATATCCTCCATGTTTAACTCGACTCCTGGAAGTGATTTACTAATAAACATGTATTTTTAATTCATTAGATAGCTTAACATAATTAGTTGCCTGGTCTTGCATATATTTTTCCAACATCTAACAAGATTACGAACACCCTGTATTGATAACTTAATGCTCATAAATATAATAAATTAAATTGACCGACAGCGTTCTCATCAAAGTCTCTCCCAGACGAAAATATGTTTAAAAACAGGGTCCTGAATTTAAAGAATTCCACTCACAAATGGAGTGTTGAACAAGTAGTCCAAGAATAATTGTTTTGAAGAGTTACAAAGGAAAATGGACATTGATTTTCCAATCTCCATGGAAGTCTTGGAAGTATATATAGATCTCATAATGACCGTCACAGATGCAGAATAAGAAGAATAAAAAGAGGAAAAACTATATACCATAATTTTTGTCAACAACCTTGACAACCAATAGGGCTCCCCTGTGAAGAGAAATCCAGTCAAAAGAAAAAAAAAAACAACAACAACGACATCAACAAAGGGACAACTCATCCAGTTGATTTAAATCATCTAAGAAAGTAAAATTATCCAGGAGATTCAACTCGCCCGTCCAAATTGAATCATACAGATAGTGCATAGAAGCAACATTCGACTCACCCCGAGGAATCGACTTGTAGTGATAGTGGAGAAAAAGAGAAACAAAACATGGAGGGACAAGGAGAGTACAAACACTAATATTTTAGAGAAGAACCAGATCTATTAGGGTAGTTGGTTGACAATACAGATCCAATACAACTAATGTCAACTAAACCATTTTACCCCAAGTAGACTGTGCAAGGAGAAATAGAAGAAGAAAAAAAAAAACAAATCGACAATGAGCGTTAAAAAGGATCGACCCCGTAATATAAGTTTAAAATTCAAATGTGCAGGATAATAATGAAACCAATAATTAAAAAGAGTGAATGGATGGGTCGAATTCCCTACCACAATAGTAGACCATGAATCAAATACCTCCACAAGATGATGAGAAGAACCAGAAAAAAGATTAGGAGAAGGATATCGATAAATACATTGCTAAAGACATTGAAAAGGATGCTAAGAAATATCTGGAGAAGAGACTTGACAAATATATGGATAATGATTCTGATAATAATCCTGAGAAGGATTCAAATAAAGATAATGATTCACAACAACAAAAATTAAAATCAAAAGGGAATAACAAAAAGAAGAAGCAGAAGAAATACCACCAAAAGGAAACTACATCTACTGTCACAACATTCACAAGTTTCATGCTTGTCAAAATATTTGACCCCATGATTGAAATGGTATTTCACCCCTCTGTAGCATCTCACTATCAAATTTTAATTGAACAATGAAGTTGCAAAGTGTTGATGGACAAATTATTCAATGCATAAATATATCAATCTCCCTAGTTTGGGAACCCAAAGCTAGAACAAAAGAACACATAACATATTACTTTCCTTAGATTCATACAATCAAAACACTGATAAGTAAGGACTCATACCTCTTTACCGATAGTTTTCCTCGCTAATTGTAGCTCCTATCTTGATTCAAAGGCTTTAGAATAGAAAACTGCATAAGAAAACAATATAACAAGTGAAAGCAACAATAGTACTTCAACAAATTTATACAAATGACCAAGGAGAAATGTAATAAAGAGAATTTACATTGAACAATATTTATAGGAAATTAAACATCTTACTACATTAATACTAATGAAAGAGTTACAACCAATGCCTTGGTTTTGTGAGGCTCTTTCCAATGGTTCATTTCTTCAATACCTACATTTCTTCCATGAGTTCCATCACCATAAAATTAATACTTTGACATGAGAATCTCTCAAGGCCAAAGTACAATCTTCTAATCACAAATCAAAATTTTAATATATTAACCATTATTCACTGCTAGTTATTCTCCATTAGCTATTAACCTTTTCTCGTGAGAGAAGTATCCTTTTATAGATTGAAGAGGAGGTTAGGATGAGAGGTTAAGATCTCCCAAAATTAGGAGTATGGGTGAGATCCAAACCGATTGAAGGACACCTCATATCCAAATATTCTCTTCTAGAAACTTCACGAATTTCTCCTTTTTCCTTCCTTTCAAACAATGTCACACCCTGTGAACTAGCAACATGAGACAATGTCGTAGGATGCAGCGATGAAACATGTGACACTTAAGAGTGTCACATGTTGAAGTGGTGCAACATGTGACACTTTCATAAAATAGTGTTTTTAATCAATCCCGACTTCTTTCAGGGAAAGGCCTTTCTTCAATGATCATGGCTTTTAAGCTTTGGATGATAGAAGGTAGGTGAACATTATAAGTTGTGACAAAATAATGTGTAATAAAATTCCCCCTTAAATTATGAAGCTATAAAGGTTTGATAGCTGAAGTACTTTTCCATGTGGGTATTGAAACAAAGAACACATCGGTTGGAGACCTGTCAACAAAAAAAAAAACGAATTACAGTATCATTACTGAGGTAGGCATTCCCATACTCATAATACAAATGACTCAAAGCATAAGTTATTACATACAAAGATCCATATCAATTATGATAGGTCATGGAAACTAAATATACACCATGGATTCATGCCATTATTTCTCAAATATGAACATAGCCACCAAAGATACATTGTGGATCTATGTCATAAAGCCTTCAAATTTGAACATAGCCATGAGACGTACATTGTGTATGTATGGAACAATACATACTCAAAATACTCCATTGTATCTCGTATCTATCATATATGATCCAAGGTCATCATCTCCATTGTTCCATAGTACAAATATAACCATGTGAATAAAGGTGTTAAAGTCGAACATGGTAGAAATCAGTTGATTAACGGTCAATGATGAAAATCGTTAACAGATGTAAAAGGAACCATTAATGACAATGATGGATCTTAAGGTACATAAGTACATTCTATTGAGTGTGAATATATTAATTGAAGTCGATCACCCATAGAATCATTCGATCGAAGGTCAATGATGAAAAACTATCATCAAAGGAGAGGAAACTTGTCATTGAGGCATGCAAGCCCCAAGGTAGTGTAAAGTTTCTAAATCAACTTCTTAGATAAGGTGCTGAAGTCGATAGGAAGTGATTTGTTGTGGGAGGGCCTTAATGTATGCCCCATCAACGATGCAAAACAGGTACAAATATTTGAAGTAAATCAAAGTATAAAGTGATTTAGGACCGACTTACGGATGGTCGATACTGTAAAAGGATTAAGAGATTAAAAAATGGCCAACACAATAGAAGGATTTTTCTGATTGGACTTCTCTTGAACATATTGATGACATGAAAATTGTCTTGGTAGCATTGACTCAAAAGGAGGATCACATACCGAAGTATAAATTTGTGGAGAAGTATGATCAACAAGAGACGAGTGGATTTCCCCATTTGACACAAGGATGAAGGGGTGTCATGTTCAAGAGTGACTTGCTACCAAAATTTAATACATATTTTATACAAGTTCCCTTCCCAGTTTCCCCCCACCATTTATGGCGAGTACCTCTTTATTTTTATACAATAATTGAGTAGGATAACATATGCTTGTACTAAAATCTCATCCTTTGGAAGAGTCCCTCGGATTATTTTTAATTGACCCTAGGAAGGAGTGGTTTGGTCCCATATGGGTCTTTCAATGTACATTTTACTAGTCCAAAGAAAGTAAAAACGATGGTTTTTCATGTTTAGTGAGTTTGAAAAACACTTAAAGGAAACTCCAGGATTAACGTTTTCATAAATTTAGTCTCCCAAGTCCGAAAAAGTATAAAATAATACCTAGGAGAAATCTTCTAGCCATGATTGACTAGAGTATTCATTTTGCGTAATTAATCATACTCAACCCAAAAAAGGGTTAAACTAATATTGAATAGATGTTCTTTCAAATTATTTAATGAGTGTGAAAGGAAGCAAGTTTTCTTGGAAATATTTTCATATTTAAAGAGTTTGAAAAGAGATTAAAGAAAACTCCCAAAAGATTCCTCTTTCGTATAATTTTTGTTGTTTTTCTTTTAACGAGTTCAAACAAAAACTATAAAAATACACTCGGCTACAACTTGTGTCTTATGTTTGACTTGTAATTTGCAAAAAATAGGGTTAGAAGCATCATATTAGATTAAACACTATATCAACCGATGAGAAATTATATAAAATGGTAAAAAACATAAAATAATAAATAATATCCACTTTTTGTTAAAAAGGGGTAAAAGTAATTTTATTTTCACCATTTGGTTTTTAACCTTTCAAGTGTGAGAAAAAACCCTCATTGTAGCTGATTTTTCAAGTGGTGATTCCGGGAAAATCTATGGATGATTTTCAATTATGTTTCTTCCAGGTAAGAGATGTCTCTTTTCTCTTCAATTTCATGTTCATTATTTCATCTTTCATGTTAGTTTAGGTGTTTTTTAGATGGTTTAAAAAACCCCAAAAATGTTATCAGGGTGTCACAGGCGTCCATATCATGTACTTCGACATCATAGGATGTCGTAGTGCCCAAAATGGGTGACTACGACATTGTTATATATGTTTAAAATATGGACTGCGACACCCATAAAGAAAAACTAGAAACATTTTTTTCTATTTAGTTTGAAAATTTTGGATGCCCAGTGCCTAATCCGCTTTCACTCAATGTTCATAGGATTTTCGACTAGTAAAGATGTTGGAATGGAAGGAAAGAGAGAACAAAATGAAATATCATATTGCAGCTAATGACCCAAATAATATGCTCTCACTCCGGGAGTGCGGATTGGCTAAATTATTTATGGTTTCAGGCATGTGAGCCCAGGTTCAACTGTTGGAATATTTAGTAAGGATGTGGAACACAAATGACCTCATTTTCCGAGTTGGAGTTCACACTCTTACCATATAGGTATGTGACATTTATTTCCTTTATAGGCTCTCAAGAAAAGGAGCCCGAGTTTCTTTGGATGGACGAATAATAGGTGGTAGAACCACTTAATGGTACATCGAAGAGTATTGTATCGATGGAACCAGAAAAACTAGTGGGAAAATTCCAATCAAGGAGGACACCGATCACACATTGAGGAAAATTCTCTTCACCATTACTCAGGCTTCCAGAAGTGTGGCTCCACATTTGGCCACTAACGCCCAAATGCAGTATTCCCTTGAATGTATGGAGCCTATATTTTTTAACTAGTGTGAAGGAATCCTTGAGAGTATGAAGGATCAATTGAAAAAATGTAAAACATGTCGTATGAAACAATTTTGTTATGGTTCAATTTTGGTGTCCTTCTTCCTAGAAATGGTTCCAGTGATGTGTCCAAAAGATATAGATATGGATGACCCTACCCCACAAGAGCCTCACATGAAGAGGTGGGTAGATATAATGTGACGCCATGGTGTCAGTCCTATCATCTCATATGGACAGATATTCTTCAAATGGTTAAGGAAACAAATCATTATGATTGAGGATTATGCATATGCAGGGATGGATTTTCGAGGAGATACAATTTTTTTTCTTTCAGATGAGGTCCATTGGAATGAATTAGGTAAAAGGACATTTTCAAATATTTTATTTTTATATGTTTTCGATATTTTAATTTTTTTTTTTGTCATGTTAAGAGACTAATATTACTTTTGACATGTAGATGTTGGACTAGTCAGGCCAGGTGGAACATCGTTGATCCAGAGGCAAGGTGAGTTGAGTGCATTAGTTTCTCACAACAATGAAGAAATGGAAAAAATTGAGGATATAGAATATAACCTCGAAGGACTCACTTTGGATATACCAGACATGTCCATGGAGGATCTACCATGACATTATCAACATCTCATTGTTGGAGTCTTTGGACGTATGGGTCATTTTCTTCGACGGGTGGATCAGGCAGTAGTATTCTACCACAAGCATTGTGGTCCTCAAGATGACTAAAGATGTTTTAGTTTTTTTGTTATCAACATGTAGTGATGTATAAAATCCATAGGCTTTGTATTGTCTCAACAGATTTTGTAAAATTTTTGCTAAAATATTAATACAAAATGACTTCTAACTCGACTTATTTTATACAATGTGTTATGTGTTTGAATTTTACAAATGTTGAAAATGTGTATCTAGTACATAATTATCCAAAGCATTCGTTAATGTATTTATATTTCATGGAATGTGTGTATACGCTAAATAGTCAAACTCTCTTTCCAAGAGACGAACCCTTAAATATACTCGCAATAGAGTAGGACTTATGATAGAATAAATGATATTAATTGCAATACTACAAGTTGAGAGTCGATTCGAACAACTAAGAGATGAATGCCAGGTGAAATGGATTCAATCAAAATTTCAATGAGTGGACTATATTCTGTGATATTATTAGTTGCACAACCAAGGAATATACCACGTAGACTTATAAACTCATCGGTAGGCGTGTATATTTCCCATGCATCATATGAAAGGCTCTGAGTACTGGGGCTAGCACCATTAGAAAATCCAAGGTAAGGTAAAGGGAGAGACGACATCTGCAAATCAAGAACAATGCAAGACAAGCAATAAAAGATAGAAATCGTTTGCAAAAAGAAAAAAGATAGCACACCAAAAATATGGTACAACATATATAAAGCACTTATGTACAATGACTCTAATCATAATACTTTTTCAGGTAAATCCCATTATGAGGCTCACCCAAAGGAATCCCATCATAATCCACTATCTCATAGAATCCTTTCTCTAGTACATGTTTAATTATATAAGGGCCATGCCACATGGGCTCGAATTTACTTGCCCCCAATATTTCATGATCTTGATCGTATAACAAGACTAAGTCACCTTCAGAAAACACACGAGGTATAACATTTTTATCACATTGAGCTTTGACACGTTTCTTATGGGTTTAATTATCCAAAGTGACGTCATGACGAGTTTCATATAATCGTGTCAAGTACAAAAGACGTTCTTCCTCGACCGTGGTATTGGGAAGTAATTCGATGGCTAGTTTCAAGGATGGTATTTCTCATTCAATCGACAACACGACTTCCAAATCATATACCAACTGAAATGGCATAAAACCTGTGGTTGTTTTGATCGAGGTTTGATATTCCCATAATGTTGAAAAAAACATCATATTCCAATTCGATTTGTGAATCCCTATCATCCTATGAAGCATCGTTGTCAAAAATTTGTTTACGACTTTGACTTGGTCATTGGCCTGCAGATAGTAAGGATTTGAGTTTTCATGTCATAAACCCAACTTGACAGTTAATTCTAACATCATACAATTTTGAAAATGAGTGCCACGATTGGTGAAAATGGATTAGGGCACACCGAATCGAGCAATAATGTGATTAAAAATGAAAAGAGATGCAATTTTCCTGGTGTTACTGAATGTAGGCATCGCCTTGACCCACTTGGTGAAATAATCCACAACAACAATAATGTACCCATGCCCCCTTTCCGAGTGAAGGTTACATGTCATGAAATCAATGCCCCATTTGGAAAATGGACTAGCGGAAAATAAGGGGTGAAGAGGAGAAGGACGCACATGCAGCGTACGATTGTAGATATCGCATGCATGACACTTTTGGACCGCAAGGATGAAATCCTTAAACAATGATGGCCAAAACAATCTGGCCCGTAGAATTATTTGGGTAGTGGCATACCCTAGCATATGAATACCACATGCTCTAGAATGATAGTCATTAAGATCTCTCTCGGGTTATTCATGTGTTAAACACCACCAAAAAATGGAATCAACCACACAATGATAAAGGGTATCACTAACAATTATGTATTTTCAAGCTTGGTATCAAATTCGACGTCATTCAATACTAGAGAAATCAGGTCAAAAAATTTGGGTTGGAGATAGATTATGATGTCCCCATACCATCGGTCTGAGGAACTGATAAAAAAAAGAGATTCATCAGGAATCAAATCTTCTGCCACACTTTCTATTTCAGTTGAGAGAAGGTCAAAAATTAACTCAGCAAAAAACCAAAATTTTCTTTGACTTGGATTTCTCAAATTCCACATCAAACTCTTGTAGGATAACGATCCATTTGGAGTATTTCCCCCCTAGAACCTGCCTAGTCATAATATGTTGCATGGGGTTGAAATTAGAAATGATGGTGGTTTTATGAAATAATATGTAGTGACAGAAACGTTGGAAAACTTGAATGACAACCAATTCCCTCCACATGTGAATATTTGATTTTGGAAGTGGTAAGACTCTGACTTAAATAGTAAATCATATGTTCATCATGTGATTCATCCTCTTGGACAAGCACCATAGCAATGGTAATGTCAGAAGTGGAAATGCAGAAAACGTAATATCGATTGTAATCTGGGGGATCTAACAATGGTGTATGAGTTAAAGCATGCTTCAAAGCATCAAATTCATTTTGAGTGATTCCATCCCAAACAAATGGAACCCCTTTCTTAAGAAGCAGATTAAAACCTTTGATCATTTCAGCGTAGTTTGGAATGAATCGACATAAAAAAGAATCCTCCCCTTGTAAACTTTGGAGTTGGCATAATATTGAAGGAGGAGGTAAGTTCACAATGGCCTCAATATTCAAGGGATCAACAAGGATATCGTGCTTGGATATGATGAAACCTAAGAGGCATCCTGATTCCACAAAAAATGCACATTTATGTGGATTTAAGCGCATATTGTAATGTCATCATCTAAGGAATATGGATCATAGATGTGTCAGATGATCTTGACGTCGCATGGAATGTGCATGAAAATAGTCAAGATATGGTTGAAAATTATGCTTAATGTCATGAAATTCATAAGAAATATCTCGTTGAAAAGTAGCGTCGACATTCTTAAGTTCAAAAGGAATCTTTTTATACGCAAAAGTACCCCAAGGACAAATAAAAGCAGGTTTATGATTATCTGATGGTTGTATGTTTATTTGATTATAGTTGGAAAAACCATCCATAAATGAGAAGATTTAACTATCGGCACAATCATCAACTATCTTGTAGATAAAATGGGTTGGATAATTGTCTTTCAGACAATCCCTATTAATAACCCTATAATCAACACATACATGGATTGTTCCTTGTTTCTTCATGATGGGAACAATATTGGAAACCCAATCAGTCAGAGGTACAGGATAAATAAAACTTTCTTTAATAATTTTTTCAACTTCAACTTTAATAGAAATGACTTTTCATGGATGAAAAGGATGAATCTTTTTCCGAACATGCTTGTCTTCAGATTATGTCTTAATTTTGTGAATGAAAATTTGTGGGTCGATACTAGGCATTTCCTCATAATACCAAACAAATATATCACAAAATTATTTGAATAGGGTTGTATAAGTTCAAATTTCATCGGAGTAATGAGATCCACCTATATGGATGTTTTCCATGACCTTAGGATTTACCGAGATATTAATTGGCATAGTAATGGACATGTTCCCTAAATTCCATTTAGATAAAACATCATGGATTAAGATGGGAGTTTGGTAATTCCCAATTACCTCATATGGAAATGAAGATTATAAATGACTTTCAATAGTATCGAACTTAAGGAGAAATGAGGAACGATGGTGAATATCATCCCATGGAGTTTCTTCCAGAGACATAATCTCCATGATACTTTCATCAGTAGGTAAAGTATCATCAAAAGGATCCAGAGATGTTGTAGAAATAATCCAAGAGGATTGAGAGTATTCATCTAAAATCTGATTTGTTTGATCAGCAATATCATAAATGGACATAAAGGTAGATTGGATGGCATGATCATACAAATCAATCGGACAAAGTGTCATTTTATCGCCATAACTGTCATATTTTTTAGGACTTGGTAGTACCCAAGGATCATATGATTCAGGGGAACTACTAGCACCGGTCGAAATCATGTTTATCTGAGCGACAATAGGTGAAATGTCAGGCAGTGGGAGTGGAAACATTCCCATTAGTGATGAATATTTTAAAATACCCACTCCAACATCCTTGTAAGCATATGAACTTTTTTCTATTAAAGGAACATTACCATTGCGTGAATTAGAATTAAAGTAGGTGAGTCGGTCTACCTTTACTATTTTTCCTTGATGAGGGAAACAAAGTACATGAAACAAGGTATAAACCATGGCATACATGGCATAAATCCATCTATGGCCTATTAAAATATTATAGTCGAGGGGTGCATCGACCACTTCTACTTCAACAATAACTATTTGACCTTCTAATTTGATGGGCAATGCATTGAGAACTCCAAAGGGTTTAAATCCTCTACCTTAAAATGATTTTAACATATTAGGTGATTGATTGAGTGAAGGAGAACTAACAGTTTTCCAACAATTGATGGACATTACGCAGGTTGAGGCTCCTCCATCAATACCAGTATGAAAAATGGTTTTCTCCCACACAATAACTTTAATTTCAAAAGCAATTTGGTGGGGAAGTCTTGGAAGATGAGTTTCAAAATAAAAAACTACCATATTCGCATCACTTGGATCAACTGCACCAATAATTGACAACAATTCTCTTTGTTGCATAGGGAAAGTATGAAGGACTTTGAGGGACAACATCACAGAGGGTGCTTGAGTTAATTCTTCTACAATATTGTAGTTTTTAGTAGCTCATTCATGCAAGTTAAAAGACGACTTATGAACAACGCCTTTTGGAGGTGGTCGGATCACTATGTCAGAACTAGGTCAATCAATTTGAAGAGGACTAGTAGTAGGTGTAGTAGATGTAGATGTACGAGTAGAGGTAGAAGTTTGATCAAGAAAAATTCCATTGGGAGAAGGATAGTCTTTGGTTCATTTTGTTACGAAAACCCTTTCGGTGTTTTCTTGACACATAAGTACATAAGAGTTTCATGAGGCAGAGGGTTGATCTTGCGAAACATTTGATTCTGCTGAGATGGGAAAGGAGTTTTCAAAACAATAGGTGTATTTAAAGTTCCTTTATGAAAACTATTAACATCGGCACGACACGAACAATCCTTAGTATAATTTTCTTCTTCAAAAATGAGACAATGATATTTAGGCTTATGCTTTTGTGTATCCTCAACAAGTTGAGTTTTGGGTTTTTCCTATTGTGGGAGATTTTGCTTAGCCTTTCTTTTTCCCTTTTTATTACTTCTAGGTTTCTAATATTTATCGTTGGTTGTGGACTGGACCATATCAATCTCATAAATTTTACCAGGAGTAGTAGCAGGAGTTGAAGTGTTTTGAGTGGTAATGGTAGGAGTATTCTTAGGGTTAGATTGACTAGAAGGTTTACTTGTATAGTCCTTGGTAAAATAACCAACCACACTGTTGGATATGTGATATTTTGTAGGAGGTACAATAGTTGGATTAGTCGATGGATGAGGATCATGCGGAATCAGATCATATAATGTTCCAGATTGTGAATAAACAAGGTACAAATACTGAGCATGAGAAATAGATTTCTCCTTGGTTACAGTTCCACCCATAAGAGGTAATAATGACTTAGTAAACCAATATTCCAACAATTAGTTTGGTATACAGGATTTAATCAAACAACGTCATCATCTCCATTCATGGATATGATCAGAAATATGATTCGACGTCGAATGTCGTAATGAGGTTAAAAGTTTTGTACTAGTTTCATAATGAATGGGTAGTTAGAAGTGAGTCAAAAAAGATATTTCCAACAAATTGAAGTCTTGAAATGTTCCTTGCTCTAATTATATATACCACTTAGAAGCACTCCCAGTAAGAGTTCACTCGAAAAGAAGTAAATGGATAGAATCATCATTTAAGGAATTTGAAGAACACCACAAATGACAAGTCATGACGTAATTTCATGGGTCTTCTCCAAGTTTTCCATCAAACTTTGGAATATCACTTGGTAACTTGGAAAGGATAGGCATCCAAAAAGGAGAACAAAAAATGGGATCATTCATTATCCGTGATAAGTCAAGTAATTCTAATGTTTCCAGGAATGGTAAATTTTGATTAAACACAAGTTGTTGAAATCTAGGATATTGGTAAGAAGCGTAAGGATTAGTTCTCAGGGAAGGAGGATATCCCTATTGAGAACACGCAAGTGCTAAAGACATCTGAGTTCCACTAGGATGGTAAACCGAATAGGGTAATCCTATATCCATTTGTGTACCAGTAGCATGATTTTAAGGAGTATATGCGTGGAAAGGTTGGCCAATAGGAACTTGAGTTCCACTAGCCCCATTGTCTTGAGGTAAATTTGATGGAGTGCTTTCCATTCTGGGGAATGAAGCACCACTAAATATTTGGGTACCAGTGGGTTGCATAAATCCTAATTGAGAGGGTCCTCCAGTGGGGTTTCCTATAGAAGGTTTCTAACCAATAGGAGGTTTTTTACCAGAAGGAAGCTATTGACTAAGAAGATGATGTTGACCAAGAGGAATTTGTTGACCAAGAGGATTTTTTGGACCAAAAGGGGGATAATTTCCAGAAGTGTAATTTCCAATAGGATTTTGTTTTCCAATAGGAGGGTTTATCCCAGTTAACAAAGTTTTACACAATGTTTATCACTGATGGGTTTACACAATCAATGATTCATCATCCAAGAGATCAAGGCTATCTCTCCTCTTTAGCTTATTTAGGGATTTCCTTAGCCTCTTGTTCATATTTTTTCCTAACTTCAAAATCACTACAGTTGAATTGTGTTTTAAACTCCAAAATCTAAACACTGCAAAGTTGAGACCCCCAATATAGATTTATGTTCATTGGAGGAAATATGCATAAGTTTAAACACATATTTGACATATAGTGAACCTACAAATATTGAGAAGCAAGTGCATATCAATATGGTCCATAAGGAAATAAAGTTTCAAGGAAAACAATTACCTTCTTGTCTCTAGATATTGCTAGAAGAGAAGAATGCCAAAACACCAAATGGGAACAAAATGTAGAGATCATGAAGAGATTTTCCATGTAACAAAATTAAGCGGCAAGTACAGTTTGAATTTTGCAAGGCAAGATCATTACACTACTTGTGCAATAAATAAAAAACTAATACACATATTCTCGAATCATACAACTCAACCATGTTGAGAAGTTTATAAATAATATAGATATTTATTTTGGGCTTTCATTGAAATATGGAACAAGAATCGATGTCTGAAACAAAAAAGAACTATGTTGTGCATGCAAGAAAATGTAAATTCTAGTGGAAATTTCTAGCTGCGCAACAACTTGTATTTCCATGTAAATTTGTGTGTACTAGAAAGGGAAAATGCAACAATCTAATCTAGGAATACCTTATCCCAATTCAAGAGGTCACTTTGAAATACATAAGGTTCTCGTAGTTTTTTATAAACACTTCTATTGGTCTCACCCTTATAGAAGCATGGATAAATACATGAAGGCCTTTGTTTCTTGCACAATAAAAAACTGGCCAATAGCTCAACTAACTCTATTTGACTTTGACAAGAATTAAATATCACCAAATCCACATGGAAAAAACTAATTTAATCCCATGACACTTAATTACATCATATAAATTCACTATAAGTCGAATTACATCAGTGGGAATCAACTTGGGAAAAGAAAATTAAAAAACTATCATATTTCCCAGAAACACGGCATCAATAAAAAACACAACACCAACCTTGGAGAGGACTTTTGAAAGCCTTCCACTACTCCAAATCTAGCTCTGAAAATATCAATGGAAACCTAAGGGTATATAGTTGTCATTAGACACCTCAATAAAATCAAATTGAAAAATTTGACATACAAAAAATATGTTTTCCCAAAGTTACTCCCAGAAGTGCAGCGAAGGTCTTGAAAAAGTGGCAGAGACCTGTTTTTTATCATGTTTTTTGGATTTTTCTTCAACACTGTGATCTGAAATTGACAACAGACTATATATATGTGAAGTAAGGGTCAATAACTATCCAAGCATGTAACATTTTCATTATTTATACCCTCTGAGAGAAAGTGCAGTGTGGCCATGTTGTGCTTTTGTACATCAAAACTATCAAAATACCAAAAAATTCAAAATTTGTCAAAATTCCTTGCAATTTGTTTCTGGGACTCCTTGTGTGATGGGTTTACACAATCAATGATGCATCATCCAATATATCAAGGCCATATATCCTCTTTATCTTATTTATGGATTTCCTTAGCCTCTTGTTCATATTTTTTCCTAACTTCATAATCACTACAGTTGAATTGTGTTTTAAACTCCAAAATATCAACACTGCAAAGTCGAGACCCCTAATATAGATTTATGTTCATTGGAGGAAAGATTCATAAGTTTAAACACATATTTCACATATAGTGAACCTACAAATATTCGGAAGCAAGTGCATATCAATATGGTCCATAAGGAAATAAGGTTTTGAGGCAAACAATTACCTTCCTATCTCTAGATATTGCTAGAAGAGAAGAATGCCAAAACACCAAATGGGAGAAAAATGTAGATATCATGAAGATATTTTCCATGTAATAACAAAATTAAGCGGGAAGTATAGTTTCAATTTTTCAAGGCAAGATCATTACACTACTTGTGAAATAAATAAAAAACTAATACACATATTCTCTAATCATATAATTCAACCATGTTGAGAAGTTTATAAATAATATAGATATGTATTTTGGACTTGGATTGAAATATGGAAAAATAATCGATGTCTAAAACAAAAAAGCACTATGTTGTGTGTGCAAGAAAATGTAAATTCTAGTGGAAATTTCTAGTTGCACAACAACTTGTATTTCCATGTAAATTTGTGTGTACTGGAAAGGGAAAATGGAACAATCTAATATAGGAATACCTTATCCCAATTCAAGAGGTAACTTTGAGATACACAATCTTCCCATAGTTTTGTAGAAACAATTCTATTGGTCCCACCCTTATGAAAACATGGATAAATACGCGAAGTCCTTTGTTTCTTGCACAATAAAAAACTGGCCAATAGCTCAACTAACTCAATTTGACTTTGACAAGCATTACATATCACCAAATCCTCATGGAAAAAACTAATTTAACCCCATGAAACTTAATTACATCATATAAATTCACTATAAGTCGAATTACATCAGTGGGAATCAACTTTGACAAAGCGAATTAAAAAACTGCAATATTTCCTAGAAACGCAGCATCAATAAAAAACACAGAGCCAACCTTCGAGAGGACTTTTGAAAGCCTTCCACTACTCCAAATCCAGCTATGAAAGGCTCATTGGAAACCTGAGGATATATAGTTTTTATTAGACACCTAAAGAAAATAAAATGGATACCTTTTGACAGAGAAAAATATGTTTTCCCAAAGTTACTCCCATAAGTGCAGTGAAGGTTTTGAAAAAGTGGCAGAGACCTATTTTTTATCATGTTTTTTGGAATTTTCTTCAACACCATGATCTGAAATTTCCAACAGAGTATATATTTTTGAAGTACATGTCAATAAATATCCAAGCATGTAAATTTTTCATTATTTATATCCTTTGAGAGAAAGCGCAACGTCACCACGCTGCGCTTCTGTACATCAAAACTGTCAAAATACCAAAAATTTCAAAAATTGTCAAAATTCCTAGCAATTTGTTTCTGGGAATCCTTGTGTGATGGGTTTAAAAAATAAGTGATTCATCATCCAAGAGAAAAAGTCTATATCTCCTATTTATCTTATTTAGGGATTTCCTTAGCCTCTTTTTCATGTTTTTGAGCCTAATTTTGCAAATCAGGTTCCTGGTGAAATAATGTCTCGCCATGTTTCTCTGCAGCTTGATGCCTCTGTTGGAACTATTAAATAGCTTATCCAAGTATTGGTTTACTCTCCCAGGACAATACTCCTTGTTCTTATCAATCTCATCACCTATAGAGTGAACATGGTTTTTCTTTACTAGCTCCTTGCCTTCCACCTTCTCTTCTAAACCAATCAATGTTTTACCTTTGTCTTTTGCCTTATTGGATGATGGATGACCTGGTGAGGTATTTTGATGCATTGAATTCAACTTCAAAAGTATGTTCTCTTGTTTTAGTAATGCCACCATGTGATTTGCCTTTGCAAGATCATCCTTTAGCTCTTGTATTTGTTCTTGTTTCTCTTTGATGATTTCTTCATTTGATTTGTTTGCATGGTCAAACATCTCTTTCTCATGAGGCATATCCTCCTCAAAATGTTGCAATGGGGAGTCATCTGCATGCCTATGTGACTACTTCAATTCTCCCCGAACTTGTTCCACCGTATTGTCCTCAGGAATTTGCCTAGTTTGTGCCCTAGTCAACATTCTGGGTGTAGACATCTTCTTGGTGCTCTTAGGGGAATAAACCAATTTTTTCCCTTTCTGGTAAGTCTATGTAATCTCTGCCACATGTGTCTTTCTAGTTGAGAAATTGTTGGATGAGCCAACCTCATGTGGCCTTGGTGGTGCTAATGAAGTGTTTTGACTGCTGGGTTGACTAGTAGCAGGCAGAAGAGAAATTGACTGGATGAAATCCTCCCAAGGCATGTTGATTTCTGAAAGTTTTTGGATGACCATGACCTTTACCAAACCATGATGAAACAAATTTATTTTGTGATATTTCCCTTTGCTTTGTACCTTTTCTATCATTTTGACCAAGCTTCTGAATAAGTAATGAGGCAAGTTAAATGGCTTGATAGCAATGAAATGCATCAACATCCTTATGTAATATTGGTACAGTCTTGAAAATCTCCCTTAACATGTAAAGTATTTCATGATCATCTTCATCAATGGGACATATCTATATAGCAACTTTCTGATGGTAAAAATATGAGTTGGAGTATCTTTATAGTGTGGTTTCAGGGAAACCTTGTAATTTTCAATGTCCAAATCCATTCCTTTAAACCAGATTTCTCCATGATTGTGAATACCTGTAGTTGTGGAAATGACATCTATGGAAATAGTGAAGTCTACCCCTGGAATTGTGGTCTTATCCTTCTTGAAATTGGTGGCAAAGAGAATGGTCAATGTAGCATGGCATCCAACCTCTTGAATTCTTTCACAAAACCCTAGGCAACCAACATCTTCAAATAATTTCTTAATGAAAGGTGAGGCCATGATTTCTCTGATCTGTGTTGGCTCATACCTGGACACTTTCCCACCCTTATTGTACCTCCTTTTTTGAGTATCATACTTCCAATTTCCATGATGTGAAAACCCTAATTTTCAATGGGAAAGGGAAGGGGTAAGGTATAATTTGTGGAAATACAGGATAAGGGACAGTCTGGTAGATGGAGGGAAAGTAGTGGTTAACTTTATTTTAAACTCTTGGGGAAATTGTGTAGAGTAGGGATTGGTGTTAGTAAGTTTAGGTGAGGGTGTTTAAGCACAGGAAACGGGTTTGTATAATAGAAAATGGAAAAATATGACTAAAAGATTAAGACGCAGCAAAACTCTAGGAGATGGTTTTTTACTGAGATGTATCAAGAAAATGAACAAAAGAAGGCTAAAGGTGGTGTGAATATGGCCCACTTACTTGTTAATGACAAGTTAGACATGTGACCTAGTGAAGAAAACCTCTTCAACTAATTACTTTGCTTCATTTTCAAAAGCGCAACACTTCTATCAGACGTGTAGCGAGGACTGCCAGAAACATAGCGTGGGCTTCCAGAAATGCAGCGTGGGATGTGAGTAAGTCTTTTGATGGCTAATTTCGGTGTTATAATGGTTGATATGGTCCTTGATGGTAAAGAGGAGTTTAAGAACACTAAAATGACGATTGAATATACTAGGATGGCCTTTTAATATCTTTGAAAAGTTGATTTTCCTTTGAGTAATAGAGTGATATTATGTCATGTGACTACAACATGATTTTCTTATGTGGAACGTCACCTTACCTTTATATCAACATGTCCTTAAGGTGATAATTCCCATGGTAGTGACCCAAGTGATGAATATGACTCACTTTAATTATTTATGATTGACCTTATAATGATATATTGAAAAAATGAATTCTAAGCCATGACCTAGATGATCATGACCATGAACATATGGAGGGATTAACACTGACTTAAACATGCTAAACAATGACCAAATTGTATTTGGAAATTTGTTTGATAATTTAGTCTAGGACCTTATTAACTCGGAGGAAAACAAGCAATCCAAGAGGAAAATACGTAGTTAGAATTCCTATAGATTATAGGACACTAAAACACATCTCTATTCAATCCCAGGCAACCACGAAAGTCTATATTTGTGAATTTTCTAATAGGCCTACCAACAACATGAAAAAACTATGATGTAGTGTCTATTGTCATTGATAGGTTCTCTAAGATGGTAGTACTTGCACCTTGCAAGAAAATTGAGTTTACAAAAGACATAACAAAGTTTTTTTTGCAAATATATGGGTCAACTTTGGAGCACCAACATACATTGTGTCATACCATGAACCTACGTTCATCAACAATTTTTGGAAATCACTCTAGAACATGTTAGACACAAGGATTGATATGTCCATAGTCTTTCACCTGCAAAATGATGGGAAAGAAAAAAATTTGAACCAAACTATTGTTTGCCCACTGTGCATGTACAATCATAGGCACACTCACATTTGGGATGACAAACTTTCTTTCATTTAGCATAGTTACAACATAGCTTAGCACAACTCCAAACAATGAAATTCTTTCGAAGTCATTAGGTTTTCAAAATAAAAATTTGGTCACTCGCTAGTGTGTCTAGGTCTATTACTGCTCCTTTCAAAAAAAATCATGTTCCGGTCATTGCCATCACTCAGTGGGATGTGTCATAAATATACTGTTTAGACATCTTTTTTCCGAACTAATTGTGGCCAATCAGAGATGAAACTTGAGAAACTGGAGGAGGTTTGTGTTCCTTATATGCCAAAGTACAATAAGATACTTGAGATTTTACATAGGTATTACAGCATGAGAGATACATTCACATATTCACAACCTATTTTTATGATTGTGCAAAGTCCTATTTTAGTCATCTTTTTGTTGAACCGATTGTGGCCAATCAGAGATGAAACTTGATAAACTAGAGTAGGTTTGATGTAGCATTGCCCCTTGCATCCACACAGGAAGAATATTCCCATCCTCAAACTAACGTCGACCCTTACCATCCCTTAATGCACCTGGCCATCCCTTACCTATGAGGCAAGAAATAAACAGGATCACCTGAGATGATATATACATACAATATATTTAGGTCAATTAGATAGACCCCTCGAGCGAGTTACGTCTAAATATGGCCTTTCATGTAGAGAATTTTATGGAGTTGAGAGGAACACTCATTGTTTGGTCCTTTTATACTCGCCATCACTTAATTCATTCTCTTTGCATTCCCTTGGCGAGTTTAGTGTGGGTTCACATAGATTTAGAGTGGAGGCAAAGCACCAAATTTATTGGGTGAATAGGATTTTCGAGTTGTGTCATGTATGAGAGGTCAAGACCAAGGAGTACTTCATATTTCATTGTCCCATTTATTGTGAGATCCAAGAACACTTTCATTTTCTGTTCAAGGAGTCACGAACACTCTCATGTTTCTTTCAATACTTGGACTAGATATGCCTAGCACTATACATGTAGGAGGCCCTTAGATTCTATTCTTAGACTATTGGGCCCTCTCCTAGACCATTTTCCACCCAAATGATCACTTCCTTCTTTGAGGTGGTCCCTTATGCTAGGGGTACCAAGAGACAAATTGGTAGTAGAGTTACTTCATATTTTATATTAGTGAGGCCCATTTATGAATCCCAGAGGCCCCAATGATTATGTTGTTCCATTTCCCACACCAGTGGTCAGACGAGGTCACCTAGGCTTTGATGACGGATAACCTCTTCCAATAAGCAACATAATATGCAGACCAGATTCTCTTCCATCTCCTCTTCCAAATAGGTTTCTATCCAGAGTTTCCTCCATTTGGTTTCAGATGTTCAGGGAGCTAGCCCTAGTGGGCCTTACTATGTTCATGCTATTTCTATCCTCTATCTTGGTTTATTTTTTCTTGCCTCCTGGATCAGATTTTCATTAGTGATATAGGTCTTTGTATCTTGTCTTGGCTTAGATCAATACTTTTATTTACTTTTTGCATCTTACTTTCTTTAGGAGCCATTTTTTTCCTCTCACTTTGTATTAACACTATTTTACTCAACAGTCCCATTGACCAAATTTTGTGGTCATTCATTGGACATCAATAAAATTATCTTATCTTGTCACTAACAAATCATCCCATGGTTTCTCAAAAGTGGGTAACTTTTGAGTACAAATACATTGAAAAAAGTAATGTCACGATGGACCAAATCCATTCCGAGTCATCTGAACTAGCTCACTCTCGTCAAAATATTCCCCAATGATAGTGAGATGATCTCTCAACTTTGTGATCTTCATTAGATAGCTCAGTACAGTATCGGTCTTTCTCATGCGAGCACTAGTGAGTTTGTTCTTGAGAATAATTTTACAAGACAGATTGACACTTTGTTACAACATTACAAGGGCATTAGACTCTACAACGTGCATTTCCACTTTACCTAGTTGGAAGTGCCCTCCAAAATGTGATTCTCTTGGAGACCAAACCTGGCCATTGTTGCAACCACTAAATGCACACTTGAACAAATATACTAGAAACAAAAGAAATCAAATCAACAAGTTATCCCAGGTGCATATTTTCTATCTCATATTCTAAGTCAAATAACAACCTTCTAGTCACTGTAAAATCCTGAGCATCTCACCCAACAACCTATCACAGGTCTGAATCTACTTCACTTAGTAAGGTTCATGCATTACACACATTTAAATCCTTCACAACTCCCTCTCATAGGAAAAAGTGCATTCCATACATTGATCTGGAGGATTTCAATGAATGTACTCTAATACCATGTTAAATTTCAAACCATTGTATGCAGACTCTGCACTCAGAAAAATAACCCTTCACCTAAGTAGCTTAAAAATTGAAAAATTCCATAAAAACTACAAATTTGAGCTACAATAATCTATAAACATGTACTGCTAGAAATGATGAATATTCTAAACACTCTAAATAGAACCACTTAAAACTACATCTGTATTCGATTTCAAACTGCAAAGAAGAAAATTACAATGCATAAGCTCAAAACTAAAACTCTCCAACTAATATATTGGTGCATCTTTCATCTTCTTTATATCTTGTTAAGATAGGGAAATGCAATGTATCCAGGAACATGCATGAAGTGCCCCTAACTGACATAGTCAAACATAACCGAAATCATCTCAACTAGTGTGCCCCCATACAAATAAATATTTTCTAGGGACAATGTACCTCCTACTAGAGATAAACAACAACATTCAAACCTGTTGGTGCATCCTATAGATCTATGCAGATTAGAAAGTCTCATGTTGTGCCCTAGCTGTCATATGGATCCACACCCTTCTTTAAATATAGTATTAAGTAAATGCATGCTACAACTGATAAAGCAAACTCTAGCTAACTGGAATGTTAAATCTAAACAACAGTTCTAAATCTAGGAAAATGATGAGACTACTGCATACATGCATCCTCACTTTCTCATTGTCTATCACTGCAACACACTTCCCAAAGTAGATTAGTGTTGCGCCATCACAATGCTCTCTCTGCTGCGCACAAGAAACTAAGAAGACATATATGTTGTTCCATCAAGGATCTACTATGTATGCTAGCTACACCTAGCTGTAGGATAATGATAACCTAGTATCCAGGTAAACTCTATCAATCCAAGTTCAAATTTTTTCGTCTCCCTCTTGGACCTTTATTTTTACATTTTTGAGTAGCCAATGGGATTCTAATCCCACTATACATTCCTCCTCTAGGATTACTCTTTTGTAGATCTTACTACTACATTCTACTTTTATTGTTTATTTCTTATTCTTAGCAGTTTTGGTTGCACATAGAGGTTTTGTCCACCTACATAGATAGAGTATTTATGGGTGTTATGGGTGACATACTACCAATAGATTCCATACTTTTATACAATCGTGTACTTTTCTGTAACTTGTTGGGACTCCATATCCTTTTGGTAATTATACCAAGTAGGATGAATGATTATGTGAGTTTATTTTCTCCAAGGAAAAACATATTCAGATGGAGGGTAGTTGAACCCTCGACCACAATAGAAGTTGGTAACCCAACGAGACCTATTTTGACTTGAACCTCGGTAAGACTATAAAGGGAGACCTCATAGTGAACTCCCCCTTGCAATAGTTTGTTTTAACTGGTTGAGCTAACCCACCAGGCTAATGGTTATATTAGTTTTAGTACTATGAATCAAATGTTATAAATAAAATTGTGGTCTTATCTTCAGTTGCAGATGGTTTATAGTTGAAAAATATCCCACGCTCTTTTTTCCAAGACACAATGATGGGTTGGTATCCCTAGTGGCCAAATGTGGAGATAACAGTGAGTTATCATGGTCAGTGCATTGGGGTAAGCAATCCAATACTCTTTAGCACAAGAAGCACATGCCCATATTGAATTTAAATTCCCTACAATAGAAAAAATATGATCAGTGAACATCATCCTTCAACATTCAAAATACATCAAACACTACATCAGAAAGTGTTGTCATCAGTATTAATTTATGTTGCATTAATATCACTTGAGTTAGGATTTTCCTAGACACGGTCCTCTTCCAAGTATTTACTATTGAAATATGTGACCCATAAATGGTAGGCCTGTGGCCCATCTATATCATCAATATGGATACTCTACGGATATAAACAATGCTTCTCTGCAACCTCTGTTTAGATTTGGGGTTTGAATTTGGTTCACTTTCAATTTCCTGGAATGAAGGCTTTGTTTTCTGCTTTGGTTGAAGACTTCACTGGTTTGTTTGCACTGGTAACTAAAGGTGCCCACATAGGATTTTCATTATGCGAACAAAGTCCAAACTCCATTTACTTCAACTAATGTGTTTACATATTCTCTACCAATATACAAGAACTTCTCACTTTTTCCTGGATTCATAATTATAGGAGATCTGAAACAACTATTTGATAGAACACGCGATGGTTGTAAGTGTCATTTTAGAACAAACACATCCAGAGGAGTTGTCATAGGTTGCTCACCACCTTTTGAACCGAGGGAAGTTCACTGGAGGGGGTTAAACTCACCAGCTTATTCAATGGAGGAGGTTAAAATCACTAGCTATTCAATAAATGACAAATTTAAGTGCCCAATTGATTCAATGCTTGGGGATTTAGGAAATGACATCCAATGCATACATTGAAGACATTGGTTATAGTATATGAATCAATAGACCAAACAATTCTTCCTTTTAGTGATAATCCCAATCAATGATGTAACTATGGAATGTAATCCACGATTCCACAGAACAACAATTATGGTGCCAGTTCAATAACAAGTGAATAGAATAGAGTGTGAATCACTATGCTTGGTACATAAAAACCAAATTCTCAATTTCTTTAATGCTGGGAGTTAAAATGAACTGAAGAGAGATATAATGAATTTAAGTTTTAACCATTTTTATTTTGAACAGACTGGGGAGTTCTTGTGTTTTACATTGTGTCCAACTAAGATTTAAATGAGAGAACAAGTAGATAAATATTTTGGGCAGAATCATTATTTGGCTGTCTATCTTCTTCCCAAGGGTGAGAACAAGTAGATAAATAAATAGACATTCAAGTAAAAGTGCATTTGATTCAACAAAATATAGTGAGATGAGATTCACATTCAAGAACAAGATATCAAGCTCAAGAAGACCTTCACTGATTGAAAATTGATCTATCTACAATAAAACAATGTCTCCCAGTGTGCATCATCCAATCTCAGATATTCAAGGAAGAAAATTCATAGCAGTATAGGTTTCGTGTTCAAGGAAAATTGTAACTATCCAAAAAAAAGTACAGGGGCTACCCATTAACATAGGAATAATTCCATGGTTTAGATTTAAATTCTATGAAGATAAGAGCAATGATTGAGTAAGAATAGCTTCAGGAATATCTTTGACAATTCATGGAATAAGCCAAGATATAGTTTAATGGTGATCATCAACAACAAATTTAAGCTGAAAGGCATAAAAGAAATGGAGTTTTACTCTAAAAATAAAACATTGTATATATTTCATATCTCCACTAAGGAAAGAGTTACAAATATCTCAACTATTGAATTGTTGACATTGACAAATTACATGATGTACCTTTGTTTTAGATAGATGAAATTGATACCTGAGAAAGTCTATTCCAAAACTTATCTCTTTTCCAAAAGCAGAATCCATTGAGGGAAATAGTAGTAAAGCTGTTGAAGATGATATCAATGTTAAATTACAAGGGAGGACTCTTTTGGTGTGATGCATATTATGGTTTCTTGTCTTGAGCTAAATAAGTCTTCTAGAGGCATCAATGTCTTATTTTAGTAGTAACATGGAAGAATATGGTGTTAAAAGGTGTTCTCTAGAGATGGATAACAAATGCCTCAACTCTTTAAGTAAGATGGACCAAGCTAGGGAGATATCAGAAGCCCGTGTACATAACTTCCATCAGCGATTGATTCAATGCGAATGTGGCCTTGTGATCAATCCACAAACATAAAAACAACCATGTCAAGGGGGAAAGCAACAACAATCTGTTTTGCAATTGGGAAAGATGGACCCCTGATTTTATCTTGGCATAATATACAATGAGAAAATATTTAGAATCTATAGTATCTGTTATCTGCGTGGGAAGTATCGTGGACACCATGAGATTATCAATTTAAGCAATGTAAAATATTTCTTATTTAGAATTTTTAGATAATCATTGTTTTTCCTTACAAACTTTAGGAGTGTAACACCATTTGAATGATATCCCAATGGACAATGTCTTTACAAATTCAATCAAATTTACAAACTTCAATGTGATTCTTTTCTAAAACAAGTACGACCAATAGTTTCTTGAACTTGATCATCTTTTTTGAAGTTGAATGTCCTTTTCCTTTAATTCTTGATTTGTCTATATTTTCAACTTTTAGTCTTGAAGCTTTTGTGGCCATATTTGAATTTCTTGGAAAACATGTTGAATACTTTTGGAAGGCTATAGTTTCATAAGGCCATTTCTCTCAATGTTTTCAACAATCTTATTGGGGTTGGCTATTTCCTTGAGTTAGGAAATTATTACTCACGTGTGATATATCTAGGAAATACTCTATATTCCTGGATCCATTATTAGATGACAACCATGTTTCACCAGTTTTATTTGAAGTTGCACATTTAGATTAGTAGAAAAACAAATTTACAAATACATAAATGCATCTTCCCATACCAAATAAACTTTCTCAAAAAACATCATTCTCCTAAGCATTGGAAAAATGTAAATTAATCCCAACATCGACACCATTATACTCAGCAATGAAAATGGAAATGAAAATCTGCACTCCCCAAGTCTATCATTGTTATATTCATCAATTAGGAATAGAATGGAAAAAATTAAACTCCCAAAAAAATATGCTAGATTTGGGATCATCTTATAGTCAGCAAATTCAACCATTATACAAAAACTCATCAAATATTGGCTAGAAATGTAGTAATAAATTTAGGGAAACAATTCATAACTTGGAGCAGAATACATTTTTTTCATTGGAAAAAATGTAATTTTATTCATATTAAGATAGAATTACATTTGTGCATTTAATCATTTATGTCATGTTAAAAAGAGAGAGGGAAATAACTACTTCCCATCTGGAATTTTCTTGATAATATAGAATATTACAAATGTTGGCTTCCACAAGGGAGAAAAAAACTAGTCTCTGAACAACACTCAGAGTTCTAAACTTAGATTTATCAAAAAGGTTTTAACAATTTTCCATATAGATAATCAAAATAAACCAATAACCCTCCTAAATCCCCATTACATCAACATCAATATATACTCCTCCATCCAAAATAAGCTCAAAACAAAGTAGGATGAAAATATGCAGAGTGTTGGCTATCATTAAGCTCTTGAATATGCCACTGTCCATTCTCCAACTGTAGACCAACCTTTGAAAGTCCATCTGATTTTCCATTTATTTACCTGTACATGTGATGAAAAGAGGTTGAGTTAAAACACTTGTATTTCATCAAATATTGGCCTAGAAATGTAGTAATAAATAACAAGTAATACAAATTATGTGAAAAAATCTCAATGAACAAAATCATACCTTCTCTTGCCAAAACAAATTGAAGTAGGAAATTTCAAAATTAGTTCTAAAATATAGAGATCACAACTAAGATCAAAAGAGTTTCCTAACATATGGTTGGAGAGGATTCACCTTGTATCATGTTCTTTTAATTTCTAATGTATGGGGATGAACACACATTTTGCACATGATGCTCTTCTCTCATCTTTTACCAATTTATCCGAAAGAAATCATTAATATGTAAGTAATAAATTATGTTTATAAAATGAAGAAACATACATAAACTATCAAATTCTCACCCTTTTTCCATTGTGAATAAAATAGAAGTCTTCCTCAAGGCTCAATTCCTCTTCGAATTCAAGGTTTCTTCTAACTTCAAACAAATTCTAGTTTTATTCCATGTACAATGTTTTGAAATGTGCACCATCTTTCAAAACATCAATGGATATTAGAGGAGAATGAGTGCCAACGTCACTGTCTCGCTCTATTGGCATACAAATCCAATCCATGTTCTCCCTTATCTACCTAAAATGCCGAAACTTAAAAGAAACATAGAGAGTTTATATCGGTATTGAATATCTATAGGTTAAAGAGAATGAAAAAATAATTAGAAAGTGATGTCAAACATTGTGAAAGTCAAAGAAAAGGAAAAACCAAAATTGTAAAACATTACCTAAAACGAAGTGTCTCTACAATCAACACACATTTTAATTGCTATCCATTCACAAGATGTAATCTCGTATTCCATCCATAGTAAAATAAGTTGGATAATAACATTTCAGAGGGGTTTGTGCAAGAATATGTCTTCTTAGTCATTCGAATAGAGTCCTCTTCCTTGAACACTTCAAAAAAAAACAAAAATGGTAAGTGCATACCAAAATGATCACATGCACCACCCTTCTCCCGCATACCAGATTGAATTTCAACAACTAATGTTGAACGTATGCAATCAATTAATGTCGGATTAGAATTTGGTAAGCCAATTTCATGAAGGGTAGATAACTTGGCTTATTCAATTCATCCAACCCTTTTACTAATTGGAAGAAAGTCTTATAAAACCAAACCCTTTCTTCCCCCAATGACATGGAATTCTTTCCCTCATAGAGTATCTCTCCTATTTGCAAATGTAAAACACGTAAAATACTGGTAATACTCTCCATAGGCTACCATTCTTCAAAATAAAAAAATGCACAAAGATACACATAAAAAATATAAACCACATTAAGTATCCATATAATCTAGGGAATTCATATTTTAATACTCAAATCCAAAATTAAAAAAAAAAATGAAAAAAAACTTCAATGCTTATAAAGTGACGAGCCCTTACAATTTAGTCCAATTTGAGGAAACTTTTCTTGTTTGGCAACAAACTCTTTGAGTATGTCCTTTCGATCATACACATGATCTATAAGAACCTTCTCCACCTTTTCACCATGTTGGCTCCACTTAAATTCCCTTACTACACCGTTCCAATGACATTTTAAATCTTCTAGTCTTCCTTTTTTTTCCCAAAGTTGATTCCTTGATGGTTGCAAAGTAACCCAAGATCCAATGGACACCCTTAACATGATCCACTTACCCAGTTCATCCTTTTCATTCTCAACTATAATAGTTTCTAGTTTTTCTGAAGATCTACGAGTGCCCATTTCACTGCAAGAAAAATACCAAGGATCCATAGGAAAAAGTTAACAAGAAATTCAATTCAACAACATTTCAAATTAACTAAAATGGAATTCCTATATTTGCTTTTATGGGATTTTTGTATGGGAATCAAATAAAATCATCGGCAACTGAATTAAACAAGATTATAGAAATGCTACATTGAACAACAATGTAAACAACATAATTGAACAAGAAGGATAGTTTGTTACTATGTAGTATCGTGATATTCATTCTTGCTACATTTCTTTCAACATTAAAATCAACTCTTGAAAAATTGTTTTATTCTTATCAAACCACCTTCAACAAAAAGATTTTAAGAGACAAATTCAAAACACTTCTCAAGACTCCTTTCCCCTTACATATATTAATGTATAATAATGCCCGAGCATCAAAGGTTGTTCCACATTGAGAACCATCATAGAAGGAAAATGAAATCTCCTTATAAATGAAGTGGCATCCTATACCTCTTGAACAAGTGGAAGTAATGAGTGAGAGAGATTCATCATTTGCTTTGCAGTGAACACAAAAACAAGGATCGTGAATCCCCTTATCTTTTAGGTTTTTTTCTTGGGAATTTTATAAAGGTTAGGCTGAAATACCTAATCCAAAAATAGGAGCTACAGGACCTCTGTAATCAACAAACATTGACCAACACATCCTAACATCCTTATAACTAGAAAGAACAACAAGGAACAATAATTTCATAAATTGATTAGAGAGGGAGTAGCGATAGGGCTTGAATCAGAAAACAATAGGTAGGATACATATGAAATAGGGCTTTAAAAGGGTAGGATAGGGCTTGAAACTGGCTGGAAATAAGTTATAAAACCACAGTCTATAATATTTAGAGATGACTCAAGTGTTTGTTTACATCAGTAGGATCAACAAAGCCTTGGGATTCTCCTAAAATTCATTTTTTTCATACTTCTATTTCGAAGCAATGATGAGTTTGTGATAGTAGGCACATCCCTTGGCCAAATCTAGTTATTTATCTTAGCAACAAGAGAAATGATAGCAGTCAGTGTTGAGGGGGAAAAAATATTTAAAGGAGTTTTGTTGTGCCAGGCCTAATGGGATTATCCTGTAGGACCAACTTGGAATCCAAATGGAGTGAACGTTACATAATTTATGGCAAATAGTTCCTCATTTGTTCCAGTTGCACCAAATACTTTTCCTCAAGATACTTCTTTTCCACTACCTAGACCATTCCCTATTTCCATCGATGGTACAAGTGGCCATAAATCATGCATGAATGCAGTATTTCAAGAGACCAAGATGAGAGAAAATGTAACTGCAGGTATTAAAAAGGTAACACACTAAGAGCTGACATGATGACAAAGAATCGCCTAGAAGGGAAGAATGCTCCATGATTAGCTTGATCCTTTCTATTGCATTGGAGCCCGATAACTTTAATGACTTTACTGTACAAAAAGCATCTTAGGATAACTATTTATGAGTTCGAACTCATAACCTATTGGAGGAGTATTAAAGGAGGCCCTATAATACTAGCACAGTTATAGGAAAAGCTCAAGTAATTTCAATAAATATGTTTGTCTAAACTAATGCACCTAATCCACAGGGATTGAAACCAATTACTGCAATGAAACCTAGGGATGGTTTTCCACATTTGTGGATGGACACCCTAGTAAACATGTGTAACATCCCTAGGGTTTTAGGGATTTGGAAAAGGGGTTAGGTCCACCGCAAACAAGCAACTTTGGTCAGTCTTCCACCAAGTAATTTCATCCACAAATAATAAGAAAATGTATTCAACTGATTATAGGGCATAACCAATGCTTAGGTACCATAACATCATCAAAATTATACAATATCGGATATCAGTAATACTAAACCAGTAGTGACAGCATTAAACAATATCCATGTCATCAGTAAAGTGTATCCCAACACAATATTCAAACCATCAATGTTTAGTACCGACAGTAGCAGTATTAAACCAACAATAAACCCCCCTTAGGGTTGTTGTCACATAATCCAATTACCCACAATTTGTTTGTTATTATAGAAGAAGATTGTAATAGAAATACACCATTGTTAACCCTAGTATCTACCACAACAATAAACAAATGAACCTATTCTTAAAGGACTCCTAGAAAAACTCTAGTGCTCCAGAATGCCCTCATTGTCCTTCTGTCAGCTCCCCTTTGTCCTTGGTATGCACTATGCTTGTAGTTCTAGGGTTCAACCCTTCTTCAGGAAGAAATTGCAAGGTTCGACCCTCCTCATAAGGGTTTCTAGGGCTGGAATGACACCTCATAACCTCCTTTCAAAGATGGAACAACCCCACCAAACCCTCAAGTGACATCTACAAGGATTGTAGTAACCCTCAGCCTGTATGGTAGTGACAATGAATCTTCCTCTTATTAGCAACAAAGTGGGAATTTCTAGCTGGTAAATTATTCTGCTTTAGTGCGCCTTTCTGCAACCTCTAAACCTCTGAACAATTGCATATAGGGATTTTACTTTCGTCCCAGCTGACCTCCTCTAAAGTGAAAACAATCTGAATATGACTCATTCCATCTTTGGAGTCATTGCATTTGATATAGTTGACTCAGTAGCATAATACCAAAGCATCCAAACCTGAGAGGAGTAGTGGATGATTGGTTTGGTTCAATCCAAATAAATTAGGAAGAAGGCCAGGGGACCTCGTCTACAAATTGGAAAAGATAAAATTCTCTAAAAACCCGAAGGTGTCCAAGCAAAGTGGTAACACAAAAATACACCAAAGAATGTTGGTAATGTGAAGTGTGTGAATGCATTAATATTTATTCAATACACTATTTCCTTCATTTATTATAATTATTGGATAATGGGATAACACAATAATTCAATGCTCGATAACCAAGACAATTTTGAATTTTGGGCAGCTGGGGCAAAGATTGTGTGTAGAGTATACACAATATATTATTAAAAAATTGTGACTATCTCCAAATTATATAATAAAAAATTGTTTAAGACATGCACCTCTTTTAAATTTTGGAATATTTTGATTGGCTAATACATGATGACATGGAATTTGTATTAGGGTTGCTAAGACCATTTTTCAACCAAATTTCCCCTAATAAAGAAGGTGAGCGCATCTTCCATTCACAGATGTGGGTAAAAGGCACCCCTCTATACTTCATCGTTGATAGAGGTAGCTATAAGAACCTCATCTCAACAAATTTCATCAACAGGCTAGCCCTTCCGACAACCCCGCACCCACAACCCTACACCATTGGATGGCTCCACCAAGGAAGTGATCTCTATGTCAGCCAACAGTGTTGACTGTCATATGAAATCAAGACCTTCAAAGATGAGGTATTATGTGATTTTTCTCCTCTCAAAGTTTGTAATGTTCTTTTGGGCCAACCTTATTTATGGAAACGTCATGTTTTATATGAGTCTAGGCCTCATAGTATTATTATTACTTTGAACAAGAAATTTTACAAGATACATTAAGCAGTCCCTCCTAGTGATATTTCCTTGATATTTTCCAAGCAATGGAGGAAGGTCATCTCTCAGACCAGGAAATTTGTCTTCTTCATGATTTGTTCTCAAAGTGAGCGAAAGATCGCAGCCACATCTAGGGCCTCCAGAGTGATCTCTCCACACAGATAAATAAAGTGGATAATCTCATGGAAGAATACTCAGATATCTTCTCCTCTCCTACCGGGGTACCTTTGCACTTCCAGGTCAAGCATCCCATCAATTTGGCCCCATGCACACTACTACCCAATGGGCCAGTCTACCGCTACTCTCTATTAGAAAACAAGGAGATCAAGAGGAAGATCCAAGAAATTATCCAGAAGGGGAAAATACATCCCAAGTCATAATCTTTTGGGAGCCCAATCGTGTTTTTGTAGAGGAAAGACAGTACTTGGTTACTATCCATTGATTACCATGCCCTGAATAAAATCACAGTCTGAAAATGGTACCCGATTCCCCGAACTGACGACCTCCTTGATCAACTCATGGGGGCCACACACTTCAGTAAGATTGATCTAAATTCTGGCTACCACCAAGTCCCAATAGAATAGACAGATGTATGGAAGACCGCCTTTAAGTCGAAAGAAGGTCTTTTTGAATGGATGGTCATGCCCTTTGGTTTGACAAATGCTCCAAAAATGTTTATGAGGATGATGAACGATATCCTATGACCTTTCACCAATAATTTTGTAGTGGTGTATTTGGATTCCATTCTTATGTACAAAAAGATTTGGGTGGAACACTTGTAGCATATTTAGTAGGTTCTGCACACCCTGTGGCATCACAAACTATATGAAAAATTGGAAATTGCTCCTTCGGCATGGACAAGGTCCATTACTTAGGATACATCGTTGATTGGAATGGTGTGCATGTGGATATATCCAAGATCCAGGTCATCTGTGACTGGCCATCCCCAACCACACTCATTGAAATTCAGAGCTTCTTGGGCCTCACCAATTTCTATCGCAGGTTCATGTTGGGATTCTCTCATATCGCATGGGGCCTCAGCCAAGTAACCAGGGGTGGTGGTAAGGAAATATTTGTGTGGGGAATGTCCCAAAAACAAGACTTCGATGACATGAAGTAGCATTTTTTCTCATCCCCAGTACTTTCATTACCAGACCTGCAACATCCCTTTGAGATCGAGACAAATGGTTCAGACTATGTTGTGGGCGTCGTTCTCACTCAACATGGCCACCCTGTTGCATATTATAGTGAGACACTATCAAATGTTTTTCATAAGTACCCTACTTATGAAAAATAAATGTACTCCATTCTACAAGCCTGCCTCCAGTGGAGACATTACATTCTTGGGAAGGAGACAATCATCCACACTGATCACAAACCACTACAGTTCATGCAGACCCAAGGAAAATTGCAGAATGACCGCCATCAGAAGTGGTCCACATACTTAAAACAATAACACCTCAACATCAAGTATAAAACAGGAAGTACCATGGTGCTAGACTCTTGCTGCCACGTGACCTTTGGATGGCCCCACCTCTACTAGACAGACCCTGAATTCTCCACCACCTACCAAATGTTGGGTGCCAACTCAGTGGTCGCTAATTTCCATCTTCAAGACGGGTTGTTGTGCCATTTGGTACATGTTTTTGTTCCATCAAGAGAGCGTGCGAAGATGATTTTGGAAGCTCACTACAGTTGGGTGGTAGGACACTTGGGCGTCGAAACGACAGTGGCAGTGCTGCAGAAACATTTCTATTGGTCGAAACTTCAACAAGATGTCGGAAAGTATATCAGGTCCTACACCGCCTACATGATTGCCAAACCAACCACTAAGAAACAAGGCATGTACACCCCTCTTCCTACTCCTGAAAGTTCGTGGGAATCCATCTCAATGGACTACATGTCAGGCCTCCCATCCACCAAGAGGGGAAATGACTGTGTTTTTGTGGTTTTTGATCTCTTTTCCAAGATGGCGATTCTAGCCCCCTGCAAGAAGAGAATCACAACAAAAGACACTACCAAGCTCTTATTTGAATGAGTATGGGTACATTTTGGGATCCCACAAACCATTATCTCAGACCGTGACAGTCGGTTCCTCAACACATTCTGGTTGAGCCTATGGTCATTGCTGGATACCAAGCTCACCAAATCCACTGCCTTCCACCCCCAGAAATATGGCCAAACTGAGGTCGTCAATTGGATGATCATACATATAATGCACATATACAATTAAAAAAAAACCCGCACATGGTATGAGAGTCTTCCCTATTTCCAGCATAGCTACAACTGAGCCCTGCATAGCTCAACTGGCCACATCCCCTCTCAGGTTGGGTTTGGATTCCAACCATTTGGCCCCATGGATGTTGCACTACCCCTGGTGACCACCTCGGTCGACTTGTCCCCTGCTCCACTAGAAGCTGAAAAAACCACCCAGTTCATCGAGCGAATCTATCACATCTTCCAACAGGTTCAAGATATTCAACAAAGGTCTAATGCCAAGTATAAGCAGTGCCATGATCAACGTCGGGTACCACATTAGTTTTAGGTGGGAGAGAAAGTTTGGTTGAACTTGAAGAAAGAATGCCTTATAGGTCCCCATAGGAAGCTTTGCCCAGTCCATTATAGGTCATACACCATCACCAAGGTTGTGGGCGACAATGCTTTTGAGCTCAACATTCCCCCTTTCCTTTCCCTGCACCCAGTCTTCAACGTGGCCCTCCTTCAACCATATTTCCCACCATTATTGGACACCTCGAAGATAATAGAGAAGTTGACACCAATAGAGATCGAACTTGACTAAATGCAATAGGAACTTGACTATTTACCTTTTAAAATCTCTTAAACCACTTTGACTACTTTGACCTTTTGGGGCTTCTAGATGACATATGAGGGTCCTCCAACTTCGTAAGGCCATAACTCTCAAACCGTGAGGAGTTATGTGACATTACACATACCACCCGAAATGGAATGACATGTACTATCCATCTAGAATAGTATTACCTTCAAATATAGAAAAAATCACATTGTTATCCATCAAACAAACTTGGGTCCATTTCCCAAACCTGGGTTCTCCAACTTCACATGGTCATAACTCTCTAACCGTGAGGAGTTATGTGGCGTTATACATACCATCGGAAATGGCATGACAAGCACTATCCATATAGGATAGTTTCCTTGACAAATTCATTGTCCTTTATCTCATTATTCCACAATTAAGCATGGGTTATCTTACTCTGCAAAGCATCTTCCCGTGAGGGATTTCACCATAAGGGGACCACTTTGGAGTTCATCCATATTTACTTCTTATCAACCATGACAAAACAATAATGAGTCATATTTACATCAAACAATCTTGGGTCCATTACACAAACCTTTTTTCTATGGGGCTTTCTCCAAGGGTTGACATCAATGACAACCAACCTTAATCAACAAGATCACCATAACTATCATATTTTTTAGGACTTGGTAGTACCCAAGGATCATATGATTCGGGGGAACTACTAGCACCAGTCGAAATCATGTTTATCTAAGCGAAAATAGGAGAAATGTCGGGCAGTGGGAGTGGAAACGTTCCCATTAGTGATGAATCTTTTAAAATACCCACTCCAACATCCTTGTAAGTAGAAGAACTTTGTTCTATTAAAGGAACGTTACCATTGCCTGAATTAGAATTAAAGTAGGCAAGTTGGTCTACCGTTACTATTTTTTCTTTGATTAGGGAAACAAAGTACACGAAACAAGGTAGAAACCATGACATACATGGCATGAATCCATCTATGGCCTATTAAAATATTATAGTCGAGGGGTGAATCTACCACTTCTACTTCAACAATAACTATTTTATCTTCTAATCTGATTGGCAATGCATTGAGCACTCCAAAGAGTTTAAATCCTCTAGCTTAAAATGATTTTAACATATTAGGTGATTGATTGAGTGAAGGAGAACCAATAGCTTTCCAACAATTGATGGGCATTACACGGTTGAAGCTCCTTCATCAATACCAGTATGAAAAATTGTTTTCTCCGACACAATAACTTTAATTTCGAAAGCAAGTTGGTGGGGAAGTCTTGGAAGATGAGTTTTGAAATAAAAAAACTACCATATTCGCATCACTTGGATCAACTCCACCAATAGTTGACAACAATGCTCTTCGTTTCACAGGGAAAGTGTGAAGGACTTTGAGGGACAACATCGCAGAGGGTTCTTGAGCTAATTCTTCTACAATATGGTAGTTTTTAGCATCTCATGCATGTAGGTTAAAAGATGACTTACGAACAATGCCTTTTGGAGGTGGTCGAATTACTATGTCAGAACTGGGCCAATCAATTTTAAGAGGACCAGTAGTAGGTGAAGTAGATGTAGATGTAGGAGTAGAGGTAGAAGGTTGATCAACAAAACTTCCATTGGGAGAAGGATAGTCTTTGGTTCATTTTTTTATGAAAACCCTTTCGTTGTTTTCTTGACACATAAGTACATAAGAGTTTCATGAGGCAGAGGGTTGATCTTGAGAAACCATTTGATTCTGCTAAGATGGGAAAGGATTTGTCAAAACGACAAGTGTAGTTGAAGTTCCTTTATGAAAACTATTAACATCGGCATGACGCGAACAATCCTTAGTATAATTTTCTTCTTCAAAAATGAGACAATGATATTTAGGATTATGCTTTTGCGTATCCTCAACGGGTTGATTTTTTATTTTTTCTTGTTGTGGGAGATTTTGCTTAGCCTTTCATTTTCCCTTTTTATTACTTCCAGGTGGCTGATATTTACCGGTGGTTGTGGACTGGACCATATCAATCTCATAAATTTTACCAGGAGTAGTAGGAGGAGCTGAAGTGTTTTGAGTGGTAATGGTAGGAGTATTCTTAGGGCTAGATTGACTAGAAGGTTTACTCGTAGATTCTTGGGTAAAAGAACCCACCACACTGTTGGTGATGTGATATTTTGTAGGAGGTACAATAGTTGTATTAGTCGATGGATGAGGAACATGCGGAAGCAGATCATATAACGTTCCAGATTGCAAATAAACAAGGTACAAATATTGAGCACGAACGATGGATTTCTCCTTGGTTACAGCGCCACCCATAAGAGGTAATAATGACTTAGTAAACCAATATTCCAACAATTAGTTTGATATACAGGATTTAATCAAACGACGTCGTCGTCTCCATTCATGGATATGATTGGAAATATGAGTCAATATCGACTGTCGTAATGAGGTTAAAAGTTTTTTACTAGTTTCATAATGAATGGGCAGTTGAAAGTGAGTCAAAAAATCTATTTCCAACAAATCGAAGTCTTGAAATGTTCCTCGTTATAATTCTATATACCACTTAGAAGCACTCCCAGTAAGAGTTCACTCAAAAATAACTAATTGGATAGAATCATCATTTAAGGAATTTGAAGAACACCACAAATGATAAGTCATGACGTAATTTCATGGGTCTTCTCCAAGTTTTCCATCGAACTTTGGAATATCACTTGGTAACTTGGCAAGGATAGGCATCCAAAAAGGAGAACGAAAAATAGGATCATTCATTAGTCTTGATAAGTCAAGTAAGTCTAATGTTTTCAGGAATGGTAACTTTTGATTAAACACAAGTTGTTGAAATGTGGGATATTGTGGTAAGAGGTGTAAGGATTAGCTCTTGGGGGAGGAGGATATCCCTGTTGAGAACACGCAAGTGCTACAGACATATGAGTGCCACTAGGATGGTAAACCTAATAGGGCAGTCCTATAACCATTTGTGTACTAGTAGCATGATTTGAAGGAGTATATGCGTGGAAAGGTTGGCCAATAGGAACTTGAGTTCCACTAGCCCCACTTTCTTGAGGCAAATTTGATGGAGTGATTTCCATTCCGGGCAATGAAGCACCACTAAATATTTGGATACTAGTGGGTTGCATAAATCCTAATTGCGAGGGTCCTCTAGTGGGGTTTTCTATAGAAGGTTACTCACCAATAGGAGGTTGTTGACCAAGAGGAAGCTATTGACCAAGAAGATGATGTTGACCAAGAGGATTTTGTTGACCAAAACGGGGATAAGTTCCAAAAGTGTAATTTCCAATAGGATTTTGTTGTCCAAAAGGAGGGTTTATCCCAGTTAACGAAGGTTGTCCCCAAGTAGGAAAAGATGGTCCTACAAAATCTTCCCCCCTAGAATGAATATATCCTACAACAGTTTGAATGACGATCAAAGACATAGAAATTCCTACAGACGGTTGAATAACGGTAAAAGATATGGATGGTCCTATAGATGATTGAGTTGGAACATTCATCCCACTTTTCAAAATAGTTTGTCAAATAGATCCAAAAGCAACATTAGTTTTCAAGGTGTGTACCATACTTGGAATAGAGATGTTAGACAAACTAGGCATACCAATTGACCAAGGAGGGTAATGGAAAAGTGAGGCACTGGTTGAAGATATAGAAAATGTTTCGCTGAGTGATTGATACCCAGGAGGTATGGAAGTTCCCCCAAAATCATAAGATACGTTAGATCCACTATGTATAAAAGTTCCACCCATAGTAAGAGGTGAGGTTTTCATTTTGGTACTTCCTAATATAGATTATGTAGATGTCAACTGATCCATGGTATACCTAATGAAAAAATATGATGGTGTATGCAAAAATAGAGTTCGACTATCGACAATTAAATATTGATACCAAGCATTTTCCCTCCAGGGAGATACAATTGGTGTGGGTAATTGGATAAGAAGAGGTCCTTCCAAGTCAGTTATAGGTGGATTAAAATGAAGACGACTCTCTTCCAGAATATATTCTACAGTGAAAAGACCATCCTCTAAAGAGACAGACTCGTGAGAACTAACTTGTATAGGAGTTAATTCCAACCTATTTGAAATGATAGAGTTTTTAGGAGTTACAAGTGATGGGATAGATATTGAACTTGGTGAAGGAAAATATTTTGGAGGACTAGAAAGTGAAGGTGTTGAAACTAAACTTAGTGAAAGAAGAAAATTCTCATGTATTTCAGGTTCAACAAATTGAGGATCAACAATCTATGTTCTTTCAATCTTTGGTTCCTCAAGTTCTAAATTCTCAGTTTGTACTATCTCGGATTATTTTATTGTTTCAAATTGTTCTATGTTTTCTAGTTGTATAAGTTCAAGTTTTGTAGTCTCAATTTATGGATTTTTAGGTTGTGATACTTCTAGTAGTTCAAGGGGTAAACCCTGCATTCTACGAGAACAGAGAATATGTTACGTCACTATAAATTTTACTAACAATTATTAATTATACCTATGGTCTACTAGGGAAAACAAGCAATACTCGCTAAAAATTCTAGGAAGAAAACACAAAAACAAAAGATCTTCTCACAATGACACACTAGTTGGTGATGAAATCCAACATCGTGAGATCAATTTGAGAAGGGGTTAGGATAGAGTGGGTGGAAAAGTTTTTTTGGTCACTTTCTTAATGGACTTACACCCTAGTACAAGATTTCTCATGGTAAAACCATGGGTTACCCTCCAAGGAGCCTGAGTGAGTTTGACCAATGTTTGTCTCATGTAAAATAAATATTTCCCCTTTTCCACCACCTTGTGTATAAACCCTAACGATAAAATTCACTAAGGTCACCACTTACAACAACAAAAGTCTAAGGAAATAGTCTATAGTTGGGTATACACGCAAGGGCGGGGAAATTAAGACCTGAAATCCCCTTGAGAGTTTACTCTCAAGTGATCCCCAAGTTTCTTCCGAACCATTTGTAATTCATTCATACCATGCCACCAAGACCAACAAAGAAGGGTTAATTACTCTGTTGGCCCCAATGTCACCTCGTGATTGATCCTTGTGTGATAAGGGATGCCGAGAACTGTGATGTGGAAAATGGATTCCTCTCCCTATCAAAGGATCCTAAGTTTTTTCTGTAGCTTTGGAGAGTTAACCTCAACACCTATTCCAAATCCATAAAACTATTCTAATATTGGTTTTCTACCAATCAAAAAATATCGAATAAATTTTATTAGCGTTGATTTTATGGTTGTTGTTTACTCAAGAGGAAAATGGCATGGACAAGATGATGTTTTGACCAACTTGAAATGATTCAAAGATATGAAAATGCAATATTTCACTTCAATAAAAGATATATTACGAGAGGGAGAAAAATTTTATATTCCTAAATGCACAAATATTCCAAGGATCCTAAGTCTGTTTGACCAATGTTTGTCGCAAGTACAAAAACTATTTCCCCTTTGTCGTCACCTTGTGTATAAACCCTAAACAAAAAAGTCACTAAGGTCACCACTTACAACAACAAAAATTTGGAGAAACAGTCTATAGTCAAGTATACATATAAGGGCATGGAAATTAAGACATGAAATCCCCTTGAGAGTTGTCTGTCAAGTGATCCCCAAGTTTCTTCCAACACCATTTGTAATACCTTCAGACCACGCAACCAAGACCAACAAACAAGGGTTAATTACTCTGTTGGCACCAAGTTGACCTTGTGATTGACCCTTGTGTGAGAAGGGCTACCGAGAACCATAATGTGGCAAATGGATTTCTTTCCCTATCTCAGGATTCTAATTTTTTTATGTAGCTTTGGAGATTTAACCTCAACACGTATTCCAAATCCCTACAACTATTCTAATGTTGGTTTGCTACTAATAAAAAAATCTCGAATAAATTTTATTAGCATTGATTTTATGGTTTTTATTTACTCAAGAGGAAAATGGCATGGACAAGATGGTGTTTTGAATGACTCGAAATGATGCAAACATATGGAAATGCAATATTTCACTTCAATGAAAGCTATATTATGAGAGGGAGAAAAATTTTCTATTCCTGAATGCACGATTTCCCAAATTTTCATAAATACCAAGAAATTTACTACTTGAAACAACTAAAAATGCCCTCCAAATAATGTAGTGCAAGAATCAAAACTTTTGTTTTGAAAGATAAAGCTAAATAGAAAACAAACAAATTTATTTAAAATCAAAAGTAATCTAGGCAATGTGTAATTTTTTAGTTTTGGAAAATAAAGTATTCAATAAAAAGAAAAAATGTGTTTTCACCAATAATCCAAAAACAAACACTTCAGAAACAACAATCAAAATCTAGACTGAAAGACACTCGAAGACAAAGCTAAGATATTATACCTCTTTCAGAAGTAAGAAATTTTTTTGAAAACAAAGCTAGCAATCATGAACAAATTTCAATAATGAAACAATGGTCAAAATCAAACTTTAAAACTGTCAAGAAGATTGTTAAGAAAACCTAAAATTCACAACAAGAGTTAGGTCTTAAATATAGGAAGGAAAGAGTAAATAAAACTTGCTTTTTCAAGCAGTATTTCAAGCTATTGTGCAACACAATGTGATAATAGTGAGTGTCGCATGCTATAGACTAGTACAATGTGACAGTGTCACCTTGTGTCTCAAATGGAGAGTGCGACAGTCAATAAAAACTTGAAAAAACTAAAATTGTGTAAAGTTTCTAGTGAATTTCAAGGTCCAATGATCAAACAGTATTAGGAAATGACTCGAAGAGATAAAACAAGGAAAGGAATCAATATCAAGAGAACAAATCCAGAGGATTGTTCTCCAGTGGAGTCGTCAATTTTGTTGACGGACAAATTATTCAATGTGGACACAAACAAATATCTCTAGATTGGGAACCCAAAGCTAGAACAAAACAACATAAAACATATTACTTTCATTAGGTTTATACAATCGAAATATTGATAAGGACTCATACCTCTTTACCGATGGTTTTCCTCGCTAATTGTAGCTCCTAACTTGATTTAGAGGCTTCAGAATAGAAACCTGCATAAGAAAATAAGCTAACCAGTGAAAGAAACAATATTAATTCAACAAATCTATACAAATGACCAAGGAGAAATGTAATAAAGACAATTTACAATGAACAATCTTTATAGGAAAGAAAACATGTTACTACATTAATAATAATGAAAGAGTTACAATAAGTGCCTTGGTGTTGTGAGGCTCTTTCCAACGGTTCATTTCTCCAATACCCACATCGCTTCCATCAATTCCATCGTCATCAACTGAATACTTTGACACAAGAATATCTCAAGGCCCAAGAACAATCTTCTAATCACAAATCAGAAGCTAAAGCTATTAACCATTATACACTACTATTTATTCTCCATTAGCTATTAACCTTTTATCATGATATAAGTCTCCTTTTATAGATTGAAGAGGAGTTCGGGATGAGAGGTTAGGATCTCCCCAATTCAGGAGTACAGGTGAGATCCAAACCGATCGAAGGACACCTGATATATGAAGCTTCTCTTCTAGAAACTTCGCGAATTTCTCATTTTTCCTTCCTTTCAAAGAGTGTCGCACCCTATGAACTTGAAACATGAGACACTATCACATGCTGCAATGGTGCAACACGTGACACTTAAGAGTGTGTCTCATGCTGAAGTGGTGAAACATGTGACACTTAAGAGTGTCGCATGCTGAAGTAGTGCAACATGTGACACTTTCATAAAATAGTTTTTTTAATAAATCCTTACTTCTTTCAGGGAAAGGCATTTCTTCAGTGATCATGGATTTTAAGCTTTGGATGATGGAAGGTAGGTGAAAATTATCAGTCGTAACAAAAAAATGTGTAACAAAAAGGAGTCGGCTACTATATGGAAATGTGCAATGAAAGACGGAGATAGATTGAGGGAGAGAAAATATAAAGAACATGAAACATTGCAAAGTTGCATCAACCTAGTCAAAGAAACACTCAACTTGGAGCAACCGTCCAAGGAATCCGACGAACTTGAGTCATTCGAGATATTGGTCGAGATAGTAGTTGATTCAAACCTCCAACGACAACATGAAATCAATTGACCAAAGGAGGCGGACAAGAAAATTAAACAAGAACATAACCAAATGATTTCAATAAACAAACAATTGATGATCGACCAAACTGCAATCATCCTCCAGTTGGAATATGGAAATTTCAAGGAAATCAGGGAAAATTTAGATGGGGTGATTGATCAATAAGCTACATTGAACGCCATTGCGAGAAATTGACTGACTTACTTCGCCTCCACATTCAACAAACTTAAATCCCAAAAAATTGTGTTGGATGACTTGACGAAGAAGAAGAAGATGACACCCGACACAAGGATGAGGAAAACGCTCACCACACAAATTGCCAAGGAAAAGGAAATGGAAGTGAATGCTTCACAGCAAGAACAAGAATGGTTCAAACAAGGGAAAAAATCATAGATAGAAACAAAAAATGATGTGGAACACCTTGACCAGATTATAAAAATTATATAGCAAGTTGAAGATAACTTCAACCCTGAGTCAACTAGATTATAGGATTCTTCCATTATAGATAAGATGGATTAATTGACTCGGATGAAAACACTTGGAGTTGAGGCACATTATTCAATTGATGAATGAAACATTTTTTCCTAGTATCTACATCATTTGGCTCCACATATATATGAGAATTCCTTTGAAAATATACCACAACAACTAGAAAAACAACATTGGTCGGCTCTAGTCTCCCCTTATAGACACAAATTTCATTTTTTTAGTCAGATCATATCTGAATCAAAATTTCCAACTATGAGACACTTCTCAATGACCCTAGAAATTGAAGTCGAGGGAACATATGCATAATAATTAGAAAAGGTGTCATAGCACTAGACCTAGAAGTGCACCTATACTAGTGGCCTGAAATGATACCAGAAGAATTGTTTGGCCAATCATAACATATGGTGGATTAAGCACACCACGCATAATCAATAACATCTGACCCAACTACGAAAGTCTAAAATATGGCAGAAAAACTCAAGTTTGGCACCATTTATCTATCTTTTTTGGAGTGTATATTAATTTTTCTGCATTAAAGTTTCTTCTATCTCTGTACAAATATAACTGTATGATAATTACGTGTGGGGAATATTTTGAAGGACCAGTCGATCCCATCTATTAGATTTCCAACTCAGTCGGAACAACCGACCAAAATGTTTGAGGTCAGGTCGAGTTGGCTAGCATCGCAACAAGATAGGTATGTCACATGAATGATAACCATACTAGGTAGTACACCACTATGATCGATGAAATCATTTTATCCACTAGCATCTGCCTTAGATTCATGCCAAAACGACTATAAAATGAACTTGAGGGAGGACACGGGAACCAAGATGGAAGCAAAGAGTGCTTGCATGCAAATCAATTAGATTTAAGAATCATGAAAGTTGATCCCTCTACATAGATATTTCCTTTGAGAGGGACCAATTTCTCACAATCGTATGAAGAAATTCACTTGTTTTCACAAAAGAGAGAAGGTCCTCTCTCCATCAACAATGATATTTTGTGACACTAATAGGATATTACGCAGTTCAACCTAAGGCACTTTTGCACCAATTGGGTACCAATCGACTCCAACACATAGTAAATAATTGGGAGTCATAGTTGTTGGAAATATTTTTCAACAAGGGGCTTGGGTGAAGAGGAATGACTAAATCATCCTTCCAACCAACTAATCACCACAAAAACCAAAGACATACAACAAGAGTGGTGATAGAACCAATTTTACAACCAAATGTTCCCATTCCAGGAGTACGTAGTTCGAGTCGATCGGACCATCTTAAAGGATCTAGACTAAATGAACTTGGCCTTTATGTCTATACTTCATCATAATTGGACAAAATCTTATCTTAATTATCTGAAATTGTCTCAATAATGGTCTATAATCATCCAGTAACATAAAAAATGGAAACAACAAAAGATCCAACAAATTCATTGGTCCAAGTAATTCCCTTTCTTATACAAACAATTGTAATCTCTTTCTCTTAAAATTTTGTAAATGCAGTAGTCACAATCTCCCCTTTTCTTAGGGAGAGTATGGAATTGAGGCAAGGAGAGATGTTGTAGGGGCTAGTCGACCAAGTTGGATATGTAAGTCAATTGATTTTCTAGTCAAGCATGTAAGTCGGTCGACTACCCAGTTGGGTCGACTGGTCGAGGCAGTTAGGAAGTTGTAACTTGCCTATAACTGAATGCACAAGTATGTGTGTGTGTGTGTGTGTGTGTGTGTGTGTGTGTGTGTGTGTGTGGATATGTAACAAAGAAAAGAAGGCTATTGTTGTACATAATAAAGTGAATATTTATGGTTCTCCTACTACTTTGTGTATTCTTCCTTTTATTTCTATGTGTGTTCCTGTATAGTAGTGTGTTTTGTATATTTATCTAAGTGATGAACTACTAGTAACCTTTGCATACTCCCCCCTATATCACAACACTATCGCTTAGCCCATCCAACATGTAGGTTATTTTACAACATAATATCATGCATAACCATAAGACTATTGATATGTTATTGTCATGTTACTCATCAATGAACAATGTAATCCAACTAGTTATTTATCATGTGCATAATACCTATTGATTCATTACAACATAACATCCAAACTAGTATCCATGTACCGAAATATTTCATTTAAAACTTGCATGCTAGAAGTAAATCACAAATATATAAGTCAACATGTCCATATACTAAACTCCCTTCATTCTAATAGATTTCCACAAAAAATAAGCAATGAAATACAAATAGGTCATAATGTAATTCAGTTGCCTAAGTCAAAATGGGGCATTACAATATTTGTAC
>ML790786.1:401698-422101 GCA_009831015.1 Picea engelmannii | reverse complement strand
TTTTTAATGTAATTCTCATTTTGTTTAAAAATGTTTTTTTTTTAATTATATATATATAGATAGATAGATAGATATATAACTGAATCTTATTTTATTTTTATAATAAAATATATTTTGAAAAAAAAAATCATATTCCATAGTTCATCTAATCTTCATTAATTTTTTATTTTTATTTTTTCTTTGTTTCTTTTATAGGTGAATAGGTGGCTTTAATAAGGTGAAGAGGTGGCTTTAACAAGTGAACATGTGGATTTCATAGGTGTATAGGATTCTTTTCATTCTTTTTCTTTGTCTTGTTTTCTCGGTAGTCTCTCATTGGTGTATAGGACTTTTTTCATGCTTTTTCTTGTCTTGTTTTCTCTGTAGTCTCTTAGGGTTATCTGGTTGGCTCGTAAAATTATATGTTATGCAATATGGAACTTAGTTTTTACTATAGCTATGATACCATGTGTAAAAACATTTTTAGGACATTTAAGGGTCATATTCTTGTGTATTTATTATCTTATCTATTTTTATGAAAAAAATAAAAATAATAATTATTATTTATTAATAATACAATTTATTTACTTTTTATTAACAACATAATTCTTTCAATATTTGCAACAGATCACAACAATTTAATTGATAACTCTTGATGAGGAATACTTTTGATTTTATTTTATTATTCCAATGATGTAGCTCCTTGTAGATTAATCTCCCTGTAAATTAATCATATTCTTCTCCATACTCTTTTCTAAATTGGACTACTCAAATTAGAATTTTTACCTACCAACTAACTAGATATAACCTCTCTAGCTCCCTAGCTCTAGGAAACCTTGGGGGGTTTCCTAGCCCTACATGCCCAAATCTCAAGAACAACACCCAACCCACTAGTAGCTCAACCTTACAAAATCTTCCTCTTAGCTCAACTCGGCACCCAATCCCTATCTCATGATTCCAAACTTTGTTTTCATACATCCAAGTATTTTCTTCGAAAAACCATCCCCTTCTCTTACTCGCTCAACCACACTCACCCCCTTGAGAGATCCACTACCTCCTCCCTTTCCTTTGCCCTTCCCAAACTTTATCAACGACTATCATTAATGGTCACCTACCCCCACCCTTTAGATATTTCAGGAAGAGTAATATTAAAATATAATATTAAATTAGTTACTAAAGTAATAATAATAAAAGGTGTTGCCAGTTATTTTCATATATTCTCATCCAAGTTTACAACTAAAACATAAATATCTTCCCTAAAACATGAAAATCACCAAAATCATTTAATGCACCATTGTAACATATAAATCAAGTCAAGGAGAACATTTAATGCAACTAGTTATTTACCTATGCAATTTAAATTCCATAATTATCCAAACATTAGTTAACTAATTAATAACCTAGTTCATTAACTAATACATTAAGTAATTGTAGTAGCGTACATGCACAACATATGTATGTGTATCTAGAATACACATAAATTGTGTATGTACTAATGATAACCAATCTGTTCCTCTAATGCATAATTCCTATATGCTCACAACCAAGTAGGTAGTATAATAAATCTAGTAATGTATCATTTAGTAATTTGTACTATAGTGTTGGACATACATGGCTTTGTGGATGCAGATTGGGTTGGAGATATGGATCATAGGATATCTACAAGTGGGTATGTGTTTAATCTGTTTGGAGGAGCAATCAGCTGGATGAGCAAAAGACAGGTTGTAGTGGCACTTTCAACTACAGAAGTTGAATACATGGAAACAACTCATGCAAGTAAGGAAGAAGTATGGTTACAAAGATTGTGTTCAAGTATTGGGTTGGTACAACAAGCTATAAGGATTGATTCTGACAGTCAAAGTGCAATTTGTATGGCGAAGAACCCGACTTACCATTCAAAGACAAAGCATATTGATATTCAATATCACTTTGTGAGAGACACGGTTGAAGAAAATAAAGTGTTGTTGATGAAGGTGGACACTTTGAATAATGTTGCAGATTCATTAACAAAATCTGTGAGAACTGAGAATTTTTCTTGGTGTAGTGGATCCATGGGCATTGTTGCCCTGGATTGTTGACTATGTAACCCTGTATGCAAAGAAAACAACAAGTGGGAGAATGTTGGGGATGTGTTATATTCTTTGCACATCTAGATATAGTGTCTCCTATGTTGCGTCAGGAACATAGGGGGGTTTGGGGCCAGTGGCCTCGATAAAAAAAAAATTCCTTGGGAAATGTGTCACATTTTTGCCTCATTTTCCGTGTCCATTGTTGGGCATTTTTTCGGCACATGGTTTTTGCCAATGGTTTTCTATTTTCGATTAATGAATTAGGGTTGTTGACTTATCCAAGTCATTGGGTTAGGGTTTTGGATGTCGTTGGCTCCTATATGTATATTGTATTGTAAACAATGTATCACTATGAATGAATATAGAGTATGTTGGTTTTTCCAGTTTGGGTTTCTAGGGGAAAAATATGTGTAATGTGTGTATTTTCCATTTTATCTTTTCTGTTCTTTTATTGAAAATCTATTTGTAGTAAAATATTGTACAAGGTTAAAATCTACATATTTTACACAACTTCCTTCACCTCCATCAAGTCCTCACCATACAACCTTGATCACTTCAGATCCATGGTTTTGTTTTTAGAAACTACATGTTGTCAATAGTTGGAGAGACTCACTCCTCTAGCCTAATCACACATTTTTTGTCCTGCTCCTTGATTCCCATTCGATTGACTTCCCTCTTGAGGGCCAACAATGTGGGAAAATTGATTGTGACTGATGATCACTAACTTTGACGACTACAGTGGGGTTCTATTCTCCAAAAAACAATGGCTCCTTTATCTTTCACATAGCTACACAACTTCTCCAGCCTGAATGTGCTACCTCCACCTTGGGAAAAACTATATTTCCAGTTAAATCCTCACTTTATATGGAAACTTGACAAACCTTCATGACCTGGGCCTCAATGGAAATGAACTTAGCATCATCTTTTCACCAGAAAATGGAAAAATTCTCCAAAATTCAATACTTCTTCATTAGCCACTTCAACACTACAACAACTCTTTGCTCATGTGCTCATCATAGAAGAAGGATTCATTTATACCCTCAAAATAGTGAGCAATGGCACCTTTGTTTTTAGGTTCCATGCTCATGAACCAATTCAAATTCACCAGTGAGAAAAAACGAGTGAATCTCTTTTGGGAATCTCAAGCTTGAATTTTATCAGAAACCCCAGGAATCGAAAAATAGTCGAAGGTCACATGAGAAACATGCCTTACATTCATTGGTAAAATTAGTGATCAATATGTAGAAGGAAAATTTATTTTTCTCGAATCGACTCCTCAATCACTTCAACAATCTGATGGACAAATATACTACTCCCACAAACAAACAAGGGACACACAAACACACTAATCTACTTTCTACATGTTCTTGGGATAACAATGTATCATTTCTCTCTTATACCAAATGTTGGTTTAAGAGTAGCAATAATATAACAATTACACACAAAAACTTGCACATAATAAAAACAAATATTCTCAGAGATCACATTGTATTAATGTACAATAATTATACATCACTATTTTAGATCAATACAATACATGAGACCTAGTTATATATCATTGAGGTGCTCATCCAATATATATAATTGGTACCACCATATCCATAACTATATCCACAATATATCCATGAATATATCCATAAATATCTTAGATTATTCTATGTGATCTGTATCCCAAAATTTTCTCATTGTTCTCATCTTTCATCTTACGTATACTTCTAGAATAAGTCTACTTTCATTCATAATGATTTCATCATATCATAAGTATGAATTATTCTTTCACCAAATACTATTGGACCACAATTCAACTCAATCCCAACAACAGATTGTGCTAGTCAATTTGATTGTTCAACAATCGACTCCACAAGTCGAAATAAAATTGACCTCCCAATCAACTTCCCTGAGAAATTGACAAACACAAACTCTTTCCATTGCTCCAATTTCTAAACCTCTGAATAAATCCATGATGGGTCTAAATCACATACCCATTTACAAAGGAGACAAAGATACCAAATGAAATTGGTTTGTTTTTGAGAAATTATAGGATGTGAATATTGTCACATATGAAAATAAATAGATGGCATAATTTGATGCATCTCTATGAGCCAGACCACTCACCTGGTTCATGAATTTTACAAAAATCCAAATACAATCGAAATCAGAAATTAAGATCAACTTCCTCACATTCTTTAAGGCTCAATATGGAAGGCATCTATATGCATATAAACTTAAGGAAATAAAAAAAAGACCAGGAGAAATAGTACATGATTACAACACAATATTTCATGATTAATGAAAATCTCCTAGTTCAGTGGTATGTCACATGATTACTACAGAAAATCAAGCACCATTAAAAATGTATGACATCCAAACATGCGAAGAATCCTTAAAAAAGGCTCAACGTATAGAAACAAATGATGACAGACCATCAACTTAGTTGATGGTGGAAAGAAGATTGGAAGAAAAGTTGGAAATTTTTTAACAATTGTTAAAAAACATGGACATTAGACTAGACAAACTCTGGTGCACCCTTTGTTCTAATGAAGGGCATACAAAATACTACTTCAAAATTAATGATGCACTAGAAAGTGATACCAAAATTCATGGAGTTCAAATCAAAATTACTATTACATTTGTCAATCTATGACAAATCACAATACTTGAGATGTCATTACTAGTTGATGGATCTATCCTCCGACCCTATGTTAATGAGACTTGATCTCCATGGGCCTCAAGCCCGAGGTAAGTAGGTAGGTCATTTTGCTTTCTTTCATTTGCATTTTGTGTGATCATCCTACTGTTGTTGCATTTGTTTCAAGATTTTCTTTACATATTTCTTTATTTTCATCTATTCATAGTTGTTATGGTACATTTTCTTGAATCATATTACATGTTATGTTAGAATTTTTTGAAAAACGCCATATTTTCTTTTTAAGGAATAGTTGTTTGTTTTTATTTTGAGATTTTGATTACATGAATAAAGGGTGAGCAAGCCACCTCTCAATCCTCTGATATTTTTCTTGAATATGTGTAGGCATTGGTCTTACCAGGAGATGTTGAGGTTCTCATGTAATCTACAATGAGAACATGTCCCCATGGAGGAGCCATATGTTACCTACTCAGGCTAGGGGTAACTAAGTATATGATATCTTGAGGATCTCATATTGAAGACATGGAGTGTCAAGATCTAGATAAGTAGATACAGTCCCTCCTCGCACCACACATCGACAATACCAGCGTCCACCACACCATCTTGTCCCACATAGACAAAGGGTCTTGCTTCATGAGGTAACAAGTCCAGTATCATGGTAAGTGTCCTTTTAATAATTGAATCATTTGAGCATATTGAAAAGAGTACTTTCTTGATTATGAATATGTTTTCTCGAAAATTATGATGATGATGATGATTTACATCCACTCAGACTGAATTGGTCTATCATACCTTAAGAGGGTAAGTGATTACTTATGATTATTTATAAGTTTGTTTCTGTGCTCAAAAATCATTAAGAGAAGCTTTCCAAGATCACCATACTTTTCTTGAGTTATATACATTTTCCTTGTTTCATATTGGTGGTTTACATGGTTTCCTAGTAAGAGGGTCACCCTCGGGAAAAGGGATACTACTAGGGTGTCTCCTTGAAGGTTCATCATACCATTCCCACACATATTGATCACTTTCCACACCTATTCCATTTTTTTTCCTCGTCTTTTGGGTTTTCAAGTTGATTGACCCCATGAAGGTCTTGCACCTCATTTCATGGGAAGAAGGGACTAAATCCCAAGAGGTGTTGTAGAAGGAAAAAGATAAAAGCCATAAATTATCCTTTGGATACTCTCCCTAAGGTCCTAAGAGAAATGAAACACTTCTACATAAAAATCAATGACCTTTACAAAAGGAAAACACATAACTAATAAATGTCCCTCTTGTTGGGGGAATTCATTTTGTGGTGCCTTTTACTTTCCTTACATATGGCACTCACTTTGTTCCTAACTTCAAGTGGAATTGCAGTGCTCTTTACTTTCCATTGCACATAGCACTCAATGTTTTGGACCGTAATGAATTAACAACAGTAAAGGGATTGTGAAAATGTTGCATTTCAAAGGAGGATGCAACACACCTTCTACAAAGGAACCCATAAATGAGAGAATATGAGCTTGTGTATGTCAAGAAACCTGATGCCCAAAAGTCATACCCCCATCGACCTCATACTCTTTTACATGACTTAGAGAATGTCTTCTTTGGAAACACTTTTTGACTTGGGGATTGATCTACCCAATAGAGCTCCATGACAACCCTCCCATACTTAAAGTTAGAAAATTTTATAAGGTCTTTGAGCATTTGTTTACTTTGAAAATGGGGGATTTAATGCACATGTTCAAGTGGTTATTTTATTAAATATGGATTACTTGGCATGATACATGTCACTTGTGCACCCTTGGAGGGAACACTTATTTGTCTTTGCAAGACCTTTCCAGGTGAAGAGCCATTCCATGGAGGAATTATGCCATTTTGACCTTCATGGGGGGTTGAAGACCCCACAGGATGGGAAGAGGACCCTGAAGCCCTTGTGCACATGAGGTAATGAACATTTCCTTTGGAGGCACCTTGACATCACTACAGGATGATATCATAGCCCGTGGAACTTAGACAATGGTCTTTTGAGGCCTAGGATATCACCTTTTAATCCTTGACGTCATGTGGAGGATAGGGTTTTGGTGGGATTGATGGTTCCAGGTATGGTATGATGTGGTTTGAAGGAAGAATATGCATGATGATGACACTTCAACACACGAGAGATGGACACAGAACCTTTGAAGGCCCAAAAACATGCATCTTGAGGCTCAACATCTAAATTAGAGGCTCAAATTCACCCTTATAGGGCATGGCCTCACCCCTTGGATGGTTTTACTTTATGTAATTTTATTTTTGCAAATTGTAAAGGAAAAAAATGGGCTCGTCCCTCTTTTAATTTGTTGTTGACTTTCATGTGTGGACAATATTGGTTTAGATGACCTCATATAAATAGAGGCCTTGTCACTTTCATTTTAGACATAACTCACTTCATAATTACATAACTCTTGGCTGAAATGTTCACCCTACTTGGGAAATTTTATCTATCTTGTCTCTTGTGCTATTGGTTGCTTTACTTGTCTATTGGTGGGAGAAGGCTAGAGACTTCTCCTTCATGCTTGTTCTTGCCAATTGTAGTGGAATATCTTGATAAGTAATGGTTTTTCATGCTATCTCGTGGAACAGGTAAGGAATTTCTACAATTGTATGTGTTTTTTCTTGATTTCAAGGCTATTTTATCAAACCCTTGGAGGAGCATAAAGGCGTACACCCTCCATCAAGGATCTCTCTTTTATTATCATTGAAAAGGATTTCAAAGGGTTGCTACAAGGAGTGAAAAGGCTTACACCCCTATAGTTTAACCTTGCTAAGGTTTATTTACTCTAGGGAGTAAAAAGGCTTACACCCCTAGAGCAGTAATAAACCCTAGCTCATAAACAAGAGACTCCATAACCCAATAGATAAGACACTAATATTTTTCACTGGAGATTGAATATCGTGCATTGGTAAACATGATTTCAAGAATATTGAATTGTTCAAGTTTGGAATTTAATTGTATATGCTTTAAGTTATCTTGTGCCCTAAGGGAGTCTTGATTTGCCAAGTAATTAAGCTATTGTAATAAGAATTAAGCTAAAACCATTACGGATGCAACAAACTTACTCTCTTTCACCCTCTTACTCACTTTTATACTACTGATATTTACTTGCAAGATGTCATAATTGATCTACAGTATAAGGAATATTGTTTGGGTGGCTTACTTGTTCATTTTAGTGGCCAGAAATTGTTTTTGTATAAAACATTTTCTACAGCCATATGGATATTATAAAACCCTGATGATAACACTTAATAACATCCCTCTCTTTCTATCAAAGTCTTGGCTTAAATATTGGAGAATTTTCTACTAATTGCTAGCTTTATTTTCCAACATCATACACTTGATTTTGATGTTTAATTTGTAGTTGTCATAACTTATTTATTGGTGATATATATTTCCATAATGCTGCAATTTTGGGACAGAAACATTTCTTTCTTATTCCTTATTGGTTTTGAGGTTACTATAATTATATATTGTTTTGTTCGGGCAGGTCTAACATTATTTTGCAGGTATACAACCTTGGAAACCATTTACCACTTCCTAAGAATCATTCCCTAAGACTCTTTTCCATCCTTGAATTTGACCTATAAGAATACATTTCAAACTCTTCCTTTCTCCCATCACAATCCCCCTAGGGTCACCTTGAAGACTCGCTTGTGTTGGACTTATCCTTCACTAAAACAAGGGGAACATCTATTGATGTGAGAGTGATAGGTGTTCCCAATTGTGTCACACACTTGGTGTTTGGGTTGGGATTTTCCCAAAATACAATATGTGCGATAACACGACCATGGGTGGTGTGAAACCAAAGATATTAACATTATTAACCCATGTATCTTGAGAAAACTATAAAGTTACATGACTTGAACTTACAATATCTAGATCTAATTTTATGACTATCGATTTCTTTAGTTTTATGCTTGGTAAAGCTACGAGAGTTTTTTGAATTATGGAATGTGCTAAATTATTATAACCTTTATGTTTAACTCAACTCCTAGAAGTGATTTACTCATCCAGATGCCTTTATAATTCATTATATATATTATCTTAGTTAGCTTCCCAATCCTGCATATATTTTGTAAGCATCTCAAAAGTTTACAAACACCCCATATTGATAAATTAATGTTCTTTAATTTAATAAATTAAATTGACCGACAATGGGTTCATCAGAGTTCCTCCCAACCGACGATATTTTTAAAATGTGAGTCATGAATTTAAAGAACACCTCTAAAAAATGGAGGGTTGAACAAGTAGTCCAACGAGAAAAATTTTGAAGAGCTAGAAAGGAAAATGGACATTGATTTTCCAATCCCCGTGGAAGCCTTGGAAGTATATATGGTTCTCATAATGACCATCATAGATAAAGAACAATAAGAATAAAAGGAGGAAAAACTATATACCATACCTTTTGTTGAAAACCTTGATAGTCAATAGGGGTCCCCTGTGAGGAGAACTCCATAACTCTAGTCAAAAGAAAACAACAAGAAACAATGACATCAACAAAGGAAAAAAAATTGGTCGAGTTGACTGCACAACCACTCGATGTTGACTGGAAAGGAATTTTAAAAATAGACAAGTCATTCAAATTGGATGACCCAGCCATTAAGGAAAAATTTTATAAGATTGTTCCAAAAATAATCTAGTAGGTCGAGGAAAAGGGAAAATCCACCCAACGAGAGGCAACCAAAATCGTAAAATAATGAAGTCAAGAATAGTATATACATATAAAGAGGCCATGGATCAAATTAAATAAAATCACGCTAAATCCGAAAAAGCCAAGGAATCCATAGAAAACATGTGGAAACAAGGAGGAAAAAGAAGCAAAGTATGGAGGATCAATAAGAGGTAAGTACTGGTCAAATCAGCCCTACTAGAGGTAGTTTAACAAAATCGATTTGCAGAATGCTTCCCCCCATACTTGTTCCAAAAAAGAAGAGAACAAAGAAGTTACACCCTTGACTCACTTTGACTCACCCAGCCAAATTCAATCATACATATATCGCAAAGAAATAACAATTGACTCACCCTGAGGAATTGACTCATAGTGACATAGGAGAACAAGAGAAACAAAACATGGAGGGACAAGGAGAGTATCAAAACTAGGATTTTATAATGGACCCATCGATTAGGGTAGTTGGTCGGCAATACAGATCCAATACAAGTAATGTAAAATGAGCCAATTATCCCCAAGAAGATCGACCAAGGAGAAATAGAAGAACAAAAAAACAACAAACCAACAAGAAGCATCAAGATGGATCATTCCCGCAATATAAATTGAACATTCAAATGTGCAGGATAGTAATGAAACCAATAATGACAAAGAGCCAATGGATGGCTCAACTTCCCTCCCACAATAGTCACCCATGAATCAAACGCCTCCACAAGATCACAAGAAGAACTAGGAAAAATATTAGGAGAAGGATACAAAGAAATACAATGAGAAAGACACTGAAAAGGATGCTAAGAAATATCTAGAGAAGAGCCCCGAAAAATATAATGAGAAGGATTTTGATCAAAATCCTAAGAAGGATTCAGAGAAAGATAATGATTCACAACAACAACAATTAAAATCAGAAGGTAATAACAAAAAGAAGAAGAAGAAGCAAATCCACCAAAAGGAAACTACATTCACTATCACAAAATGCACAAAGTTCAGGCTCGTCGGAATATTTGACCCCATGATTGAAATGGTATTTGACCCCTCAGTGGAATCTGACTATCAAATTTTTTATTTGAACAATGAAGTCACAAAGGAGTTGTTTACTAGATGGAAATGTGCAATGAAAGATGGAGATAGGGTGACGGGAAGAAAAGATAAAGAATAGGAAACATTGCAATTTTGCATCAACCTCGTCAAAGGAACACTCCACTTGGAGCCAACAACCAAGGAAGATGACCAACTTGAGTCATTCAAGATATTGATTGAGATAGTAGTCGAGTCAAAACTCCAAGGAAAACATGAAATCAATTGACTAAAGGAGATGAACAAGAAAATGAAACAATAACATAACCAAATGATTGCAATAAACCAATAATTGATGATTGACCATACTGCAATCATCCTCCAATCAGAATATAGAAAGTTCAAGGAAATCAAGGAAAATTTAGATGGGGCGATTGATCAAGCAACTACATTGAACACCATAGTGAGCAACTGGTTGACTTACTTTGCCTCCACACTCAACAAAATTAGAGCCCATAAAAGTGTGTTGGATGCCTTGATGAAGAAGAAGAAGAAGATGACACCCGACACAAGGATGAGGACAATGCTTGCCACACAAATTTCCAAGGAAAAGGAACTCAAAGTGCATCCTTCACAACAAGAATGAGAATGGTTCAAAGAAGGGAAAAAATAAGAGATAGAAATAAAAAACATTGTGGAGCACCTTGACCAGATAATAAAAAAGACATAACAGGTCGAAGATAACTTCAACAGTGAGTCAACCAGAGTACATAATGCTCCCATTATAGATAGGATGAATTACTTGGCTCAGATGAAAACACTAGGAGTCAAGGCACAATATTCAATTGATGAATGCCACATTTTTTCCTAGTATCTACATCATTTATATCCACATATATATCATACTTCCTTTGAAAATATACTACAATATCTAGCACAACAGTATTGGTTGGGTCCAACCTCCCCTTATAGACATGGATTTCAGTTTTTTAGTACGAGCATATCTGAATCAAACTTTTCAATTGTGAGACACCACTCAATGACCATAGAAGTTGAATTTGAGAGAACAGATGCATCATAATTAGAAAAAGGTTCCAGAACAATAGACCTAGAAGTGCACCTATACCAGTGGCCCAAAATGATCCCATAAGAACCATTCGGCCAATTAGAACAAATGGGAGAGAAAACACACCCCATAGAATTGGTGCATAAAATATGTTTATGGTTCTCCTACTACTTAGTGTATTCTTCCTTTTATGTCTATGTGTGTGCTTGTATATTTCTCTATGTGATTAACTACTAGTAACCTCTGCATACTTCCCCCTAGATTACAACACTATCACTTAGCCCATCCAACATGTAGGTTATTTTAAAACATAAGATCATGCATAATCATAAAATTATTGATATGCTATTGTCATGTTACTCATCAATGAACAATGTAAACCGAAAAGTTATTTATCATGTGCATAGTAAATATTGATTCATTACAACATAGCATTCAAACTGGTATCCATGTACCAAAATATTTTATTTAAAAATTGCATGCTAAAAGTAAATCACACAACATCCATCATTAATCACATAAAAAATAACTATTAATAACATTCACATATATATAAGTCAACATGTTCATATACTAAAGTCCCTTCATTCTAATAGAGTTCTACAAATAATAAGCAATGAAATACAAATAGCTCACAATGTAATTCAGTTTCCTAAGTCAAAATGGGCCATTACAATATTTCTACACCACATATTTCTTTGCTTATTCATGGATTTTACATCCATAAGTTTCTTGCAATTTCTATCCTAAAATCACTTGAGATGAATTCATGTCTATTAAACCCTACAAGAGAGAGCTAACAACCAACAATGCATAAAGATCAACACCAATGCTTATTGGGAAAATCCTAAACTAGGAAAAAGCGCTTGATCTGTTAAATGATTGGTAAATAAAAAAGTATCTAGCCTCTTTTCCACCCTTACTTCATTAATTTGGATTTCTCTAGATAGGGGTTAGCCTAGTGGTTTCCACATCTACCAATTCAAATTCCACCATTTTTTTAAGAAATACATTATCTATAAGATCTATTATGGAAGAAATGCCTCAAGTATTACCTCTATTGATTGTGAATTTCAAGTCCCCTCCTAGAATTACATTCATTTTCATGAATTGCTCCTAAGACACCAACCTTTCTTGGTATTCATCCCTATTATTATCGGGTACATATATGTTGAATATATAATAAGATTCCCTTGTGCTAGTAAGTAGATCTCTACTCCAATCCATCATTCAAAAAAATTAAATTACATAACCTAAAGGAACCTTTTTCCAACTACTCAGTAGCACTCCATACACGTATTTTTATTCAACCCAAAGAAAATACCAATCCTTCATCATTTTTTTCATTCCCGCCTAATTTTTTTCATTCTCTCATCGTTTCTTACATTAGGATTATTACATGATCATGAAGATCCAATATGCCTTTTAGGGATGGTTCTTTTGTAGGATTTCCCAGACCTGTGGTATTAAAAGGGATGATTAGCATGAATCAACCTTGCCATGAGATCGACCTTGTCTCATTGATTTATCTAGTGTCTTCTAACTTTGTGAATGGATTTTCTTTCTAGCTTTGTTTTGTGCAATTGTGAGATGAAACTTCCTACCTCTAATCTATGGCTAAACATCTCTCTTCCCATCCTTCCCTAGTCACCCCTATATTCCTTTTTTTGATAAGGGAATAGTTTCTAGGGAAATTATCTCCAATCTAAATAATACTAACATGGGAAATCATCTTCGATAATACTAATTTTTTTATCTTTTCAAATAAATAATATAAACATGAGAAAATAATAAATAAGTAATTAAAACAAAATATGCTACTTCTTTCAATTTTAACACATCTGTTTTTTTATTATTATTATTTAACAAATAATTCTAAATGAACACAACACTTTTCATGTTATAGGTATTGTCATCATAATGTCATCATTCAATATATATTATTATTTTATAAATCTTAAATTGAAATTGAAAATGCATATAAGTGTTTTTACTATACTCAATTTAAAGATGTGTCACGCCATAGAACTTGAACAAAGAAAAAAGTGAAATAAAGAAAGATGCATCTTGCAAATTTATTCGTCTAATAAATAAAGAAATATATAAATTATTTTATAATAGAATGTTTTATAATTCATTTAAAATACAAATAAGGCATACATTGTTTATATAAAAAGTGTTTTTGAAAATAACAAAATATATAAACTATTGAAACATGGAAAACAAGGAATAAAAAATAAAGAATTCTAATAATCCGCCAAAATAACTATTGAAACATGGAAAACAAGGAATAAAAAATAAAGAATTCTAATAATCCGCCAAAATGTTTATTGGTAAGAGAAAGAAATCATACTATGAAAAAATAGAATGGTAGAGATAAGTACATACATTTGGCCTCAACAAAATATTCTTATACATCATTTGATGTATATAAAAAAATACATAAATACTTTTCGATATTCCTTGTGGTATAATACAACATGGTATAATATGTTTGACATTGATTTATATTAAGTTTATATTCATAATATGATGTTTAAGAATTAGTTCAAAGTTTGTGCATAGTGCATGCATGCGTTTAATGCGTTTTTATTGAGTACATGCTTTGTATAAGTGTAAGATAATTGACGTATTTATTTGTGATGTAATTCTTATTTAAGATTGTTGTATTTCTTTGAACCTTTTGATCTTTAAGTGATATAAGATGAAAATAATTGTATATTTTTTGAGGTTTCATAAAAGAGTTATTTGAATTAGGACATTACATGAACACAATTAAAATATTACAATGATGCAATTAGGATATTAAAATAATAGAAATAAGATGTATATGAAAACTTAGAAAAACACAAAAAAATGTATAATAAATCCAAATTAAAATGTAAATGAGATGTAAAAATAATATAAACAAAGATATCTATCTATAATATATTTGATTTCATTAAAAAAATGTTTCTATCTACACTCTGAAAAAAAATATATAAATAACAAGAATCTAACAAAGCCTAAGAGGAATCTAAAGATACAAATAACAAGAATCTAATATGGTCACTCACTGAACATAATGAACATAATGTTTAAAAAATAGTTTAGACTTTGTAAATAATGCATGAATTTGGCTTTCTTGAGTACAACCCTTGGATAAATGTAAGATAATAAGCCTCTTAATTTGTGGTGTAATTCTTGTTTAAAAGTCTTGTAGTTATTTGAATTTTTTGATTTTCAAAGTAAGACAAGATGAAAATAACTGTATATTTTTTTACATTTTCATAAAAGAGTTATCTAAATTAAAACATTATTTAGACACAATTAAAACATTACAAAAATATAACTAGAATATTAAAAGAACAGAAATAAAGTGTATATAAAAACTTAAAAAAAAACACACACAAAAAAAAACATAATAAATCCAAATTAAAATGCAAATAAGATGTAAAAGTGATATAAATAACAAGAATCTAACAAGTCATTTAGTTACCACATTCTTTGAAGTTGTATCGTCAATTTTATCATAAATATCTAGATGAGTCATGATCAAAATAGTCATGTTAATATAATGATATCCACTTTTAGTCATGTTAATATAATGAGTCATGAATGGTTGTGATTAATAAACAATATAATGATACTCTTTTGGTCGCCATTGTTAAAATATATACTCATTGAAGTAGATAGAAGTTGATAAGGGAATAGAATTATTAAATTGCAATGACCTTGTTTCATACATGATATTTGAAACTTGTAAATGAAAAAATATATGGCTTTTTATCGCGCATCCCAAAAAATATTTTAAGATAAGTATATTAAATAGTTATTAAAAAGAAAATAAAAATACAATTTTTTTAACGATAATGGACCCATTCCCAATTGTATAAATGAGATAGACATTTATGAAAGAGCAAAGTAATCAATAAAATAAAATTATTAAGAAAATAAATGATAAAAGTGGATGCCAGAAGAAGGAAGCTTAGAACATATCAAAGCTTAGCCGGAAGACCACATGAATCCATTATTTTCTTTTAAGACACTGTAAACGAATGGCCAACTGCCATCAACTTAATGTTGGAATTTTCATCAGAATTATATAAAGTCTTATTTTACAATAATAAAATCGTATTTAACTCTCCAAGTGTAAATGCAATTCTCGCCGTCAGCAACATTCTTCGCACAGCCAACAGCAGCACAGAGCGGCAAGGCTGGAAAACAACAAAAGAAACAAATAAATAACACGAAATGATGGCATATAAATATTAGAAAGAATACTGAAAAAATCAAATGAATTCACACCATCCTTCAATGAATCCTTTCTCGCCTCTCTGCTGCGTTTTGACAGCGTCGCCTTCAGCGTACTGGGGCAAAGGAGCTTGCGTGGGATACCCTGATAACAACATTAAAATTGTTTGAAGTAAACGAAAATGATCTGAGAGAATCACATGAATAAATAATTGATGAAGTTAAGAGAAGACGGGGACAAGAGAGCCGAACCTGGCGGAGGATTTCCTTCCGGGTAGTCTGCAGGTGGCGGTGGGGACTTGCTGTCAGACATGGTGTGCTTCTTCAGATGAAGCTCTGGAACTTCGGCTTCGGCTCACTGGTATGAAGGGCCGGTAGATTGATTGATCGTATGAGGTTGCATAAATGTTGCATATATATTGAGGAGAAGGACGGGAGTGCAAAGAGGGTTTGATGGGAATATTGTCGGCGGACGCGTTTGACACATCCATCACCTTACGCGTTTAGATTGCAGGGCATCTAATAAAGCAAAAAAGGTGAAGAATCCCAAGTTTACAAGGGGTAACTTCGTCCCTCTTTCTGGAAGTTTATAAATAAATAAATTTAATTAATAAAATTTATGAAATAAAATTTATAAATTAATATATATATATATATATATATATATATATGATGATGATGATGATAATAATGATTAACGTTCACTAAGATCTAATTGGTTTATCGAACTTTAAGAGGGTAAGTGATTACTTGCAATTCTTTAGAATTTTGTTTATATGCTCGAAAAGCATTAAGAGAAGCTTTCCAAGATCACCATACTTTTGTTGAGTTAAGAGATTAGGAAGGTTGGTAGTGTAACAAATATTTTGAAAATGAGATCTCATATGTGTATAGGCTTGACAATCTAAGAGAAAGTGTTTTTTATCTTCAGCCTTCTTGGTGTCACAAAGGTGACATACTCTTTCATCCCATGGTGTTTTAGGAATTGACCAAAGCCAAGTTTCACTATGGAGCTCGTGAGAATTTGTTCTTATCTTAGCAATGCTTATTTTTTTCTTTACACTTAGAAAAATAGATAGATAATTTTGATCTTCTAGATTAGGCTTGATTACATCCTTATAATACTTTAATTTTCTTTTTTCCTCTAACTCTTTATCACACCACATTTTCTCCTTAAATTTTGATTTGATTTTTTTTTGAATAGTATCTTTATTCTGCAAAATGGTGTCTTCCATGATTCCCCAATAGTTTAGCCAAGCTTGGGCATCTTTATGCCATCCTCATTTAAGTCGATGGTGGTTATGACTCAATTTTGAAGCAATTTTAGGAAGCCTCTTGTCTTCCATGTTGTTTAACTTGTCCTTATACATTAGGTATTTAGTCATAGCCATGCTCTTAATGGGGAAGAGGCTTGTTTTTAAGAGGAGGATGGTATAGGGCATATTTCCTTTAATTTTGAGATTATAGGTTATAAAATTCTTTTGTATTTGATTTATCTTTCTCTAGAATTCACTAAAAATACTACAACCCAAAATTTTTATATAAATTAAAAAAATATAAAATAATTTTATATAAATAATTAAAAAAACAATTATACTTATATATTTCAATTTTATAATTTATATATTTATATCATTTAAAATATTTATAATTTATATTTTTATGTCATTTAATAATTTCACACCATAGTAACCCAAAAAAGAGATTGGTATATATCTTAATTATATTATAAATATTATATGAAACAAAATAAAAAAAATGTCAACCTTGCAACCCTATAATTCCTTGAATTTAAAGTAATAATTTTACCGCCGTAATCTAAAAAAGAAAAAGTGTGTAACACCCTTCTTTTTTTTTTTAAATTATGTATAAGTTTAGGAAGTTAGGAGATTCCAAAAATTTTAAACTTCTTTTGGTTGAAGCAACAAATATATTCCTTAACCAACATAAAACTAACCAAATCTAACTTTTGTAACCCTGCATTTTTAAATGGAAAAATTATTTTACGAAAGCAAAATTATATTCCTTGCAACTCTATAATTCCTTGAATTTAAAGTAATAATTTTACCGCCGTAATCTCAAAAAGAAAAAGTGTGTAACTCTTCTTTTTCTTTTTGTTTAAAAAAAAATTATGTATAAGTTTAGGAAGTTAGGAGATTCCAAAAATTTTAAACTTCTTTTGGTTGAAGTAACAAATATATTCCTTAACCAACATAAAACTAACCAAATCTAACTTTTGTAACCCTGCATTTTTAAATGGAAAAATTATTTTACAAAAGCAAAATTATATTTCGTTGGTAACCTAATAAAAATTAAATTAAATTTTTTAATATTAAATTTTTAAAAATTAAAAATAAAAATAAAAAATTTTATATAAAGAGGGGTTAATTACACTTTACGTTTTATAGGTTGTTATTATAAAATTTGATCACATGGTATTGATGATATTGATGAGAGTCAACATTCATTTATATCAAATTTAGTTTATTGAATTTTTAAAAAAGTGAAATTGCTTAATTTACATTAAAATTTATTTTTGTGTTTAAAAGGTATTAAGAGAAGAATTTGCAAATCACTATGGTTTTGACGAGTTAAAAGGTTAGGAAGGTTGATATTGTAACAAATAGTTTGAAATTGTGATTTAATATGTGGGTGTATGCACGACAATCTAAGAGAGTGTTTTTCATCTTCAACTCTCTTAGTGCTACATAGATGACAAATTCTTTCGACCAATGACAGTTTAGGAATTATCCAACACTCTACTTCACTATGGAGTCCTCTTCTTATTTTAGCAATGTTGATTTTCAATTTACCTAATCAAAATGGAGAAATACTTTTGATTTACTAGATTAGGGGTTTAGGAATTATCCAACACTCTACTTCACTATGGAGTCCTCTTCTTATTTTAGCAATGTTGATTTTCATTTTACCTAATCAAAATGGAGAAATACTTTTGATTTACTAGATTAGGGTTGAGCAGCTCCTTATAGTATCATAATTTTCTTGTATCCTCTAATTCTTTATCGCGCCACAATTTCTTCTTAAATTTAGATGCAATAATATTTCTAATATTATCATTATTCTCGCCCGCAAGGGTGTAGACTGATTGGCAAGTGCCGTGTAAATGGAAGGAAATATGTAAAAAGAGGTCTCAAGGTCGATTCTCACCCCGATTTAGTCGGAGGGTGTGCTTGTGGGTTGTGCGTTCCTCCCTAGGGGTTATAAGGCATCCGACGGGATTCGACCCCGTGTCACGCGAGTACGATACTGTCGTTGTTACCAATTCCCCTAGTTACAATATATATATATATATATATATATATTATTCTCTAGAGTGACCTCTTCCTTCATTAATCGATGATTTAGCCAAGACTTGACATCTTTATGCCAACCCTGCTCAAGCCACAGATAGTTTTCACTAGAGTTTGAAGCAATCTTAGAAAGCCTCTCGTCTTCCATGTTGTTTATCTTGTTCTTGTATATTAGGTACCTAGTCATAACATTGCTCCTAAGGGGGGGGAGACTCATTTCTATCAGGAGGATATGATCGTGGATATGATAGGGTATATTTCCTTTAAGTTTGAGATTATAATTCATAAAACACCTTTGGATTTGCTCTATCTTTCTCCACAATTCTCTAGAGATGTTGCAGCCCCAAAATTCATAACCACATACAATAATATGAGTGAAGATAGTCTCAAAGAAGAGTATTTTCTTATCCCATAGTCAAAGTTCCATTGATTTACAACTATCATGTCCATAATAAGCTTTCCACCCTCCATTTATCCTTTTCTCAATGCTATAGGTCTAGTTAATCTTGTGATGAAGATCGATTATGAGATATTTGTATGAATTCACTTCCTCCAGAGTATTTTTGTAATACATGAAACTAACTCGTAAGTGATCTTTTCAGATTTAACTATCATAACGTTCATTTTGTTAGTGTTAATAGTCATACATGTAGATTTTAACCTTGTACAATTATTTACTACAAACAAATTTTCAATAAAAGAACATAAAATATACAATGGCAAATACACACATTACACAAAGATTTTTCCCCTGGAAACCCAAACAGGAAAACCAACACATTCTATATTCATTCATATCATACATTGTTTACAATACAATATACACATAGGATCCAGTAGCATCCAAAACCCTAATCCAATAACCCAAATTAGTCAACAACCATAATTCCTTAACCAGAAATAGAAAACCATTGACGAAAACCATGTGCAAAAAAAATGCCCAAAAATGGACGCAAAAAACCGCCCAATTTTTTTTTAATCATGCAAAGAATATAACACATACCCAACAATACACATACCAGAGCAAAAATACTTACAATTTTTAGTTGCATGTCAACACCATAGGGATTCTTCGCTATAAGAACAATATCATGAGCATAAAGAAGAATACTAATGACTATACCAGCTAGAGTTAGGCTGAAACAACCTACTTATATATTTCAATTTTATAATTTATATATTTATATCATTTAAAATGTTTATAATTTATATTTTTATGTCATTTAAAATGAATAATTTTACGTCCCCGAGGCGTAGGACAGTCGGTGATGGAGTGTGTTGTTAAGCCACTCCGTGATGTTAAAGTCACCGGTTCGAAACCTGCGGGGACAAAAAATCCAACCATGTTAAGGGTTGGTGTGGCTCAGGCCGGGTGCGATCCCCGGGTGATTTTGAC
>ML790786.1:372989-400748 GCA_009831015.1 Picea engelmannii | reverse complement strand
TATATATTATCATTATTCTCTAGAGTGACCTCTTCCTTCATTCATACATCTTTATGCCAACCCTACTCAAGCCACGGATAGTTTTCACTAGAGTTTGAAGCAATCTTAGAAAGCCTCTCGTCTTCCATGTTGTTTATCTTGTTCTTGTATATTAGGTACCTATTCATAACATTGCTCCTAAGGGGGGGGAGACTCATTTCTATCAGGAGGATATGATCCTGGATATGATAGGGTATATTTCCTTTAAGTTTGAGATTATAAGTCATAAAACACCTTTGGATTTGCTCTATCTTTCTCCACAATTATCTAGAGATGTTGCAGCCCCAAAATTCATAACCACATACGATAATATGAGTGAAGATAGTCTCAAAGAAGAGTTTTTTCTTATCCCATAGTCAAAGTTCCATTGATTTACAACTATTTTCATGTCCATAATAAGCTTTCCACCCTCCATTTATCCTTTTCTCAATGATATAGGTTTAGTTAATCTTGTGATGAAGATCGATTATGAGATATTTGTATGAATTCACTTCCTCCAGAGTATTTTTGTAATACATGAAACTAACTTGTAAGTGATCTTTTCAGATTTAACTATCATAACCTTCATTTTGTTAGTGTTAATAGTCATACATGTAGATTTTAACCTTGTACAATTATTTACTGCAAACAAATTTTCAATAAAAGAACATAAAAGATACAATGACAAATACACACATTACACAAAGATTTTTCCCCTGGAAACCCAAACAGGAAAACCAACACATTCTATATTCATTCATATCATACATTGTTTACAATACAATATACACATAGGATCTCGTAGCATCCAAAACCCTAATCCAATAACCCAAATTAGTCAACAACCATAATTCCTTAACCGGAAATAGAAAACCATTGACGAAAACCATGTGCAAAAAAAATGCCCAAAAATGGACCCAAAAAAACACCAATTTTTTTTTTAATCATGCAAAGAATATAATACATACCCAACAATACACATACCAGAGCAAAAATACTTGACAATTTTTAGTTGCTTGTCAACACCATAGGGATTCTTCGCTATAAGAACAATATCATGAGCGTAAAGATGAATACTAATGACTATACCAGCTAGAGTTAGGTTGAAACAACCTACTTATTTCAAACAACCTTCTAACTTGTCGATGTATATGATAAAAGGGGAAGGGGGTAGGGGACAACCTTTCTTAACCCCTATATTACAATTAATTTATTCGGACCAGCCCTGAGTGTGTCTAAACTTCTCAATAATTTTTTCATACAATGTTATCATAGTAGCTCTCAACCCAAAAGGAACTTTTAGCTCCTCTAATCTATTTAAAATGTTAGTTTTGAGCACTATGTCAAAAGTTTTTCTAAAGTCAATGAAACAACATAGAATAGTGGTTTTTTTATTGTGACACACCTTCACAATGATCCTAAGTGTGACAAAGTGGTCCATAGTTGAATGACAACTCCTAAACTCATTTCGACTTTTAACTCTTTTTCTATGTCTTTCTAGCCAATGTACGTTGATCTTATTTTTTCAAAATAATTCCATATAGTTTGACTAAAAAGAGACTAATCAAAATTGTTATATAATTAAAAGTGTTGTTTTTATCTACACTATGAAATATAATGTAGTAAAATATTACCATATCAACTAAATAACATTGAGTAATTATGATTATGACACATTGGGCACTACAAATTTATGATTGACATTAACAATGAAAATTAACTAGGAAAATGTAAAAGATTCAAGACTTAATTGAGAGGTAAAAAGGAAAACACCAATAATCATGGGAAATACCTCATCATAATACATTGAAAATGGATTCTTTGTAAATTAAAAAATATTTATTTCCTAAAACCAATTCATTAACACTTATACCTTATATATGCAATTATTATTATTATTATTATTCATATATATTGTAGGTTAAAAAAAAATATCAGGCTCACATATATGTGAGCTTGCTCACATATTATAAATTAATTAATTATTTTTTTATTTAAAAAAAACATTTTATTATTCATATGTTTTGTAAGTTAAACAAAACATTAAATAAATATGATTATTATAAAATTAATTAATTATTTTTTATTTAAAAAAAACATTTTATTATTCATATATATTGTAAGTTAAACAAAACATTAAATAAATAAATATGATTATTATAAAATTAATCAATTATTATTTTATTAGAAAAACATTCTTTTGCAATTATTATTGTTATATGTATTATAGATTAAAATAAATATTAAATAAATATGATTATTATAATATCAATTAATTATTCCTTTCTTAAAAAACATTTTTTAATACTTTTACTTTTATAAAAATTAAAATAAAATATTTTTATTTTTATAAAAATTAAAATAAAATATTGAAATTCTAAAGTAATTTAAATTCATTATATTTTAAATTCACAAAAATATAATATTAAATAAATTTATTATAATAATAATACTAATAATCTATTTTTTTTTTTAGCTTATAATTTGATTGGTAAAGTTTATAGAAATATACATATCCTACTTTTTTTAAATTTAATATATAATTTCTTAAGAAAAAACACAAGTTCTTAACCATTAAACCCATTCAAATTGTATTAAACTCTTATAAACGATATAACATTTTAATCAATAAAATAAAATAAAACAAAAAAATAAAAAATAAAAATTTAACCACAATAAGAAAACATATTACACTTTAATTACACTTTAATTAGTGTTATGAATATTTTGTTCTCTTCCAAACCAAGTTATATCATAAATCTTTACCAATGTATCATAGGAACCATGTAAATGAACTTAAAATTACCATTCACTTAATATTGCAACAAGGGAGGTCATGTGCACGCCATGTGGTGGTTAGTCTTTGCTTTTTTAATGCGAAACCAAAAAAACTATAATAAATATAAAGATTAATAATATATTTACGGATTTATGTTGTTCTTCTATTATAAAAAATTCTTTAAAACTTTTGAGTATATTGAAAGAAGTGGTTTTCTTGCAGAGAAGTGTGAAATTTTCAATTCAATGTAGAGGTAAACGTATATTTTTCAAACATTTTGAGTTTGTTTTGCTACTCAATTTTAAGAAATACAACATACATTATTCTTTGTAAAAGAATACGATGGCTTGGTACATTGTAAAATTCCTTTACATGTGGAAGTTGTGTACATTATAAGTAATTTCAGTGGTGTTTTAAGTATTTCTTATATGAAATGTTTGTTAATGTTGGAAAATAATATTTAACATATTGTTTTTCATAATGTATGTTTTTTTTTTTTAATCGTATGTTTTAGTTTGTATGATGGATTTATATTTTCTCCAATGTTATATTTTGGTATGTGATCTTCATTTTGAGTTAGTGTTGCTAAGATAGTTTTTGTGTTATTAATATGTTTAAGAGAATTCCAACTAAAAGCTTTCCATCGTGTCAACCATTTTTGCAATATCAATTATTTTTGAGTCAGTCATAAATCATTCTATACTTTGATTTACTTCAATTCCTTGTACATGTTTCTTGTCGTTGATGGAGATACATTAAGGCCCTCCAAGTTTCCTCGTCTTTGACAACATGTTTTCATCAATGACCTTCGATCGAATGATTCTATAGGTGTTCGACTTCATATAATCTATTCACACTCAATAGAATGTACTTATGTACCTTGAGGGCCATCGTCATCAATGGGCGTTCCTTTCGCATCTATTAACAGTTTTCATCATTGAATGGTAATTAGATGGTTTATGTACCATGTTCAATTTCGATACCTATGTTCACATGGTTAGATTCATACTATGGGACAATGAAAATGAAGATCCTGGATCCTTACTAATAGATCTAGGTTGCGATGGAGTATTCTAAGAATGTATTGTTACATATATCCACAGTGTATGTCTCATGGCTATGTTCAAATTTGAGTCATTATGACATAGATCGACATTGTATTTTTGGTGGCTATGTTCAGATTTGAGATATTGTGGCATGGATCCACAATGTAATTTAGTGGTTGTGACCTATATTACTTTACATGGATCTTTGTATGTAATCTCTTATGCTTTAAATCATTTATATTCTAAGTATGGGAATGCCTACCTCAATGATGATATTGTAATTCCTTGTTTGTTCTTGACAGGTCTCCAACCGATAAGTTCAGTGTTTCAATACCCACACGACAAAGTAGTTTAGCTCTCACTCCTTTCTAGATTTATACTTTGGGGGGCATTCTATTACACAATATTTTGTCGCAACTTATGATGTTCACTTATCCTCTATCATCCAAAGCATAAAATCCTTGAAGAACATTTCTTTGGAAGAAGGAAAACATTGAATAGGGTCATTAAAACCCTCTTTCAAGAGAGTGTCACATGTTGCACCATTACAGCATGCGACACCCTTAATTGTCACATGTTTCACCATTGTAGGGTGCGACATTGTCTCATTTTTCTCCACTACAGGGTGTGACACTATCTAAAAGAGGAGAAAGAAATGAAATTCACAAAGTTTATAGAAGAGAAGCTTTGGATATGAGGTGTCCTCCAATCGGTTTGGATCTCACCCATACTCCCGATTTGGTGAGATGCTAACCTCTCATCCTAACCTCCTTTTAATTCTATAAAAGGGACCTTCTCTCATAAGGAAAGGTTAATAGTTAATGGGGAATAATTGTTGATAGCTTTTTTGCTTTGTGATTAAGAAGATTGCTAGAATTCTTTGGCTTTGAGGGATTTAGTCTTAACTAAAGGATCCAATTGATGGTGATGGATTTCATGGATGCATTGTGAGTATTGGAGTAGTGAACTTGTTGAAAGGAGCTTCAGAACATCAAGGATTTGGTTGTAATCTCTTTTAATTATTGTTAATACAACAATATAATTTCTTTCCCACAAAGGTTGCTTATGTTTGACTATATTTGTTGTATTCCGCCTTGATCATTTGCATAGGTTTCATCAAAATATACTATTGTTTCTTTCACTCTTGTTGGATTGTTTCTTCTTGTAGGTTATCATTCACAAGTCTCAAGATGGAGCTGGAAACTGCGACTAGTGAGGACAAACATCGATTAAAAGGTGTGAGCTCTTGCTAGCTAGAATTTGTTATTACATAAACCTAGGGAAAGTTATATGTTCTGTCATGTTTTTTTCTAGTCTTGGTTTCTGAGTCTAGGGAGATCAGTCCATGTCTGCATAAACCAATTTTTCCGATAACAAATTGGAAACTCCACTAGGGACAAAATTGGACTAACAGATGACGACATGGACAAAATTGGATACCGACTAAGGGATTCCATGGAGAAAGTCCTCAAAGAGACCAAAAATAAATATGAAGAACTACAAACGAAGGTGTAGGACCAATGTTTGAGGTTACAACAATTATTGGAAACAATCAAATTAGAACCTATGTAAGGATCTGGAAAAACCCAAGAAGGCATAACAGAGGAAACATGGATTGTGGTAAGAGCATAGATGACAGCAAAGAGTAGAGTGATAAATATCCTAGTAGAGGTAGTCGTGTTATGGAACCCCAAAGTACAGGAGAATTTCTAAGGACTAAGTCGCATGGACCTAGTTGTGTCACATATGTCGATGGAATTATTACAGGATTTGCACAAATGGATCACACAGGAACTATGTCCTTGAGTACAAACCACGTCCAATGAAATGGATAAGGTAGAAGCCAAGAAGACAAAGCTACATAAGCAATGTTTCGTTGTAGTACAAGAGAAGTGCACAGTATAACAACAAGTGGAACTCACGGTCAAAGAGAAGAGTAAGGATGAAGGAAAGGTGAAGAAAGCCTTGAAAGAGAAAGGAGAGGCGAAAGAAAAGTTCAACAAATATTTGAAGGAAAAGGACGAAGTCGAATGATTGGTAGATAAAATCCAAGCAACAGTCCAAATCACATATAAAGAATTCCCAAAAGTACCACTAGTAGTAGAGGCCATAGTAGAATAGAAGATATCCAAGATAAGCGTAGTTATAAAGGGACTTTGGAACAAGATCACCGATTTGGAACTACGCGCATTTCCAGGGACACCGCCAGAAGAAAAGGAACAAAGTGAAATGAAAACTCAGATATCAATGGAAAAGATCAAAAGCTTGGAACAATAATGCATAATGATGTGTGATGAAGGCACACGCATTTGGACAAATCTTACTAAAAATCCAGAGCTACAAGCACTGGATAGAAAATAAGGACTACGTAGGAACAAGCACATCAGGCCAATGAGCATGTCAATACTCTACCATCAGCAAAATGAATGACAACCATCCTGGCTAACAGGAAAGTATACAGTACAGTGGAAGAGATGAAGGGAGAATAGAGGAAGATCACATAGATATTACAACCACTACAGGATGAGGCCCTTGGGGTACTAGAAGGAAGTCTAGCGTCGTGTAAAGAACTATGACACTAGAGGTGTAAGACACCAAGGTAAAAAGTACTATTTTAACAGCATAGACAATAGAGTAAATCTTGAATAGGGAATTAGAACTCATAGTAGCAGTACAGAAAATGAAAGACACCCTCCAGAAATTTATTGAGGCATGGAGGAGCGTGACACAAAAAGTCTAAGTGGCTTGGGATGAGCCACAAGTGAGTGTTGGGGGCCTGTTGGGAAGGAATTTTGGGGGATGGAACAGTGAGAAGAGGCAAAGTACAGGGAAAAGGCGTAGGACTGGTGAATATATAAGAATACAAAGAAGATCAAGAATATCAAGAAGATCAAGAAATAAGAGAAAGGAAAGAGGAGAAGATGGGGGACAAGAAAGAACAACTAGCACAAAATTTGGGAAAACCAGCTGAGCATGAGTTGCATCCATCTGAGAATGATTTTTTGTGAGCTGAGAATGAGTGGTAGCCAACTCATTATGAGATGTCAAAAGTCCCTTATCACAATGTATAAACATGAAAAATATTGATGAGGTCGAGAGAGAAAGAGAGTTTCAGAGAGCACAACATTGTAAAGAAATAACAGATGTGAAGAATATTGTATACTAAGCATCCATTGTAGCGCAAAGCACAAGAAAGATACTCAAATATAATAAAGAATCCAATATTTTGTGGACATAGCCTGGAGTGGGGTGAACCATTGTAACCTTGGGTAAAATTTTGATTTTTGGATGTTAACTCATGTCTGTAATGCGAATGCATGTTTATATTTAAATTTGTTTGTATGTTTATATTTAATGCTGATGTTGATATAGTAGTGCGCAGTAACCATGAATGTATGTTTAACTACCAAATAACATAACTATGGATATATGTGCATATATAACTAAGTAATGAGTTCAAGGTAGCAAAGGTTTAGTGCACGAGAGGATCTTCTAGATATGACAGAGTGGAGCTCCAATCTTTCCCTCACTGCTGCAAAATCTTGGTTCCTGCATTTCCCATAAAGATACCTCGAGTGTGACTTCACCTTCTTGCAGGTGATGCTGAAAGGGATGGTGTTTGTATGGTTTTGTTGGACTAAGTAACTTGAACCTAGGGTATTGAACCTACTTGTGGGCACGCCAACATGTATACTTCTAGAATAATTCTACTTTCATTAATAATAATTTCATCATATCATAAGTATGAATTATTCTTTCACCAATTACTATTGGACCTCAATTCAACTCAATCCCATCAACACATTGTTCTAGTTGATTCAATTGTTCAGAAATCGATTCCCCAAGTCTAAATAACATTGACCTCCCAGTCAACTTCCATGAGAAATTGACAAACACAAACTCTCTCCATTGTTCCAATTTATAAATCTCTGAATAAATCCACGATGGGTCTAAATCACATACCCATTTACGAAGGAGATGAAGATACCAAATGAAATTGGTTCACTTTTTTAGAAATTATGGGATGCAACTGATGTCACAGATGAAGATAAATATATGGCACAATTTGGCATAGCCCTATGAGATAAAGCACCCACCTAGTTCATGAATTTTACAAAAAACCAAATACAATCGAAAAAAAAAATTAAGAACAACTTCCTCACATTATTTAAGACTCAAGATGCCAGGCATCTGACTGCACAAAAACTTAAGGAAATAAAAAAAAGTCTAGGATAAACAACACATGAGTACAAAAAAATATTTAAATATCTCTTTAGCCAAATTCCACATATTATTAATGAAAATCTCCTAGTTCAATGGTAAGTCACACGATTACTACAGAAAATCAAAGGACCATTAAAAATGTATGACATCCAAACATGTGAAGAATCCTTAAAAAATTATCAATGTATAGAAACAAATGATAATAGACCATCAACTTCGTTGACAGTGGAAAGAAGAATGGAAGAAAAGTTGGAAAATTTTCAACAATTGTTAAAATACATGGACATTAGATAAGAAAAGATCTGGTGCACCCTTTGTTCTAATGAAGGGAATAAAAAATACTACTGCAAATTTAATGATGCACTAGAAAGTGATACAAAAATTCGTCGAGTCCAAATCAAAACTTATTGTGACATTTTTCAATCTATGACAAATCACAGTACTAGAGATGTCATTACTAGTTGATGGGTCTATCCTCCTATCCCATGTTGACGAGACCTAATCTCCATGGGCCTCATGACCTAGGTAAGTAGGTAGGTCATTTTTCTTTCTTGCATTTGCATTTGGTGTGATCATCCTACTGTTGCTACATTTGTTTCATTATTTTCTTTACATATTTATTTATTTTCATCTATGCATAGTTGTTTTGGTACATTTTCTTAAATCATATTACATGTTATGTTAGAAGTTTTTGAAAAATGCCAGATTTTATTTTTAAGGAATTGTTGTTAGTTTTGTATTTTTATATTTTGATTATATGAATAAAGGGTGAGCAAGACACCCCTAGATGCTCTAATATTTTTCTTGAATATGTGTAGGAATAGGTCTTACTAGGAGATGTTGAGGTTCTCATGTACTCTACGATGAGCACATGTTCCCATGTAGGAGTGATATGTTACCCCCCCGCCCCCTGAGATAGGGGTAACTAAGGAGATGATGTCTCAAGGCTCACAGGTTGAATACATGGAGTGTCAAGAGCCAAATAAGCAGACAAAGCCTCTCCTCACACAACACATAAACAACACCAATTTCCACCACACCAACTTGGCCCATAGAGGATAGCCCATATTGATTCATGAGGTAACAAGTTTGGTCTCATGGTAAGTGTCATTTTAATAATTGAAGCATTTTATCATGTTGTAAAGAGTCCTTTCTTGATTATAAAGTTGTTTTCTCAAAAATTATACATTTTTCCTTATTTCACCTTAGTGGTTTACATGGTTCCTAGTAAGTGGGTCACCCTCAGGAAAAGGGATGCTATTAGGGAGTCTCTTTGAAGGGTTATCGTATCATTCCCACACACACTTATCACTTTCCACACCTCTTCCCTTTTGTTTCCTTGTCTTTTGGGTTTTTAGTCGTATTGACCCCATGAAGGGCTTGTACCTCATTTAATGGGAATAAGGGGCTAAAGGCCAAGAGGTGTTGTAGTTGGAAAAAGATAAAACCCATAAATTATCCTCTATATTCTCTCCCTAGGGCCCCAAAAGAAATAAAACACTTCTCCATAAAAATCAAGGACCTTTACAAAAGGAAAACACATAAGAAATAAATGTCCCGCTTGTTCGCGGAATGCATTTTGCGGTGTCTTTTACTTTCCTTGCATATGGCACTAATTGTGTTCCTAAATTCAAGTGGAATTGCAGTACTCTTTACTTTCCATGACACATATCACTCAATGTTTTGGACCATAATGAATTAACGACAATAAAGGGCTTTAAAAAATGTTACATTGCAAACGAGGATGCAACACACCATCTACAAAGGCACCCATAAATGAGACAATATGATCCCTTGTATGTCAAGAAACACCATTCCCAAAAGTCATACCCCCATCTACCTCATACTCGTTTACATGACTTAGAGAGGGTCTTCTTGGGAAACACTCCTTTACTTGGGGATTGATCTACCCAATAGGGCACCATGACCACCCTCCCATACTTAAAGTTGGCAAATTTTATAAGGTCTTTGAGAATTTGTTTAGTTTGAAAAGGGGGGATTTAATGCACATGTTCGAGTGGTGATTTTATTAAATATGGCTTACTTGGCATGATGCATGTGACTTGAGGGTCCTTGGAGGGAATACGTGTTTATCTTTGCAATACCTTTCCAGGTGAAGAGCCATTCCATGGAGGAATTATGTCACTTTGACCTTCATGGGGGGTTGAAGACCCCAAGGATGGATGCCATACCCCATAGGATGGACAAAAGAACTAAGAGCCATTGTGAACATGAGGTGATGAACGTTGCCTTTGGAGGAACCTTCACAACACTAGAGGAATACATTGTATCCCTTGGCACTTGGACGATGGCCTTTGGAGGCCTAGAATATCACTTTCTATGCCTTGACGTCATGTGGAGGCAAGGGTTTTGGTGGGATTGATGGTTCCGGGTATGGTATGATATGGTTTGAAGGAAGGATGTGCATTATGATGAAACTTTAGCACATGTGATATGGACACATGGCCTTTGAAGGCCCAACAAATTGCATATTGAGGCTCAATGTCTAACTTAGAGGATCAATGTCACCCTTCTAGGGCATGGCGTCACCCCTTGGATGGTTTTACTTTATGTAATTTTATTTTTTCAAATTGTAAAGGAAAATGAAGGGGGTCGACCCTCTTTTAATTTGTTTTTGACTTTCTTATGTGGAAAAAAATGGTTTAGATGACCTCATATAAATAGACGTCATCTCACTTTCATTTTAGACATAACTCACTTGATAATTACATAACTCTTGGATGAAATTTTCACCCTGCTTGGGTAATTCTCTCTATCTTGTCTCTTGTGCTATTAGATAATTTACTTGTCTATTGGTGGAAGGAAGGATAGTGACTTCTCTTGCATTCTTGTTCTTGGCAATTGTGGTGGAATATCTTGATAAGTAAGGGTTTTTCATGCTATCTCTCAATGGAATAGGCAAGGAATTTTTGCAATTGTATGTGTTTCTTCTTGATTTCAAGGTTTATTTTTCAAACCCTTGGAGGAGAATAAAGGCATAAACCCTCCATCAAGGATATCTCTTTTATTGTCATTGAAAAGGATTTCAAAGGGTTTCTACAAGAAGTAAAATGGCTTACACCCTTGTAGTTTAACCTTGCTAAGGTTTGTTTACTCTATGAAGTAAAAATGCTTGCACCCCTAGAGGAGTAATAAACCCTAGTGCATAAGAAAGATACTCCATAATCCAATAGATAAGGCACTAATATGTTTCACTAGAGATTGAATATTGTGCATTGGTAAACGTTATTTCAAGGAGATTGAATTGTTCATGTTTGGAATTTAATTTTACATGCTTTAAGGTATCTTGTGCCCTAAGGGAATCTTGATTTTCCAAGTAATTAAGCGGATGTAACAAGAAATAAGATACAACCATTAGGGATGCAATAAACTTAGTCTATTTCATCCTCTTACTCACTTTTATACCATTGAAATTTACTTGCAAGCTTTCATAATTGATCTATTGTATACGGGCTATTGTTTGGGTGGCTTACTTGTTCATTTTAGTGGCTAGAGCTTGTTGTTGTATAAAAAAAATTCTACAAACATATCGATATTATAAAACTATGCTGATAACACTTAATAACAACCCTATATTTCTATCAAAGTCTTGGTTTAAATATTGGAGAATTGTTTACTAATTGCTAGCTTTATTTTCCAACATCATACACTTGATTTTGATGGTTTAATTTGCAGTTGTCATAAATTATTTATTGCTGATATATATTTCCATACTATTTCAATTTTGGGACAACAAGGTTTCTTTCTAATTCCCTATTTGTTTTGAGGTTTCTATCATTATATATTCTCTTCTTCGAGCAGTTCTAACATTGTTTTGCAAGTACACAACCTTGGAAACCATTTACCACCTCCTAAGAATATTTCCCCAAGATTTGTTTCCATTATTGAACTTGACCTATAGGGGTACCTTTCAAACTCTTTCTTTCTCCCATCGCAAGCCCCCTAGGTTCACCCCGAAGACTCCCTTGTGTTGGACTTATCCTACACTAAAACGAGGGGGACATCTATTGAGGTGAAACTGATAGGTGTTCTGAGTTGTGTCACACATTTGGTGTTTGGGTTGGGATTTTCCCAAACTACAATCTATGCGATAAAACGACCATGTGTGGTGTGCAACTAGAGATATCAACAATGTTAACCCAAGAATCTTGAGAAAATTGCAAATTTACAGGACTCGAACTTACAATCTTGAAACCTCTGGATCTGATTTTATGATTCTAGATTTCTTTAGTTTTATTCTTGGTAAGGCTACGAGATTTGTTTTAATTATGGAATGTCATAAATGATTATAGACTCTATGTTTAACTCGACTCTTGGAAGTGATTTACTAAGAAATATGAATTTTTAATTCATTAGATATCTTAGTATAGTTAGCTTCTTGATCCTGCATATATTTTTCTAGCATCTCACGAGTTTATGAACACCCCAGACTGATAACTTAATGTTCATCAATTTAAGCAATCAAATTGAACGAAAATGGGTTCATCATATTTCCTCCCAACAGACAATATTTTTAAAACGTGGGTCATGAATTTAAAGAACGCCTCTCATAAATGGAGGGTATAACAAGTAGTCCAACAAGCAAATTTTTGAAGAGTTAGAAAGGAAAATGGACACGGATTTTCCAATCCCCTCGAAAGTCTTGGAAGTATATCTGGATCTCATAATGGCCATCATAGATAAAGAACAAGAAGATGGAAAGGAGGAAAAACTATATACCATAACTTTTGTTGACAACCTTGATAGTGAATAGGCATCCCATGTGAAGAGAACTCTAGAAATCTAGTCGGAAGAAAACAACAACATCAACAAAGGAATTTGTTTTTATCGATTTGAATGCACAACCACTCGATGTTGACTGGTAAGGAATTTTTAAAAATGACCAGTCATTCAACTTTGATGAACCAACCATTAAACAAAATTTTGATAAGATTGTTGCAAAAATATTCCAGCGGGTCAAGGAAAAGGGAAAATCCACCCAATGAGAGGAAACCAAAACTCGTAAAATAATGAATTCAAGTATTATGTTGACATATAAAGAGGCGATGGATCAAATTAAATAAAATCATGCTAAAGCCACAACATCCAAGGAACCCATAGAAAAACATGTGGAAACAAGGAGGAAAAAACAGAAAAGACTAGAGGATTAACAAGAGGTATGTATTGGTCGAACTAACCCTATTGGAGGTAGTTGAACAAAATCGACCCACATAATGCTTCCCCCCGGACTTTTTCAAGAAAATAAGAGAACAAAGTATTTTGTAATTGTTTTTATAAAATAATACTAACTAGTCAAGCTGGCTCCAATTATAGAACAGAGAGAGATAGTTGGAAACCCTCTATCCCAACAACACAAAAAGAGGAAGGATCATATTTAAGTCTCTTCTGAAGAGATAGTATCGGATAAAGTATATGAAATGAAGGATGAGAACAAAAAAAAATGATGGATCTCCTTGACTCAGAAGAAACTGGGCGATCGGATCAGGCCAACGAAGAAGGATAGTTGTACTTAGTTCATCTGGTTGAGCTGAATCATACAAACAAGTAAAATCATCCAAGATATTTGAATCACCCAGTCGAATTGAATCATACATATAGTGCAGAGAAACAACAATCGAGCCACCCCAAGGAATCAACTCACAATGATAAAGGAGAACAAGAGAAACAAAACATGGAGGGACAAGGAGACTATCAACACTAGGATTTTAGAGAAGAACCATCTATTAGGGTAGTTGGTTGACAATACAGATCCAATACAACTAATATCAACTGATCCAATTGTCCCCAAGCATATCGAACAAGGAGAGATAGAAGAACAAAAAAAACAAACCGACAAGGAGCATCAAGAAGGATCATGCCCCTGTTATAAATTGAACATTCAAATGTGAAGGATAATAATGAAACCAATAATGACAAAGAGCCAATGGATGGGTTGAATTCCCTCCCACAACAATCACCCATGAATCAAACACCTCCACAAGATCACGAGAAGAACTAGGAAAAATATTAGGAGAAGGTTACTGAGGAAGAAACTAAGAAAGACATTGAAAAGGATGCTAAGAAATATTGAGAGAAGATCCCCGAAAAAGATAAGGAGAAGGATTATGATAAAAATCATGAGAAGGATTTAGAGAAATATAATGATTCACAACAAAAACAATTAAAATCAAAAGGGAAGAACAAAAATAATAAGAAGAAAAAAAACCACCAAAAGGAAACTACATCGACTGTCGCAACATTCACAACTTCCAGGCTCATCGGAATACCTAACCCCATGATTGAAATGGTATTTGACCCCTCTGTGGCATCTAACTGTCAAATTTTTTATTTGAACAATGAAGTAGAAAATGAGTTGGTTATTATATGGAAACATACAATGAAAGACAAACATAGGTTAACAGAAAGAAAAGATAAAGGATAGGAAACATTGCAAAGTTGCATCAACTTGGTCAAGGAAACATCAAATTGGAGCCACCAACCAAGGAATTTGACCAGCTTGAGTCATTCAAGATACTTGTCGAGATAGTATTCAAGTCAAACCTCCAAGGACAACATGAAAGAAATTGAATAAAGGAGGCGAACAAGAAAATGCAACGAGAACATAACCAAATGATTGGAGTAAACCAAAAATTGATGATCGATCAGACTGCAATCATCCTTTAATAACAATATAGAAAGTTCAAGGAAGTTAGGGAAAATTTAGATGGGTTGATTGATCAAGCAACTACATTAAACATCGTACGGAGCAACTAACTGACTTGTTTTACCTCCACATTCAAAAAACTTAAATCCCAAAAACATTTGTTGGATTACCTGACGAAGAAGAAGAAGATGACACCCGACAAAAGGATGAGGAAATTGATCACCACACAAATTTCCAAGGAAAAGGAACTGGAAGTGCATCCTTCACAACAAGAACGAGAATGGTTCAAAGAAGGGAAAAAATCACAGATAGAAATAAAAAACATTGTGGAGCACCTTGACCAGATTATAAAAAAGATACAACATGATGAAGATAACTTCATCCCTGAGTCAACCGTAGTACAAAAAATTCCCATTACAAATAAGATGGATTACTTGGCTCACTTGAAAACACTTGGAGTCAAGGCACGCTATTCAATTGATGAATGAGACATTTTTCCCAATATCGACATTGTTTGTCTCCACATATATATCAGACTACCTTTGAAAATACACCACAACATATAACACAACAATATTGGTCGGTTTCAACCTCCCCTTATAGACATAGATTTAAAATTTTTAGTCCAAGCATATTTGATTCAAAATTTCCAACTGCAAGACACCACTTAACGACCCTAGAAGTTGAAGTCAAGGGAACAAATGCATAATAATTAGAAAAAAGGTGTCACAACACTAGACCTATAATTGCACCTATAATGGTGGCCTGAAATGATCCCATAAGAGCCATTCGACCAATCATAATATATGTGGGAGAAAACACACCCCGTAGGATCAATAACACATGAATCGACTACCAAAGTTTAAAATATGGGAGAAAAACTCAATTTTGGCACCATTTATAATTATTTTTTGAAGTGTATATTAATTTTGTTGCATTAAAGTTTCTTCTATCTTTGTATAAATATAACTGTAAGATAATTAGGTGTGTGGGAGATTTTGAAGGACCAGTGGATCCCATCTACTAGATTTCCAACTCAGTTGGAACAATCAACCAAAAATTTTAAGGACAGGTTGAATTGGCTAGCTTCACAACAAGATAGGTCTATCACATGAATGATAACAATACCAGGAAGTACACCACTATGATCGATGACATCATTTTATCCATTAACATTTTCCCCATATTCATGCCAAAATTGTTATAAAAGGAACCTAAGGGAGGACACAAGAACCAAGATGGAAGAAAAGAGTGCTTGCATGCGAACTGATTAGAGTTAAGAATCATGAAAGTCGACCCCTATGCATAGATATTTCCTCTGGGAGTGACCAATTTCTAACAGTGGTATGAAGAGATTTTTTCACTTTCACAAAAGAGAGAAGGCCCACTCTCCATCAGCAGTGATATGCCACAACATTGACAAGATATTACACATATCAACCTAAGGCACTTCTGCACCAACTAGACATCGACCGACTCCAACACATAGTAAAGAATTGGGAGTCATAGTTGTTGGCAATCTTTTTCAACAAGGGACTTGGGACAAGAGGAATGATTGAGTCATTCTTCCAACCAGCCAATCACCACAACAACAAAAAAATATCCGATGAGAGTGGTGATAGAGCCAATTTTGCATCCAAAGTCGTTCAGTCTAGGAGTACGTAATTCGAGCTGACTGATCCATCTTGAAGGATCTAGACTAAATGAGCTTGGCCCTTAAGTCTATACTTCTTCATAATTTCAAAAAATGTTATCTTACTTATCTTAAATTGTCTCAAGGATGATCTATAATCATCTAGTAGCATCAACAATGGAAAGGACAAAAGATCCAGCAAAGTCAATGGTCCAACTATTTCCCTTTCTTATACAAAAAACTATAATCTCTTTCTTTAAAACTTTTGTAAATGTAATAGTCACAATATCCCCTTTTCTTAGGGAGATCAAAAAATTTATGTGGGGAGAGATTTTGTAGGGTCTAGTCGACCAAGTCGGATATGTAAGTCAGTTGATTGTCTAGTCAAGCATGTAGTTCGGTCAACTTCCCAGTTGGGTCGACCAACTGAGGCAGTTAGGAAGTTGTAAATTTCCTATAACTAAATGCACAAGTATATGTGTGTGTGTGTGTGTGTGTGGCAATGTAATAGAGAAAATAAGGATATTGTTGTACACCATAAAGTGCATATCGATTGTTCTCCTACTACTTTGTGTATTCTTCCTTTTATGTCTATGTGTGTGCTTGTATAGTAGTGTGTTTTGTTTATTTCTCTGTGCGATGAAATACTAGTAAATTATGCATACTTCCCCCTATATTACAACACTATTTCTTAGCCCATCCAACATGTAGGTTATTTTACAACATAAGATCATGCATAACCATAAAACTATCGATATGTTATTGTCATGTTACTCATCAATCGACAATGTAAGCCATCAATTTATTTATCATGTGCATAGTACCTTTTGATTCATTACAACATAACATTCAAACTGGCATCTATGTACCAAAATATTTCATTTAACACTTGCATGCTAGAAGTAAATCACACAACATTCATCATTTTTTTATTTTTTTTGTAATAAAAAATAGGTAATTCCTATTAATGAGATGTCACTGTACAAAATTGATACATGTCACTAGCTTGCCACCTGTTTCCGCCAGACTAGTGGAAACTGAAACAGGTGGTCCCCTATTATGATTTCAACCAAAAAAGGGAATCTGCCACTTTCCCTACCAATTGGAAACCAGAGCCATATAACCTCTGATGTCAAAAATAATCTCTAGCTGCTCCGGGTTGAAGAGGGTTGGTGGAGTTTGGTCGCATTCCTCAACTTTGTTAAGTTTTGTTCGTGCCACGATCGGGAACTCCTCCTGAATAGTGCAGGTGGCGCCCTCCATAGTCGTCGCTGCTTCTGTAACCGCCTAACTAGTGCTGGGGCGAATGTGCGTATTTGGGATTGTGTGGAGTAATTCCTCATGAACAATGAAAGTGGCGGCATCCATGGCTGCCTTTGTACTTTTAATAATGACACTGGTGTTGGGGCACCAGTTTTCATCCGGGACCATGTAGAGAAGGGATTCTGGTGGAGCCTGAATTGGTTCCTCCGAGAATTCCTCCTCTACAAAGGCCATTGGAGGAGTATGAGGCCGCACAATTCACTGTGCCTGGGAAATTGACAGAGCTCACTCCAAATTATGCAGGCGTCTCTGCCTGGCTGCATGACTGTACCATGTAGGACCTTGCCTGGGCTTTCCTCTCTCTCTCTCTTGGCATGGCGGAGCCTGGGGGCCGAAGAACCAACTAGACCAAAACTAAGATAACCAACTGTGCCAAAACCCAATTCCCTATCAGAGCGAGGTGACAGAGCGCTGAGGCGAAGTATTGAAATCCATGGCTAAGCTAGGTAGTTAACCGAGGGGAGGAGATGACCACTATACTACCACCCATACTCGACATCCCCCTCTTTCCATTAATCATCGAGGCCTCCATTAATCTGACGCGGGGGAGTTGTCCTCCCTTCCTCTGTAATATTTTATGGTTTCCCTCCATTCAAGACTAGGGTGAGGGACGGCGACTGGCCATATTTATCGCTGATTTCATGGGACAGTTGTGTGGCCTCCCTTGGGTTACGTGGAACCCCATCCGGGACCACACAACATTCATCATTAATCACACAAAAAATAACTATTCATAACATTCACATATATATAAGTCAACATGTCCATATACTAAAGTTCCTTCATTCTAATAGATTTCCACAAATAATAAGTAATGCAATACAAATAGGTCATAGTGTAATTCAGTTGCCTAAGTCAAAATGGGGCATTACAATATTTGTACACCACATATTTCTATACTTATTCATAGATTTTACGTCCATAATTTTCTTGCAATTTCTATCCTAAAATCACTTGAGATGAAGTCATGTCTATTAAAACATGCAAGAGAGAACTAACAACTAACAATGCATAAAGATCAACACCACTGCTTGTAATGGAAAATCCTAAACTCAGAAAAAGCACTTCATCTATTAAGTGATGGGTAGATAAAAAAATATCTAGCCTCTTTTCCACCCCTCATCAATTCAAATTTCTCTAGGTAGGGGTTAGCCTAGTGGTTTCCACATCTGTCAATTCAAATTCCTCCATTTTTTTTTTTGAAATACATTAGCTATAAGATATATTATGGAAGAAATGCCTCAAATATTACCTGTATTGATTGTGAAGTTCAAGTCATTTCTTTGAATTACCTTCATTTTCATGAATTGTTCCTAAGAAAACAACCTTTCTTGGTATTCAACCCTATTATTATAGGGTACATATATGATGAATATATAATAAGATTCCCCCATGCTACTAAGTAGAGATCTACTCCAATACCTCATTCAAAAAAATATTAAATTAGATAACCTAAAGGCACCTTTATCCAACTACTTAGTAGCGCTCCGTACATGCCTTTTTATCCAACCCAAAGAAAATCCCAATCCTTCACAATTTTTACATTCCCCCCTAAGTCTTGGTTCCCTCTCTCATGGTTTCCTACATTAGGATTATTCCAAGATCCAATATCCCTTTTAGGCATAGTCATTTTGTAAGATTTCCCAGACACCTCGTATTAAAAGGGTTGATTATCACGAGATCAACCTTGCCACGAGATCAACCTTCTCTCAGAGCCTTATCTAGTGTTTTCTACCTTTGTGGATGGATTTCTTTTCTAGCTTTGTTTTGTGCAAATGTGAGATGAACACCAATGCACCCATCATGTAGGACATCAATTTCAATTTAACTTATCTTTCCGACCAAAAAGGCAACGTGTCTTCGGTAGGAGATGAACACCAATGCACCCATATCCTTCTTACCATTTTTATTTAATAGCAATATGTATTACTTTAATGAAATTAATAATTTTATCCAAATAACCCAAAAGGGATGGCGGATATAACGCTTAATTGTAATATAAATATTACTTTAATATGAAACAGAATAAAAAAATGTCAATCTTGCCATTCTGTAATTCCTCCCATTCAAAGGAAATAATTTTAGCGCCGTAATCTCTTTCTCTATTGTTAAAAGACAATTACGTGTAAGTTTAGGAAGTCAGGAGATTCCAAAATCTTTATTTTTTAACTTTCTTTTTGCTTAAGCAACAAATCTATTCCTTAAACAACATAAAACCAACCAAATCTAACTTTTGTAACCTTGCGTTTTTCAATGGAAAAAAATCTTTTCCAAAAACAAAATTATATTCCGTAGGTAACCTAAAAAAATTATATTCTGTTGGTAACCTAAAAAGAATTAAACTAAACTTTTTAATATTAAATTTAAAAAATAAAAAATTATATATATGCTTGCTAAATTTTTATTATAAAATTTGATAACATTATATTGATAATGATGACTATAGTTAATATTTATTTAGATCAAATTTAGTTTATTGGACTTTTAAAAAGTCCAATTACTTAATTTACTTTAGAATTTTATTTGTGTGCTTAAAAGTATTAAGAGAAGCATTCATAAATTACCATGATTTTGATGAGTTAAAAAGTTAGGAAGGTTGGTACTATAACAATTATTTTGAAATTATGATTTAATGTGTGGGTGTGTGCAAGACAATCTAAGAGAATATTTTTCACCTTCAACCATCTTAGTGTCACGAAGATGACAAATTCTTGTGGCCCTTACGTTTTAGAATTATCCAACACCCTATTTTAATATGGATCCCATGAGGGTTTCTTCTTATTTTAGCAATGGTGATTTTCTTTTTATCTAGTCAAAATAGAGAAATAGTTTTGATTTTCTAGATAAGGTTGAGCACCTCCTTATAGTATCTTAATTTTCTTTTATAATCCTCAAATTATTTATGGCACCACAATTTCTTCTTAAATTTAGATGCAATAATATTTCTAATATTATCATTATTCTGTGAAGTGACATATTCATTCATTCATTCATTCATTCCCTATTTAGGCAAGACTTGGCATCTTTATGCCAACTTTGCTTGAGTCGTGCGTGATTTTGATTGGATTTTGAAGCAATCTTACAAAGTCTCTCGACTTCCATGTTGTTTATCTTTTTCTTGTATATTAGGTACTTGATCATAGCAATGCTCTCAATAAGGGAAAGACTCGCTTCTATGAGGAGGATAGGATTTTGGATAGGATAGGGTATATTGCCTTTAATTTCGAGATTAAAAGTTATCATGTCCTGCGACGAATCACTTCCTATCGACATCAGCACATTATCTAGGAAGATGGTTTAGATATTTTTCCAGCTCTCAACAAATGGCGATTCACTGGGTGCTCGACATCAGCGTATTTCTAGATAAGATTGAGCACCTTCTTATAGTATCTTAGGTGTGTCGAGTGCTCAACAAATGGCGATTCACTAGGTGAAAGTAGAATCTTTGTTCCTCCTTTGTTTTCTATGACCCTAACCCATGACCCGATTTTTTATTTTTATTTTTAATTAATTTTAGTAGAAGTATTGTTTTAGGGCTTGGCCATTTACTGGGAGGGCATCAATTTCTCTCCTCAGGCTCTGTAATCGATAAGTGCTTGCTCCAATCTTCTTGGCTGCCTGGAAAGGTCCAAGCCATAGATTCTGAGACTTAGAATGTTTCCCCTTAGGTTCATTTTCTCTGTCCCACTTTAGGACTAAGTCTCCTACTTCAAAATTCTTTACTTTAGCCTTATGCTTATCGAACCATCTTTTCACTATTGCTGGTGAGCTAGGAATTTTGAATTAGCCTTTTCTCTCTCTTCTTCCAGCATAAGCAGAGTGTTAATCCTTTGCTACATAGCCGATGAGGGTTCTTCGTTGGAATCTTGGGCCAGCTGAAGAGACGGGAGATAGAATCCATTTGGGAGGATGGCTTCTTGCCCATATACCAAAAAAAATGGGGAATTTCCTATGGCTTCCTTAGGTGTGACCCTATCGGCCCATAGAGCATTATAGAGTAGTAGATTATGCCAATTTATTTGTTTATCTGTGACCATCTTTTTTAATATCCTTACCAGGTTTTTATTAGTTGATTCAGCCACACCATTTCCCTGGGGTAGTAATTTGTAGAGTACTTGATTATGATTCCTTTATCCATAGAAAACTCTATCAATAGGGTTGAAGAAAAGTAAGTTGCGTTATCGAAGACCAGAACCTCATGAATCTCATGATCAGTTGATGTTCTATGAATTGGATCACCACCTCCTCGTTCACATGAGCTAGAGGAACAACCTCTGTCCATCTTGTGAAATAGTCGGTGATGGTAAGAATGTACTTAGATATAAATTTTTGGATTAACTGTGTAGAGTAAGTCATTAATCTATGACCCATATCCATGAGTATTAGTCGCAACTGACCAATAATTCTCATGATTTGAATAGTCCACTTAGTGCTAAGTGGACTATTCAAATCATGAGAATTATTGGTCAGTTGCGGCTAATACTCATGGATATGGGTCATAGATTAATGACTTACTCTACGCAGTTAATACCCAAAATTATATCTAATATGTTGCACTGCGAAAGCCCCTCTATGATTAAAATATAAGAGTGAAGGGAGCTCTAACTGGATAGTTCATAAGGCATAATACTTTCTAAGGTTTTGCAAATGGGGTAGCAAGCTAAGTGGGCTTGATTGTGGGGAAAAACTCCACTGTTAAGCGCACTTGAGCCAAAGGTGTTTTGGGATGGGTGACCACCTGGGAAGTCCTAGTTACTGGGCGTAGGCCTCGGAAGTTTCATTCCCACTTCTATGGGATTGATGTTATGCAATTCATTTCGTTTGTTTCATTCCCACTTCTTCACCCCTGTGAGCATCACCCAATGCAATGAGTGATAAGTGGACTATTCAAATCATGAGAATTATTGGTTAGTTGCAACTAATACTCATGGATATGGGTCATAGATTAATGACTTACTCGACGTAGTTAATCCCCAAAATTATATCTAATATGTTGCACTGCAAAAGCCCCTCTATGATTAAAATATAAGAGTGAAGGGATCTCTAACTGGATAGTTCATAAGGCATAATACTTGCTAAGGTTTTGCAAATGGGGTAGCAAGCTAAGTGGGCTTGATTGTGGGGAAAAAATCCACAGTTAAGCGCGCTTGAGCCAGAGGCATCTTGGAATGGGTAACCACCTGGGAAGTCCTGGTTACCGGGTATAAGTCCCGGAAGTGATGATTGATGCTATGCGATTCATTTCGTTGGTTTCAATCCCACTTCTTCACCCCTGTGAGCATCACCCGATGCAATGAGTGTTAAGTGGACTATTCAAATCATGAGAATTATTGGTCAGTTGTGACTAATACTCATGGATATGGGTCATAGATTAACGACTTACTCTATGCAGTTAATCCCCAAAATTATATCTAATATGTTGCACTGTGAAAGCCCCTCTATGATTAAAATATAAGAGTGAAGGGAACTCTAAGTGGATAGTTCATAAGGAATAATACTTGCTAAGGTTTTGCAAATGGGGTAGCAAGATAAGTGGGTTTGATTGTGGGGAAAAACTCCACAGTTAAGAGCGCTTGAGCCAGAGGCATCTTGGGATGGGTGACCACCTAGGAAGTCCTGGTTACCGGGTGCAAGTCCCGAAAGTGATGATTGATGCTATGCGATTCATTTCATTGGTTTCAATCCCACTTCTTCACCCCTGTGAGAATCACCCGATGCAATGAATGCTAAGTGGACTATTCAAATCATGAGAATTATTGGTTAGTTGCGACTAATACTCATGGATATGGTTCATAGATTAATGACTTACTCTACGCAGTTAATCCCAAAAATTATATCTAATATGTTGCACTGTGAAAGCCCTTCTATGATTAAGAATGTACTTGTGCAGTTTCGAGGAGCTAGGCATGATTTATCCTATGATATCCAACCCCCACTGCTCGAAAGGCCAAGAAACGATAATAGGTTGGAGCGGGACCGCCGCTCTTTTTTCCTTTCCAGCGTTCATTTGACAATTTTTACAGTTCCTAGAGTAAGTATGAGTGTCTTTGAACAAGGTGGGCCAATAATAGCCGGCTCTTAGAATTTTATGAGCGGTGGTGTTTCTTGCAAAATGTCCCCCGGCGGGACCATCATGGAGTTCATTTAGGACTTTGTCTGCGTCTCCTCATTTGAGACATATTAATATTACCCCATTCTAATTGATCCGGAAGAGAACCGAATTTACAAGACAATATTGCACAGATTTTAATCTCAAGGCTCTCCTTTCTCTGGGATTGAGGTTTTTGGGACAAGTCCCGTGGTGTAGAATATAAGTAAGGTCTTTATACCAAGAATCTTGTCTTGGGGATATGGATGATATTTCACTACACCATAGTGCCATCTCATTCTCCCATCTGAGATCTTCATTTACTTGATCTTGGGCTTCGGTTGCAAATTCACACAACCCCTGCCCTTTTACTAGTTTTGCAAGTTTTATATCTAGATCAAATTGTTGGACTACCACCATCCAGTTCCCTCTCCTTTCCCCCATTTCTTGTTGGGTAAACAAGGATCAGACTGTAGGGTGTGACACAATTACTTTAGTGTGATTCTTGAGGATGTAAGACCATAAGTGTTTTATTGCCTTATAAACTACGTAGGCTTGTTTGGCGACAGGAGGATAATTGATTTTAGCTCCTTGAAGTTTAGTACTCATAAATGAAACCGGGGCTTTGTTGTTGTCGTCATCCTTTTGAGTCAAGACTGCAGCTAGCGATTGGTCGGAGGCAAATGTATAAAGGAAAAAGTCTCTATTGAAATCAGGGCTTCGCAACACTGGGGCCCGAGAAATGGAAGCCTTGATATTGTTGAAGGCATCCTTCCGCTCATCATAACACTTGAATTCGACATCTTTGTGAATCATATTTTGTGAGGGTTTGATGATTTCTGCGAAGTCGGGCGTGAACTTTCTTACAAAATTGATTTGCCCCAAAAAAATACTACATAGCTTTCTTGTTATGGGGTAAGGGAAGTTGAGATATGGCTTTAATCCTTTCCAGATCTATGTGAATCCCTGCCTGAGATATAATATGACCTAACAACTTACCTTCCTTGACACTGAAGATAGTTTTCTTAGGGTTTAAGGATATCCCGTACTTCCTACATCTCTCGAAAATCTGAGTTAAGTGTTGGATTTTCTCTTCTCTGTTTTTCAAATACACTGTTACGTCTTCTAGATACACAACCACACATTTATTGATTAGTCCCTAGAAAGTCACGTCCATGGCTCTTTGGAAGGTTGCTCCTGCGTTAATTATCCCGAAAGGCATGCACTTGTAAGCGAAGGTTCCCCACTTGGTTTGGAAAGTGGGTTTCAATCAATCTTCCTCTAAAACAGGGACTTGGTTATAACCTGAGAAACCGTCTAGTAGAGAGAAGATATCTGAGCCAGACACGGTCTGCAGGAGTTGCTCCATCGATGAGACTGGGTAATTGTCTTTTTCTGAAGCTCTGTCAAGGTTCCTAAAATCTATGCAAAGGTGGATCGCTCATGACTTATTCCTCACTGGGACAAGGTTAGCTACCCAAGTTTAATGCCTAACCTAAAAAATGATCTTGGCATCAAACAACTTCTTTAACTCCTGATACATAAGAGGTTCCAGGGATGGGTGATATTTTTGGAGCTTCTGCTGGAAAGGTTTTAATTCCTATTTTAAAGGGATGGTGTGTTGAATGATGGAGGTATCATACGTTTTCAAGTCCCTATAGGACCACGCGAAGACATCCTGGTATTGTCAGAATAATTTGAGGTAAGATTTCCTCTCTTCTTTAGATAGTCTTGCCTAGATTCACAATCCTTGGACTCTCTAGGGTCCCAAGATTTATGGTTTCATGTAGGGGACAAGAGCTACCAGTCTTTGCATTTTTGGGTCCCTTAAACCGCTCCTTGAGATCAAAAAGATTTTGTAGATTGGATATCCCTTTTGGGATCGTGTGACCTTTTTATCTATCCACAATTCATCCCATCTGAGGATCAGTTCCCATGGACAACTCTTAGAATTCTTGATCGTCAATAGCGAGATCCTTGAAATTGTCTTGGTTAGTCAGGAAGCTTATGATTTGTTCATCTCCTTCGAAGACCTTCCAATTGGAAATGTTATTAGGTACTCATGGTTTGTAGAGTAGCTCCAAAGTGAATTGGGAGGCTTCATAATCTTCTAAAGGTGATAGCCTGGAGGCGGCTATGGCCAAGGAGTCAGGAAGAGTATTCTTTGTTCTGGGGATCAGAGTGATGTTAAAAGATTCAAAGTGTTCTATTAACCTATGCACCTTCTACTGATAGTTCTTCAAATGAGGATAATTGCAATGTATAGGATTTCTTACTTGTCTAACAATAATCTTGGAGTCCCCGAAAACTCTCAATCCTTTGATTCCCAAATCTATGGCTTTCCTCAATCCTTGTACTAGATCTTCATATTCGAAAGTATTGTTGGTGCATTCGAACTCTAGCCTACATGACAATAAATGACATTTACCAATAGGATCGATGATGATGCATCCTACTCCAGACCCTTCTTGAGATTTAGATCCATCAAAATAGAGGGTCCAAAATTGTCAACGAGGATCATTGTTTTCGTTGCCCTTATCAGTTTCTTTCTCTATGACCTCTTATTTCGCAAGTCCTAGCACCGAGTTTTGGCAGAAGAGGGTGTATCCTATCGGTATCGGCGATTTGTCTTGAAAAGTCAATTCGGAGTTTTGAGAAAGAGGGACATCGAACAAGAGGGTAGTGAAGTTTCCAAAGTAGGATTCGTAGGAATAATTGCCCAGTATGGGGAAATCTATGGACAAGGGTTCGTTAGGAGTTTCTAAATCAGTGACCGTATGTTTAAGATATCTCTCCCTATCGATTATGATCATGTTCTTGTATCCCTTCAGTGGTAGACAAAGGTGTGCCCAATCCATACTGAAGTAACCATTTATCTTCTCAGACCAATATCAACTTAGTAATAACCCATATGCCTCTGGGATATCTACTACAATAATGTTGATCACTTGCACAAATGTGGGGTGCGTTGATATTCTGATCATCACGTCTCTAAGTTCTCCTATGACCTTGAACTGAGTTTTGTCCAGCTGTATGACATGCTTATCGCTCTTAAGAGGAACGACATTTAATTTTTTGCAGACAACCAAGGGCATGATGTTGGAGGACGCACCTGAATCTACCAAATAGTTGTGAAGGTTTCTATTAAATACTTGAAACATTACGAGGAACGGTGGGACAAAAGGTTTTTCCTTTCTATCTCCTGAGTAGGTGTTAACAGTTGGTTTGCCCACTGGATCTGCGTGAGTCAATTTTTTCTCTGGGCCATTTCCCGCCGTCGGATTTCCCGTGGAGTTCAACACCTGTAACAGAAAGTCTTTCTGTTGAGGGATCATGCATATGTCCATAATAGAAATATTGGCCTTTAGATTCTTCAGATATTCGACCATGTTGTAATCTAGTTTGGGCAATCCCTGGGTATGGATGCTCATAGGATTTTTACTGGGGGAAAAATATGTTTTCGGGCGACCGGGAGTTAATTTACTTTGTGAGGCTCAGGAAACATCAATATCTTTCAAGATGGGTGGTCCCTTGCTGCGAGTTTGTATCGCCCAAACTTCCACGGGCTTCTCCCGAGACAAACAGATCGTCGGAAGGCATGATCAGGCCGGGATCCCATATCAACATGGTTGTATCTCATGGTGGGTCCACTCCCTCCTAGTCAACAATATTCATGGTCGAACTGCTTGGTTGTTCAATCAGGGAGACTTCATGTAGAAAGAAGTTGGCCATTAGATTCATGGCATGTACCCATTGAGGGCAGTCTCTTTCACAGTGGTTCTCCTGATGATAAGTACATAAAGAATTAGATGCTACATTCCCTAGATCGATATTAAAGTTAGCGGGGGGGCGGGTGGGGGGGGGTTCAATTTATTTGAAAGGCGGGTTTCTTTTAAAGAAATATTTATAGGGCCTTTGGCCTTGGTTTCCATCCCCTTCATTTCTTTTCATGTCTATAATTTCATTCGATAATTTCTTAGCCAT
>ML790786.1:351636-366096 GCA_009831015.1 Picea engelmannii | reverse complement strand
GAATAGACCAGAATTGAATAAAGTCTACCATTCTTTCTATAACCTCTTTTTGGGGAGGATTCAAGGAGTGAAAATTGGAGGAGTTTTAGAGAATACATTGAGTAATATTATATATAGGATCAGAGTACTCCAAGAATTGAAGAGTTGCATAAATTGAAGAAGTCTCAGGAAGCATTATCAGGTTCTATGTGATGATTGGTTGATGGTGATGATTTAATGTAAAGTTTTATTATCTCTCATATATTCTTGGGTGGAAGGAAGGGGCAAGGATGGAGAGTTAAACTGTCTCTTGATATTGGAGGATTGTATCTTCCTCTTGGAGGTTTATCCCTCCCTTTACATTTGGAAGCTATAGCTACCTTTGGAAGTCATTACTTCCCTTGAACAATAACTATTGATTATTTCTCATATATTGTGCATGGTGTATTGTGGTGTATTAGTGTAACTCTTATACTATTGTTCATTGCTCATTGGATATAGTTGAATGGTTTAAGTATAAGTTGAAAAAGGTTTTAAATTGTACTTGATACTGATTCACCCCCCTCTCAGTATCAACAAAAAGGACCATGTTCTCCCATTAAGAGTCCTATCCAACAGTTAGAGCAATCCTAGCTCATGATAGTTGAACTCTATCAAGAAAGCGGGAGTTGTGGAGCTAGTTGGTGGTGAAGAACTAGGGGGTATTAGCATCGCAGGGTCATGGAAGAAGCACAGTTTGTCTCTAGAGACAGCTTCAATAAGCTCAAGACACGATTGTGTAGTTGCGTGAGGCGCAGAGGATGGTGGCGAACCAGGAAAAGGAAACGTCACATGGTGCGAGAAGCAGTCCGAGAGAGGGTTTGCACACATGAGATTAATAATGGGTGACCCCTCTGCTTTGGGTTTCCCATAGCTACACTTAACACTTCTTCCCTCTTTTTGTAAGAGTTTTGTATTCTCACTGTGACCAGGTTGGTCAATAAAGATGCTGACCATATCTATTCGTATATAGCCCAAGTTTGGCTGGAAATTTTCTAGTTACATGAAAAACTTGAAACTTCTTGAATGCACTACATTCCCTTCTGAATGTGAATTAACTACGTTCTTTGATCTGAGTTTTTTCGTAGATTATGTGATTTTATAATTGTTACTTTTGCAAATGTGAAATTGTTGGTATGTTTTCTCTAGAACTTATGACATTGATCGACGTTGACATGGATTATTAACCCGTGGTTACTTAAAATATTTGAACATAAATTTAGCATTTGGATGATGGGTAATGGTTGCACTTAAGGGCTCTACTCACGTCAAAGGAACTAAGGAGGAATATATTGTGACTACCTATACTTGAGTGGCATCGGGGATTGGTAATTTCAAATGTAAATTTTTAAAGTGTACTTTATCTTGTAACTCTTCGATGCCAAAATTGCCTCAGGTTTTGGCGATCGACGATATCGCTTTATTTTTACATGACGCTTACCTTTTTGTTCCTGTCGAAGCCGAACGAGTCGATCTTCAGTGATACCTCTGCCAAAGTTCAATCATAAGAGGAATACTTCCAATTTTCGACGTCGATGAAGACCGGTGTTCGGCATTAATTTAACTCCTCAAACGACTTTCATCACCTTTAACGTTTACCAATGTCAAATTCCTGAGTGCGTCAGGGAAATATTTAGTGTTACGATTCCCTAAGTAGATTATTCAGGGCCCTTCAACGATTAAGATGATTCTTTGTCGTATGTTGAGGCAAACTTTAGAAAATTCAAACATGAAACATAAGAAATAAGCACATGCATCAATTACACATTGAAGGAAAAACCGTCAGTGTAAAGGATCAAGTGGTACCCAAAAGTAAAAAATGAACATAGAATTTTAGGGTGTGTTGAGTGCTCAATAGCAGGTTATCATTCACAAGTCTCAAGATGGAGTTGGAAACTGCAACTAGTGAGGACAAGCATTGATTAAAAGGTGTGAGCTCTTGCAAGATGGTATTTTTTATTACATAAACCCAGGGAAGGTTATATGTTATGTCATGTTTTGTTCTATTCTTGGTTTATGAGTCTAGGGAGATCAGTTTGTGTCAGCATAGACCAATTTGTCCGATAACAAAATTGACGACTCCATTGGGAACAAAATTGGACTAAAATATGATGACATGGAAAGAATTGGATACCGACTAAGTGATTCCATGGATGAAGTACTTGAATAGACCACAAAGAAACATGAATAACTACAAACAAAGGTGCAGGACCAATGTTTGAGGTTACAACAGTTATTGAAAATAGTCAGATTAGCACCTACACAAGGATCTGGCACAACCCAAGAATGCACAACAGAGGAAGCATGGAATTTTCTATCAACCCAGTTGATAGTAAAGAACAGAGTGATAAAGATCCTAGTAGAGATAGTCAGTTTAACGAACCCCAAAGTATAGGAGAAGATTCAAGGACTAAGTCACATGGACCTAGTCGTGTCACAGATGTCGATGGAATTATTACAGGATTTGCACACAGGGTTCACGTAGGAACTACGTCTTCGAGTACACACCATGGCCAATGAATTGGATAAGGTAGAAGACAAGTAGACAAAACTACATAAGCAATGTGTCATTGTAGTACAAGAGAAGTGCGCAGTAGAAGAACAAGTGGAACTCACGGTCAAAGAGAAGAGAGAGGCTAAAGGAAAGGCAGAGAAATCCTTGAAAGAGAAGAGCAAGGAAGAATTTAGGGATGAGAAATCCTTGAAAGAGAAAGGAGAGGAAGAAGAAAAGGTCGACAAAGATTTGAATGGAAAGGATGAAGTTGAATGATTGGAAGAGAAAATCCAAGAAGTAGTCCAAAGCCTATACAAAGAATTCCCAAAAGTACCATTGGTAGTAGAGGCCACAACAAAAGAACAGGTATGCAAGATTAGTGTAGTTATCAAGGGAATTCGAAACAAAATCACTGAGATGGAATTGTGTGAATTGTCAGGGACACCACCATAAGAAAGGGAAAAAAGGGACATGACAACTTAGATATTGGTGGCAAAGATCAAATCTTGGAACATGAATGCATAAAGATGTGCAATGAAGGCACATGCATTTGGATAGAGATTACTAAAAACCCTGAGCTACAAGCATTGGAAGAGACAATAAGGATTACGCAAGAACAAGCACATCAGGCCAATGAGTGCGTCAATACTCTACCATCAGCAAAAAGAATGGCAACCATCCTGGCTAACATTAAACTATATAGTGTAGTGGAAGAGATGAAGGGAGAATAGAGGAAGATCACACAAATATTACAACCACTATAGTATGAGGCCCTCAGGGTAACAAAAGGAAGTGTAGTGTCATGAAAAGCACTATGACACTAGCGGTGTAAGACACTGAGGTAAAACATACTAGTTTGACAGTGCAGGAAATAGAGTAAATCTTGAATAGGGAAGCATAAATCACAACAATAGTATAGACAACAAAGGACACCTTCTAGAAATTTATTGAGGCATGGAGGAGCGTGACACAAAAGGCCTAAGTGGCTCACGACGAGCCACAGGTGAGTGTTGGGGGCCTCTTGGACATGCATTCTTGGGGATGGAACAATGAGAAGAGATGAAGTATAGGGAAAAGGTGTAGGAAGGGTGAAGATATAATAAGAAAAGTAAGCTAAAGAAGATCAAGAAGATCAAGAAATAATAAAGATGAAACAAGACAATATGGGGGACAAGAAAGAACAACTAGTGCAAAATATGGGAAAACCAGTCGAGAATGAGTTGCATCCATCTCATAATGAGTTTTCGCCAGCCGAGCATGAGTGGTAGCCAAATAATTATGAGTTGTCAAAAGGACCTAAGAACAATGTATAAACATGAAAAATATCTGTGAGGTCGAGAGAGAAAGAGAGTTTCGGATAACAGAACATTGTAAAGAAACTACATATGTGAAGAATATTCTATGTTAAGAATTCATTGTAGTGCAAAATGCAAGCAAGATACTCAAATATAATACACAATCCAATATCTTGTGGATGTATCCCAGAGTTGGGTGAACCATGGTAACCCTATGTAAAACGGTGCTTGTTGGATGTCAATTCATGTCTGTAATGTGAATACATGTTTATTTTTAAATTTGTTTGTATGTTTATCTTTAATGTTGATGCTGATATAGTTATGCACAATAACCATGAATGTATGTTTAACTACCAAATACCATAACTATGGATATATGTGCATATATAACTAAGTAACGATTTTAGGGTAGTAAGGGTTTAGTGCACAATGAGATCTTGTATATATGACAGAGTGGAGCTCCAATCTTCCCCTCATCACTACATAATCTTGGTTCCTACAGTTCCCATAAAGATACCTCCTTTGATACTTCGTATGCTTGTAGGTAATGCAAAAAGGGTTGGTGTTTGTAGGGTTTTGTTGGACTAAGTAACTTGAACCCAAGGTATTGAACCTACTTGTGTGCACGCCAACATGTATACTTCTAGAATAAGTCTACTTTTATTAATAATAATTTCATCATATCATAAGTATGAATTATTCTTTCTCCAATTACTATTGGACCACAATTAAACTCAATCCCATCAACAAATTGTTCCAATCGATTCAATTGTTCAAAATTTGACTCCCCAAGTTGAAATAGCATTGACCTCCTAGCCAAATTCCCTGATAAATTGACAAACACAAACTCTCTCCATTGTTCCAATTTATAAACCTATGAATAAAGCCATGATGGGTCTAAATCACATATCCATTTAATAAGGAGACAAAGATACCAAATGAATTTGGTTGATTTTTTAGAAATTTTGGGATGCAACTGATGTCACAGATGAAGATAAATAGATGACATAATTCGGCGCAACCCTATGAGCTAGAGAAGTCACCTAGTTCATGAATTTTACAAAAATCCAAATACAATGAAAACAAAAATTAAGAACAACTTCCTCACATTATTTAAGACTCAATATGTCAGGCATATCCTTGCACAAAAAATTAAGGAAATAATAAAATTATATGAGAAACAATACATGAGTACAACAAAATATTTAAAGATCTCTTTAGCCAAATTCCACATATTATTAATTAAAATCTCCTAGTTCAGATGTATGTCACATGATTACTATAGAAAATCAAAGCACCATTAAAAATGTATGACAGCCAAACATGTGAATAATCCTTAAAATATTCTCAACATATAGAAACAAATGATGGCATACCATCAGCTTTGTCGACAGTGGAAAGAAGATTGGAAGAAACGTTGAAATTTTTTCAACAATTGTTAAAAACCATGAACATTAGACCAGACAAACTTTGGTGCACCCTTTGTTCTAATTAAGGGAATACAAAATACTACTGCAAATTTAATGATGCACTAGAAAGTGATACCAAAATTTGTCGAGTCCAGATCAAAACTTACTGTGAAATTTCTCAATCTATGAAAAATCACGGTACTAGAGATGCCATTTCCAGTTGATGGGCCTATCCTCTGATACCATGTTGATGGGACCTAATCTCCATGGGCCTCATGACCCAAGAGGCAGGCCATTTTTCTTTCTTGCATTTGCATTTGATGTGATCAACCTACTGTTGTTTCATTTGATTCGTTCTTTTCTTTACATATTGTTTTGTTTCCATGTATGCATAGTTATTATTGTACATTTTCTTAAATCATATTACATGTTATATTAGAAGTTTTTGAAAAACGCAAAATTTTCTTTTTAAGGAATAGTTCTTAGTTTTGTATTTTTATATTTTGATTATCTGAATAAAGGGTGAGAAAGCCACCCCTAGATGCTTTAATATTTTTCTTAAATATGTGTAGGCATAGGTCTTACCAGGAGATGTTGAGGTTTTCATGTACTCTACGAAGAGCACATGTCCCCATGTAGGAGCAAGATGTTACCTCGCTGGGATAGAGGTAAAAAAGGAGATAATGTCTTGAGGCTCACATGTTGAAAACATGGAGCGTCGAGAGCCAAATAAGAAGACAGAGCCTCTACTCACACCACACATAAACAACACCAGTGTGCACCACATTATCTTTTCCCACAGAGGATAGTCTATCTTGATTCATGAGGTAACAAGTTTGGTCTAATAGTAAGTGTCATTTTAATAATTGAAGTATTTGATCATGTTGTAAAGAGTCATTTCTTGATTATGAAGATGTTTGCTAAACAATTATACCTTTTTCCTTGTTTCACCTTGGTGGTTTACATGGTTTCCTAGTAAGTGGGTCACCCTTAGGAAAATGGTTGCTACTAGGGGGTCTCCTTGAAGGGTCATCCTACCATTCCCACACATACTTATCACTTTCCACACCTCTTCCCTTTTGTTTCCTCGTCTTTTGGGTTTTTGGGCTTATTGACCCCATGAAGGGCTTGTACCTCATTTCATGGGAAGAAGGGGCTAAAGGTCAAGAGGTGTTGTAGCTGGAAAAAGATAAAACCCATAAATTATCCTCTATATACTCTCCCTAAGGTCCTAAAAGCAATAAAACACCTCTCCATAAAAATCAAGGACCTTTACAAAAGGAAAACACATAAGAAATAATTGTCTCGCTTGTTGGGGGACTGCATTTTGCAGTGTATTTTACTTTTCTTGCATATAAAACTCATTGTGTTCCTAAATTCAAGTGGCATTGTGGTACTCTTTACTTTCCATTGCACATATCACTCAATGTTTTGGACCATAATGAATTAATGACAACAAAGGGCTTTAAAAAATGTTGCATTGCAAAGGAGGATACAACACACCCTCTACAAGGCACCCATAAATGAGACAATATGAGCCCTTGTATGTCAAGAAACCCATGCCAAAAATTCATACCCCCATCTACCTCATACTCTGTTACATGACTTAGAGAGGGTCTTCTTGGGAAACACTCCTTCACTTGGGGATCGATCTACCCAATAGGGCACCATGACAAACCTCCCATACTTAAAGTTGGAAAATTTAATAAGGTCTTTGAGCATTTGTTTATCTTGAAAAGGGGGGATTTAATGCACATATTCGAGTGGTAATTTTATTAAATATGGATTACTTGGAATGATACACATGACTTATGGACCCTTGGAGGCATACTTTTTTTTATTTGCAAGACCTTGTCAGGTGAAGAGCCAATCCATGGAGGAATTATGCCACTTTGACCTTCATGGGGGGTTGAAGACCCCAAGGATGGATGTCATACCCCATAGGATGGGAAAAGGAACTCAGATCTCTTGTGAACATGAGGTGATGAATTCAGCCTTCAGAGACACCTTGACAACACTATAAGAATACATTGTATCCCTTGGCACTTAGACAACACCTAGGATATCACCTTCTATGCCTTGACGTGATATGGAGGAAAGGGTTTTGGTGGAATTGATGGTTCCATGTATTTTATGATGTGTTTTGAAGGAATAATATGCATTATGATGACACTCTATAACATGGGAGATGGACACATGGCCTTTGAAGGCCAAAACAATTGCATATTGAGGCTCAATGTCTCACTTAGAGGCTCATTGTCACCCTTATAGGGCATGACGTCACCCCTTGGAGGGTTTTACTTTATGTGATTTTATTTTTTCAAATTGTAAAGGAAAATGAAGGGGGTTGGCCCTCTATAATTTGTTGTTGACTTTCTTATGTGGACAAAATTGGTTTAGATGACCTCATATAAATAGAGGTCATATCAATTTCATTTTAGACATAATCACTTGATAATTACATCTTGGATGAAATTTTCACCCTGCTTAGGTAATTCTCTCTATCTTGTCTCTTGTGCTACTGGATGCTTTACTTGTCTATTGGTGGAAGGAAGGCAATCAACTTCTCTTGCATTCTTGTTCTTGGCAATTGTGGTGGAATATCTTGATAAGTAAGGGTTTTTCACGCTATCTCTTGGAATAGGTAAGGAATTTTTTCAATTGTATGTGTTTCTTATTGATTTCAAGGTTGGTTTTTCAAACCCTTGGAGGAGTATAAAGGCATACACCTTCCATCAAGGATCTTTCTTTTATTGTCCTTGTAAAGGATTTCAAATGGTTTCTACAAGGAGTAAAAAAGATTACACCCTTGTAGTTTAGCCTTGCTAAGGTTTGTATAGTCTAGGGAGTAAAAAGGATTACACCACTAGAGGATTAATAAACCCTGGTTGATAATAAAGAGACTCCATAAAAAAATAGATAAGGCACTAATATGCTTCACTAGAAATTGAATAGTGTGCATTGGTAAACGTTATTTCAAGGAGATTGAATTGCTCATGTTTGGAATTTAATTTTACATGCTTTAAGATATCTTGTTCCCTGAGGGCATCTTGATTTTCCAAGTAATTAATCTTTTGTAACAAGAATTAAGATACAACCATTAGGGTTGCAACAAACTTACTCTATTTCACCCTCTTACTGACTTTTATACCATTGAAATTTACTTGCAAGTTGTCATAATTGATCTATTGTCTAAGGGATATTGTTTGGGTGGCTTACTTGTTCATTTTAGTGGCTAGAACTTGTTTTTGTAGAAAAAAAATTCTACATCCATATCGATATTATAAAACTTTGCTGATAACACTTAATAAAAACCCTATCTATCTATCAAAGTCTTGGTTTAAATATTGGAGAATTGTCTACTAATTGCTAGCTTTATTTTCCAACATCATACACTTGATTTTGATGGTTTAATTTGAAGCTGTCATAACTTATTTATTGCTGATATATATTTCCATAATACTTTAATTTTTGGAAAACAAGGTTTCTTTCTATTTCCCCATTGGTTTTGAGGTTTCTATCATTATATATTGTCTTTTCCAGGTAGGTCTAACATTGTTTTGCAAGTACACAACCTTGGAAACCATTTATAGCCTCCTAAGAATATTTCCCAAGATTCTTTTCCATCCTTGACCTTGACCTATAGGGGTACCTTTAAAACTCTTCCTTTCTCCCATCGCAATCCCCCTAGGGTCACCCCGAAGACTCCCTTGTGTTGGACTTATCATTCACTAAAATGAGGGGGACATATATTGAGGTGAAAGTGATATGTGTTCCCAATTGTGTCACACACTTGGTGTTTGGGTTGGGATTTTCCCAAACTAAAATATGTGCAATAAAACGTCCATGTGTGGTGTGTAACCAGATATATTAACAATGTTAACCCAATAATATTGATAAAACTGCAAAGTTACAAGACTCAAACTTACAATCTTGAGACCTCTGGATCTGGTTTTATGATTGTAGATTTATTTAGTTTTATGCTTGGTAAAGATACGAGATTTGTTTTAATTATGGAATCATGTCATAAATGATTATAGCCTCTATGTTTAACTCGACTCTTGGAAGTGATTTACTAAGAAAGATGCATTTTTAATTCATTAGATATCTTAGCATAGATAGCTTTTTGATCCTGCATATATTTTTCCAGCATCTCAAAAGTTTATGAACACCCCAGATTGATAACTTAAATTTCATCAATTTAAGAAATCAAATTGACTGAAAATGGGTTCATCAAAGTTCCTCCTGGTCGAAAATATTTTTAAAACATAGGTCATGAATTTAAAGAATGCCTCTCACAAATGGAGGGTTGAATAAGTAGTCCAACGAGCAAATTTGTGAAGAGTTAAAAAAGAAAATGGACATTGATTTTCCAATCCCCCCAAAATTCTTGGAAGTATATCTGGCTCTCATAATGACCATCACAGATAAAGAACAAGAAGAAGGAAAGGAGGGAAAAATATATATGATACCTTTTGTTGACAACCTTGATAGTCAATAGGGGTCCCCTATGAAGAGAACTCTAGAAATCCAGTCGGAAGAAAACAATGAAATCAACAAAAGAAAAAAAAAATGTCGATTTGACTGCACAACCACTCGACATTGACTGGTAAATAATTTTTTAAAATGACCAGTCATTCAACTTTTATGACCCAACCATTAGAGAAAATTTTGATAAGATTGTTGCAAAAATATTCCAATCGGTCAAGGAAAAGGGAAAATCCACCCAATGAGAGGAAACGAAAACTCGTAAAATAATGAAGTCAAGTATCATATTGACATATAAAGAGGCGATGGATCAAATTAAAGAAAATAATGCTAAATCCAAAAAATCCAAGGAAGCCATAGAAAAACAAGTGGAAACAAGGAGGCAAAAAAAGAAAAGTCTGGAGGATTAGCAAGAGGCAAGTTCTAATTGAACTAACCTTGTTGGAGGTAGTTGAAAAAAATTAACCGATATAATACTTCCACCCATAGTTTTTCCAGAAAATAAGAGAAGAAAGTAGTTTGTAATTATTTTTACAAAATAATACTAACTAGTCGAACTAGCTCCAATTGTAGAAGATAGAGGGATAGTTGGAAAACCTCTATCCCAACAACATAGAAAGAGGAAGGATCATATTGAAGTCTCTTTAGAAGATATAGTGTATGATAAAGTAGATGAAGTGAAGAATGAGAACACAAAAAAATGATGGATTTCCCTAACTCATAAGAATCTGGACGATCGGATCATGCAAACAAAGAAGAATAATTGTACTTAGTTCATCTGGTCGATTCAAATCATCCAAGAAAGTCAAATCATACAATATATTTGACTCACCCACTCGAATTGAATCATAAAGATAGTGCAGAGAAACAAAAATCGAGCCACCTCGAGGAATCAACTCACAATGATAAAGGAGAACAAGAGAAGAAAAACATGGAGGGACAAGGAGACTATCAACACTAGGATTTTAGAGTGGACCCATCTATTAGGGTAGTTGGTAGATAATACATATCTAATACAATTAATGTCAACTGATCCAGTTGTCCCCAAGCATTTTGACCAAGGAAAAATAGAAGAACAAAAAAAAACAAAAAACCGATAAGGAGCATCAAGAAGGATCATGCCCACAGTATAAATAGAAAATTAAAATGTACAGGATAATAATGAAACCAATAATGAAAAAGATCCAATGGATGGGTTGAATTCCCTCCCATAACAGTCACAAATGAATCAAAATCCTCCACAATATCACAATAAGAACCAAGAAAAATATTAGGAGAAGGTTACTGAGAAAGTCACTAAGAAAGACATTGAAAAGGATGCGAAGAAAGATCGAGAGAAGAGCCACAAAAAAGATAAGGAGAAGGATTATGATAAAAATCATTAGAAGTATTTATAGAAATATAATGATTCACAACAATGACAATTAAAATCAAAAGGGAAGAACAAAAATAACAATAAGAAGAAAATCCACCAAAAGGAAACTACATAGACTGTCACAACATTCAGGCTCATCGGAATACCTAACCCCATGATTGAAATGGTATTTGACCCCTCTGTGGCATATGACTATCAAAAATTTTATTTGAACAATGAAGTCACAAAGGAGTTGGTTATTATATGGAAACATGCAATGAAAGATGAACATAGGTTAATAGAATGAAAAGATAAAGAATAGGAAACATTGCAAAGTTGTATCAACCTGGTCAAGGAGACAACAAATTGGAGCCACCACCCAAGGAATTCGACCAACTTGAGTCATTCAAGATATTGGTAAAGATAGTATTGAAGTCAAACCTCCAAGGAAAACATGAAAGAATTAAATAAAGGAGGCAAACAAGAAAATGAAATGAGAACATAACCAAATGATTACAATAAACCAAAAATTGATGATTGATCATACTACAATCATCCTCTAATCAGAATATAGAAATTTCAAGGAATTCAAGGAAAATTTTGATGGGGTGATTGATCAAGCAACTACATTAAACATCATGGGGGGAAACTGAATGACTTACTTTACCTCCACATTCAACAAACTTAAATCCTAGAAAAGTGTGTTGGATTCCTGATGAACAAGAAGAACATGACACCCGCCAAAAGGATGAGGACATTGTTCACCACACAAATTTCCAAGGAAAAGGAACTGGAAGTGAATCCTTCACATCAAGAATGAGAATGGTTCAAATAAGGGAAAAAATCACAGATAGAAATAAAAAACATCGTGGAGCACCTTGACCAGATTATAAAAAAGATAAAACAAACTGAAGATAACTTCAATCCTGAGTGAACCATAGTACAAAACACCCCCATTACAAATAATATGGATTACTTGGCTCATATGAAAACAATTGGAGTCAAGGCACGCTATTCAATTAATGAATGACACATTTTTTCCAAGTATCTGCATTATTTTTCTCTATATATACATCAGACTGCCTTTGAAAATAAACCACAACATATAACACAACAATATTGCTTCGGTCTAGCCTTCCCTTATAGAAATAGATTTAAATTTTTTATTCCAATCATATTTGATTCAAACTTTCCAACTGCGAGACACCACTCAACGACCCTAGAAGTTGAATTCAAGGGAACAAATGTATCATAATTAGAAAAAATGTTTCATGACACTAGACCTAGAAGTGCACCTATAATGGTGTAAGATCCATTCAAACAATCATGATATATGGGGGAACAAACACACCCTGGAGGATCAATATCACAAAAATATGGGAGAAAAACTCAATTTTGGAACCATTTATATTTATTTTTTGAAGTGTATATTATTTTTTTTGCATTAAAGTTTCTTTTATCTCTGTACAAATATAACTGTAAGATAATTAGGTGTGTGGGATATTTTGAAGGACCAATTGATCCCATCTACTATATTTCCAACTCAGTTGGAACAAAGAACCAAACTTAAGGATAGGTTGAGTTGGATGGATTTCTAAGAAGACATGTCTATCACATGAATGATAACCATACAAGGAAGTACACCACTTTGATCAATGACATAATTTTCTCCATTAGCATTTCCCCCTTATTCGTTCCAAAATTGTTATAAAAGGAACCTGAGGGAGGACACAAGAACCAAGATGGAAACAAAGAGTGCTTCCATGCAAATTGATTAAAGTTAAGAATCTTGAAAGTCGATCCCTATGCATAGATATTTCCTCCAGGAGTGACCAATTTCTCACAATGGTATGAATAGATTCCCTTGTTTTCACAAAAGAGAGAAGGTCCCATCTCCATCAATATTGATATGCCACAACACTGACATGATATTACACATTTCAACCTAAGGCACTTATGCACCAACTGGCCACCGATTGACTCCAACACATAGAAAAGAATTGGGAGTCATAGTTGTTGGCAATATTTTTCAACAAGGGACTTGGGCCAATAGGAATGACTGAGTCATTCTTCCAACCAACCGATCACCACAAAAAAAAGAGACATCTGATGAGAGTCACTAGTACATATGACCAAATTTGCGATGGTTTTTCGTTGATATTGCCACACTTATCCGTTTCAATTTTCACGAAAGTCGAGATTTTTTTTCGTTGGAATAATTTCATCACTATATCCACGATCCATGTGTGCATGGAAACATCGACAAAATATGGGCTCCATGTGTCACCACCTTCAATATCGGTTAACCCTATGCATCATCTCAATTATGATGAATTTGCGTCGCAATAACAACGAAGAAAAGTGGCAATTATGACGAAAATTTGTCGCAATTGCAGTGAACATTTATGCCAGGCCAATAACTTACGACATAGATGTTGAATATGCGATGCAAAACCATCGCAATGTGCGACGAAAATACGTGGCAATATCTACAAAAATATATCTCAAAACCAAACCTACGATGCAGATGTTGTATGTGCGATGAAAATTTGTGGCAAATTGCGACAAACTTTCGTCGCTATAGCGACAGTTGTGGTAAAATATTAGATTTGTTTCTGACAAACTTTCATTGATATTGCAACGCTGGATTTAAGTTTAAAAAAAAAATTACATGAGATATGGTATACCATATTGTATGCCATATTACAATGTAATATGGTAATGCCATATTACATTGTAATATGGCATTACTATTACATTGTAATATTGTAATATTCTAACATATTGTAATATATATATATCTCCTACAAATAATCAAGGCACACATCAACCAAATATTGTAAGCATGTGTTATCATGAAGTTGGATTAGAAGTAAGGATACCAATATGACAATATACACAAAGAATAATTTGGAATATTACTTTAAAAAAAACACATGGATTGCATGAGTGAGTCATTTACAATTTATATTACACAATACTATGACAACACTTCTAAGATTGATGGATGATATCTTAAGACTATTTCTCGAACTTGTTTATTGTAGCCTCCTTGGATGATATTTTGACTTTTAGCAAGATTTGGGAAGATCATTTGAAACATTTGGAGATGATATTTTTAACCCTTCAACACAATTAATTGCAATCCAACATGAACAAATATGAGCTTGGAAAACAATTATTGTTGTGTATAGATTTTGTAGTTAGAGGATGTGAATTGTGTATTGACCTAAGAAATATAAATTCGTTGTAAATTGGCTGATCCTAGATAATTTAATTGAACCAAGGTAATTCATGGGGTTAGCAAATTATTTAGGAATGAAATGTCTCTTCAATGCACATTAGAAAAGGCAAGTATAACCTTTCAATTCATTGCAATTGAAAACCAAGTAACTGAAGCTT
>ML790786.1:329536-346785 GCA_009831015.1 Picea engelmannii | reverse complement strand
CATCTATGTACAAACATTTGGATGTGAATTATTATTATAAGAATAAGCATTTTGTAGTAGTGTCCTTTGGAGCCATATAATACTTGCACTAACATGTGGGATGAGAGGAGGGGTCTAGATTATTGGGATTAGCTTCATGCATTTTTTAATAGGAACTAGGATTTGGAATAGGGATAGCAATAAGGTTAGGATTATGGAAATGAATGAAGTGAGGGATCATTTCTAATTTATTTTCTACAATGAGGATATGGATAAAGCCTTTGTATATGGGGGTTCTCTAAAATAGTTATACTTTTTTATAAAAAAAACTACAAGTAAACCAAAATTATATTTAAAATATATACAAGTAAACCAAAACACCACATGGAACTTGGCATATATATCAATATCTACATATTCATGAGGATTGTGAACTTTTACTAGTATAAAGCCTACTTTTAAAAACACGTCAAAACCCTTAACTTTTCATTGTTCTTTCGCCAGATCCATTAGCCCATACAACTTGATAAGAGTTGTCCACAAGATGCATTTTCATCACCAATACCTACATGAATCATAAAAGACAAATTTTGTATATGAGTAAATAATTAATAAGCAAATAAGCATGCATTTAGTTCTGTAAAATACTCTAGAAAAAAATTAAGTTGTCACATACCTTAATGAGATTCTCTTTGTTTTGAGAACAGGTTATTCTCTACTGAACAGGGCCAATCATGTGAAGGTGGAAGCTCATATGACCCCNCCCCCCCCCCCCCCTCTCACATCGCTCTCAATTCCCCATACCCAACAAATGATTTTATTTATATAGAAAACATATAGACATTAAAGAATAACTTGGATAGTCATAAAAACATATGAACATATAAACATCAATAAAGATCCAAAAATAGGTCATGAAATTATACATCTAATTTTCTTTGATTTATGTTTCTTTACATTCATAAAACTGACAATTGGGATATCATCATCATCCAAGGACATTGTATTTCGTGTGCCTTGTCCTTCTATTGTTTGTGTGCGCTCATGTACCATACTTCTGGTATGTCGCTGAGAAGGGTTAGCTGGCATTTGTTCAGGGTCGTGAACTGGAACATCGAAAATGATCATATCAATATGTTGAAATATAATTGAAATAACTAATTCATTGTTTTGATTAACATTACACTATTTCTCTTTACCTGTCTCTGTAGCTTGGATAGTTGGTGTGTTAATTACCTGTCCACTTGGTTTCTCTCGCATTTCACCCTCCTAAGCTACATGCTCTTCAATTTTGAGAAAATAATATATAAGTATAAGTCAGGAAATAAATATCTACAATCACAGTAAATATTTCTAATTCTAAAGCATACATATCAGAATGTGTACTCTGCTCTACACTATCACTAGACATGTGGACCCTTGTATGACGCGATGTTTGTTGAATACTACTTGATTCACTACCACGGTAGCACTGTTGCTTGAAAACAAACATAAATACTTAGTTAAGGGTGATATAATAAAATATGAATAGAATTTACAAGCATGCTACTGTGGTTTCCTTATTCATTTGATTTACTTGCGTGGTTGGGGAGATAGGAGTCTGGCCCAAGTTTTTTCTATATTCAATCACACTTTTAAAACCATTCTTGTAACCAATCTTCAAGTCCTCCTCGGTGGAAACAATGTCGAACATATTTAACTGCAATGCATAACACCATTAAAAATATCAATAACAAAAACATATATTTGTTCGCTACTGTTAAATAAATATTAACCACAGTCATTTAAATCTTACTATTTAGGATTTGAGTTTTCCGTAGCCACCCTGGCCTAGTTTATGTTGGCCATGCTTTTCCACTCTGTCCTTTGTTTCTTTGGATGTGCTTGGTAGCCTACATATGGAATTTAAAAAAAAAACAAATATTGGAATTGTTACTTAAAACATGAAAGAAAAATATAAATGTTCATATTTCACTAATAATATGACATGTGTTGTACCTTGCTTGACCAACTTGTGGTTGTCATCCTTGTTTTTTAAACAAGTTCTCCTTTTCATCCTCTATTAGAACCTTCCACTCTTTCTCGGGAACCATGGGAAGGCGCTCGTGCTTGAGGTCTATTTGCAATTTATCCCTATACTGGGCCCTGATGTATTTTAAATTCTCGTCGGCCAACTTTGTAACCACTTTCTTGTTGAAAGTGTTGCTGAACAAGTTTACCATGTGATCTATTAAATCATCTTTCTTTTTTCTATCTTGGCAATTCCACTGTGTGCGAATGGTGGGGCCAAACAACTCCAATGCTTTGTCATGTAAGTTTCTATAGAAAACATTGTTTCCTACAGTAACATGTTATCCATTAATCAATTAATAATCTCAACAAATGTCCATTTCAATTTCAAGAAAAAAATGAATCAATTAATGGGACAATTACCTACAATCTTCCGAATCTTTATCGGAACACATGCAACATCATCCACTAGAAAGGGGACATCTAGTGATCCGGTGCTTGTAATTCGTTCTTCTCCATGAAGAATAGTATCTTGTGCACCAACACTATGTTCCTCTCCGAAGTCATCATGTGGAGTCCTAGGATCCGACTCATTATGCTCCAACATGTCATGCCGGTCAAAATCGCCCCACTCATCAATGGATTCTAGGGGAACCTCAGGAGGCTCAAAAAGCCTCATTTGCACTTTGCTATGTCGACCTTTTTTTTGCATTGGAAGCCTCATTTAAAAACTCCTACAAACATAAAACTTTTCTTTACCAGATCATATACAAAATATAAAACTAAAAAACGGATATGAAATTGTCATAGCTAATAAAAATATGTAAAAATTCCACTTACCCCAAAATTAGTTATTGTAGTTTGTAGCTCTATAATTCTTTCCCTGTCCTCCTGTGTCAAGGGTCTTTTGCTAATCAAACCTAGATATTCCATGTTAGCTTTCTTCAAGGCCTTCGTTACAGTTGTCATTGGGTTTGTCTAATAATATATTTCGTCCTCATCAATATCCTCTGTGGGATCCTGGATAGATGTTGACACAATAAATCAATCAACAAAAGTTATGAAATTCACCTCTAACATTAAAAAAATGAAATATTGCAGAAATATCAGAAAAACAATAACAAACTTTCAGAAATTTAGTTGTTGTAGTCATAAGTTGTTACTGTATTTAACATTTACCTAGTGAGGCACTACGGATGCCTTTCCACGGTCACCCTGGAGAGATGTAGTGGGTGAAACTCAGACACGGTCACCCTGGACAGAAATTGGCACAATAAATCAATTAACAAAGGTTTTGAAATTCACCTGTAACATTTAAAAAATGAAATATTGGAGTAATATCAGAAAAAAAAAATAATGAAATTTCAGAAATTTAGTTGTTGTAGTCATAAGTTATCAATGTATTTAACATTTATCTGGAGAGGCACTGCGGGTGCCTTTCCACAGTCACCCTGGAGAGATGTAGCGGGTGAAACTCGGACATGGTCATCCTGTATAGAAGTTGACACAATAAATCAATTAGCAAAAGTTATGAAATTCACCTGTAACATTTCAAAAATGAAATATTGGAGTAATATCAGAAAAAAATAATGAAATTTAATAAATTTAGTTGTTGTAGTCATAAGTTGTTAATGTATTTAACATTTACCTGGTGATGCACTGCGGGTGCCTTTCCATGGTCACCCTGGAGAGATGTAGCGGGTGAAACTCGAACACGGTCACCCTAGATAGAAGTTGACACAATAAATCAATCAACAAAAGTCATGTAATTCACCTATAACATTTAAAAAATGAAATATTGGAGTAATATTAGAAAAAAATAATGAAATTTTAGAAATTTAGTTGTTGTAGTCATAAGTTGTTACTGTATTTAACATTTACCTGCTGAGGCATAGTGGGTTCCTTTCCACGGTCACCCTGGAGAGATGTAGCGAGTGATTTTCTACCATGATCACCCTCGACAGATGTTGGCACAATAAATCAATCAATAAAAGTTATGAAATTCACCTGTAACATTAAGAAAATGAAATATTGGAGTAATAACAGAAAAAAAAAAATTGAAATTTATGAAATTTAGTTGTTGTAGTCATAATTTTTAAGTGTATTTAACATTTACCTGCTGAGGCAAAGTGGGTGCCTTTCCACGGTCACCCTCTCCATCTATTTGATTTAAGTTGTAATTGATCAACAACTCTTCACCTGGAACTATTGTTTTTGTTGCACATACAAATATACAATTTCCTTCACGTGCCTCAAATATGCAATTTGGTTTCTTATTTTTTGCCACTGGTCATGTACTATTTATAAAGCCCACAATGTTTCTAGTAGCTTTTGGCCTTCCATCAATATACATAGTTGCCCCTTTATTTTGATTGTTATCTAGTAGTTATATATAATTTGCGGCAACTCTGTATCTCCGCATACTTTGCGTATATCGGACCAACATCAACCAATGATTGTATTTGTATAATGGTTTGACATACTCCATCAATTCAATTACAGTTCCATAGTCGACCTTTATGCCATCCATGGAAAATAACCCCAATCCATGTAAGGATGAAGGAGAAATGCGATACATCCTCCCATCAATGAAGAAATCTATGTCCACTTCAGGTAGCTCCTTAGGTGCCCATCGTTGCACTATATGTTTATACCTCAAGGGAAACTCAATGTCACCTATGCTCTCAGCATCATAATTACACGACCCTCCATTGGCAATAAAAAATTGCATGCGGGTACAAAATCTTTTCCTTAACTTTTCCAACCTAGTTGATTTGGAATCGGTAGATCTAGTACAACACGTCTCACTTTCAAACTCTCTTACTATATCTTGACCATCACTCAAGGAAGATAGATCCGACAGATACCTATTTGGTGGTACCTACACTCGTTAAAACAAGAAGATAAGTTATCATGCCAATATACATTTTTGGTACCAACACAGTTGCATAAAGTTGAAATTGCCACACCTATCCGTCATATAGTTGCATAAAGTTGAAATTGCCACACCTAGTTTCATATAGTTGCAATATAGTTGCATAAGTTGCATATAGTTGCATAAGTTGCAATATAGTTGCATAAGTTGCATATAGTTTCATATAGTTGCATAAGATGAAATATACTTGCATATAGTTGCATAAGATGCAATATAGTTGCATTTGACCACTCACCAATATTTGAGAATATAGTTGCAATATAGTTTCATAAGTTGCAATATAGTTGCATTTGGAATATGTTGGCTAAGTATTGAAATATTGGCTAAGTGTTAAAGTATTACTAGGATGTTTTAAAGGGCATGGTTGGATGTGTGCATGTTGTACAATGAAATTGGATGAGTAGGACTTAGTTGCATTTGGTGTATTGTAGCATAAGGCGAAGTTATGGTATTTAACCTTAAGTGAAGAGGCATAGTCTAGTTGTAGTAGGGTTGTCCAAGCCCTTGTGGTCAATGAAAGGTAGTGTTGCACACGCTTAGGTGTCAAAACATACTTGGGATAAACTCAAGTTTGAAAAGAATAAAATTGGGCAGACTATAGGTTCATGACTAGTGGTATTCAGGTATACTCTTTGCCACTTTTTGAAGGAAAGGTGGTATCATATCTTTTTTTGAGATAGTTTTGGTTCTCGTCAACATTGTCACTACTATGACATGTGATATCATAGCATTCTTCATGATATTGGAATGAACTTGAAGAAAAGAAACAAGCTTTGGAATGAGTTTCCAAACATTTAAGTGATGTTCCAATGGCTAGATTAGATGTAGAGATGTATTCACATCATGAAGACAATGATGGTGGATAGGCTCCTAATATTCCAAGGGTCAATACTAGGCTTGCAACCTAGGAAAAATATGTGTAGAAGATGGAAAATTTTCTTTGCAAGAATGGAGAAAATGAAGAATCCTTAGAAGAAGAGATGATCAATATCAACCATAGATTTAAAAATTATATAGAAGAGTGACAAAATATTGTAAAATTGATCACCACAAACTTCAACAACGATGTTGATGAATGGTTGAAAATAGTGGAAGTCTATTGTGAAATTCAAAGACTAGGAAGACATTATTAAGCTCTTGACACAAGTTATTGCCTATAGGCATAGTTCATAATTTCCTATGAGGATAAAGATCAAGGAACCAGAATCATATGATGGAACCCACAATGCTAAGTTACTTAAGTTCGTATGTTGAATAATAATTAGAACATATGAATCGAAGTTCACATGAGGCCAAGGTGAATGCCACAGTAATGTAGGATTCAAGATTACATCAAGGATTTTTTAGGCCTCATGTTGGAGATGAAGGAAATGTTTGAAGAAGATAGGTTGTTCCACTTCATGAATGGCATGAAACCTTGGGTATAGAGTGATTTATAATGTTATATTGTGTATACCCTTGCAAAAAACCATCACTATAGTAGACAAGTTGTTGGAATACAAGGTAGAGGAAAAAGGAGTTCCAAGTATATGTGAGGATGCTTCATTAAGGGAGAAGTGGTTTTCTAAGAATAAGAAGAAAGAAAAAGGGAAGGTGAAGCTATCTAGGAAATTTGGTGAGGACAAGGCCAAGCAACTAGATGCACCTAAGAAAAAGGGTATGCCTATTTCCTACTCGATTTGTGAAAAATATCATCATGTAAAGAATTGTCCAATGAAGTGTAATTTGTCTACTATGGAGAAAGTGGACAAAGCCTCCACAAATGGTCTTTTGCAAGTATTGTGTGTTTTGCTAGAAGACAAGTGTACAATAATACAAGAAAAATATTTCACAGGACTTTTCTATGTTCCAGCCGTATGTAATGGAAGATCAATTAATACCATGGTTGATACTGGGGAGAACCACAATTCCATGAAGGAATATGTTTTAAGAGAGCTTGGGTTGCAACTTGAGTTTACATGGAATTCCTTCAAATGAATGAAATTAGAAGTGGAAAAAGTTGATGGAATGATCAATGGAACCACATTCAAGCTTAGAGATTGGAGTGGAATTGCAATTTTCTCCATTATTCGCATGGATGACTATGAGGGAAATAATTCCCAAGGAAGGTGAAGGAAGTGCTTGTGGCTCACTTAGATTTTTTGGTCATCCTTTTAGGCCAAGATCCATGTTTCATCCTTACAACCTATAAAGGGGATGAGAAACCCTGTAGTAGAGAACTTGGAGGAATTAAAATTGATGGATAATCTATATGTGAGACATCAAGATAAATTCTTATACAACCATTTATGGAAAAAAAAATCAATGAAGGTTTTGTAACAATGAATCACTAGGCTTGAGGATCCACCTGTCATCCCTACAATAAGGAAGTGGCATGAAGACATTGGAAGAATCACTTCCTTGAGCATGGTTTTTACAGCCTGTAAAGGGGATTAGAAACCTTGTAGTAGATAAATTGGAGGAATTTTAATTGATGGATAATCTATATGTGAGACATCAAGAGAAATTCTTATGGAACCTGTTGTTCCAGAGTCTGAACTCAAGGCTTAGAAGTACAGTGTCTAGGCATCCAAAAGTGAGTAAGGGGTAGAGAAGGAAAAAATGTCAACCTTCGGCAAGGGAAGCTAGGGTTGATTTCTAGGTTGTTGTCTAGCTTCCTACTGTTCCTGTATGTTTATGTCCCTTTCAATCGCTGCTCATGAATGTTCCAGTTCTACCCGGGTAGTGGTTGTTTTAAGAATAGTATCAAAACGATTCAAGGAAATATGTGTTTGATCTGATAGTCCGGGTTGGATATTAGGCTATCTTGTCACAGGGACAGTCATAGAGGAATAGAATGATAAGAAAATCTCAAAGAATTTTTTTAGATGCTGTTTCGATTTTGGTCATATAAAGGAGAGTTATAGCTCCGATAGTGAAAACATGATGCAAACCAAAGGCCCTTTCCCGTAACTGAGTTAGATTTTAATAAATGTGTATGAGGTGTAAGAAAAACATTAAGTTGTCTATCATGTAAAGCTCCTATCAAGGGAGAATCTCACTTATAAATATTAGAAGAAAAAGATAAAGAAATAACCTGATGAAGCATAAAATATATATAGAAATCTAAAATGTTCACTGGTCTTATACCTGCTGATAGTCGGTACAGAGGAAAAACGGTAAACAATATAGAAAACTAAAATTTATTCACTATAGTAGAGGTTGTACTAAATTATAGCGAAACATTCATCAGATACATATATGAAGTGAAATGAAATATGAAATATAAGGAAACAAACTCGTAACACAGTCATGACAGAATCGAGAATCTTTGGATTTTCTTTATATTAACTCTTGAGGGAGAAAAATCTCTATTACAATCGACCCAAAAAGGTCCAACCCTTTTTTCTTCCTTCTATTGTATATATATACAAATTTACATATGATGGAATCCCAATCGTTCCAGGATTTTAGTTACAACGAGAATAAGATCAATCATTTCATTTATTTATCTTATGTCTTTATTTGGTACCAGAAGCCTACCCTCTCACATGCTCGGTACAAGTGACACATTTTTCCACCAGCTGAGATATCAACCTTGAAGGTTCCACTTGACAATTGGCCTCAAGAATGTAACAATATCTGACTAATTGCGGCAACCTTTCTTCCATATGTAGGTCTAGGGTGTCAATAGCACACAATTGCACACTTGGTTTAATAATCCATTTATCTATTTGAACTATGTCTGCCAGAGTTACTTGTGAGACTTCAGCCGAATCTCTTTCTTATTTCTCATTTATATCAAGCGAGAGTTTCACCATATTCATTTGGCTCAGCATCTCAGCATTACTCTCGCTATTAATGCCTAACATATTTCCATCTATAGAACCGAAAGCCTCTTCATAGGATTTCCTTACCTTCTTGGCTTGCAATTTTCTTTCTGATATGCTACGTTCCCATTCTTTCAACAAAATATTACCTCGGGTCTATTCCGAAATGGAAAACTTAGCACTTTTCCCGATTCCCTTTTTGTTGTAGCTATTACAGCCTCTTGAAATGCGACCGGGGCTGCTCCAGCTTCTCTCTCTCTAACAGATAAGTTTTCTAATACTTGATCAATAAGAAGACAATTGTCCTCTACCTTGGCAAGTAAACTTCGTTGGGCTGTAGAAACCCTGCTTCAAATCTCCATAGCCTGGGATTGGAATATCCTGATATTTATAACTTGGCTTTTGGTGAACTCTAATCTAACCTGTAGCTGCCCTATCAAATCTCTTTATTGGCCTATATGTATTTGACTGGTCTAAGCTACCAACTCTTCTTTTTCGAGCTTAGCTTTGAGAAGCTCAATTTCCTTTTTATTGGCCATCCTTGCTTGTTCTATTCCTGTGTTTGCCTGGTCTTTAACAACTTCTTTTGTTGTGGATATTTTAGCTTCTAAGGTTTTGATGAGGCAATTTTTTCGCTTCAGCTGATTTTTCAAAACCCCGACTAAAAATTGGTTTTTCGTAGCATATGCCCCTAATGTTCCGGATATTTCTGTCGCGAATTCTTCCTTCTTGGCCGTTGATCCCTCTTCTTGATAGAATTCTCTTTTTACCACAACTTTTCTCTTTTTATCAAAAAAGAACTCATTTGGCAGAAGCTCTTCCATCCTTATAGGTCTCAATTCTTCATTGAAAATCCACCCTACATCTATGTTCCCCTTAGTTTACTGTAAGGGAGTAATGGAGGTGATGGGATTTCCGATTTGCTTTGCTGATTGGCTAGGAGTGGCATCTGGAGTCGTCTTTTTCGGTGGATTGGGAGTTTTAATTTCTGGTTTTGGACTCCCAGTTTACTCTTCCCTATCCTGGTGTTTTTCTTGTCTCGGTGCTGTATCTTTGGAGCCTTCGACTTCTTTTTGTTGCACCTCTGCTGTTATTGGATTCTCACCTCGCAATAATGGGGGAAGACAACTCCGTTGATGTTCTTGGAATTTTAAAACATCAGCCCTCTCTTCGGGTGTTAGGGCTTGTATCCAAGCCAAAACCTCGGCATAAGATCTCGTGCCTCGGAAAATGTCATCCGAGGGTGAATTTTCATGTTCGAACCTTTTAAGCCCGCAATTTGCTAAGTGGTTACTTACGACCCTATGTGGATCATGCTTATTGAATTTGACACGAACCAATTTCAGGTCTTCCAGGGCTGCTGCCTCAGCTTTAGCATGCCCGAAATCTAACAAAGAATAGGAATTTAAATGAATAGGAAAAGGTGGCCATACCTTCTTAGAATATCCCTTAATTTCCTTGCTTACGCCACCAATTATGGTTTGTATGGCAATCTCACGGCAAGCTAGCCTATCGGGTATGAATAATGGCAAGGCATTTGGAGGAACAGAAGTGTCGAAAACCCTGAGATATGAAATATTTGCTTCCACATACCAATCGGCTATATTGCTCAGATTTACCACAATACTGTCTGAGATCCTGGGTGGCGGGTGGCCGAAGATAGTGACGTGCAATGGTACCATTACCCAGTTAAATATTTCATATACAAAATCCGAAGCTTTGTCTTCCCACATCTTTGAATGGTAGATGTGGATGGGCTCAGCTTCCGATGGAGTCCATCTCCAACTCATTAAGGGAAAAGGCGTCAAAAAACACATGGTGTCCATGATATATACAAACATAAAGGATGAAGCGATCTTTCTGCTCTCCTTTTGCACTCGATACTCTGTAACTCGACTGGTCAAACTATTGGATAGTAGTTTAGCCCAGTCGAAGGAACAGCCTTCGACGACCGAATGAATTAGAGGCACCCATTGAAGGAAAAAAATTGTGGTGTCCTCTCTCCCATATAATCTGCAGGTCATCGTAGCCACATATTTGAACTGTGGTTCCATAGAAGACATTGAATATATACCATGATTGTCCGCCCTGAACTTTGCAGGGTGTGAAACCCAATATTTGATTAAACCGGACATTATCTTGTCGTATTGCACACATTCCTTCTGTTTAAAATTCTCCAAGAATTTGGCATTGTATGTAAGGTCTTACATGGTTGGAAAATTGTACATAGCCTGCAATTGTTCGGGTTTGAAAGTTCCAATGGTGATCCTCTGCTCTTTGACGATGGTTCTGGTTGGTATATCTACATGGTCTAATTCCCACCAGACCATATCGTAGTAAGGGAGTAGATGTGGCCTAGCTGCTACTTTATGCATTTGAGCCTAGAAGACGATCTTATATTTGGTGATCAAGTCGTCTTTTTCATTTTCACTGGAATCATCTGAAACATATACCAATTCGGACTGTAGAACCTTAGAAATATACGACCAGGTCCTGACAGAGTCGACACTTCGAGGTGAAGTATCAGAAACGTTGTCTAAACCTTGTCCTGAAACCTCAACAATGGATTTAGACACTTTTCGTGGGGCCATGGTGGCATGGTGGGGGATTCTACCTTAGCTCTCATGCGATAACAATATGTATACATACAAAAATTAGTTTGCTCATGAAAAGTTGGCTCTGCGTAGAGTAGAAATGAAATTTGAGACAACATCTAAAAGATCCATGTCTTTGACTATTTAAAACTAGGTCCTCCTTAGGGACAGAACGGTCAAATCGTTCTTAAATATAAATTTAGCAATAAAAACCAAACCCTTACTTGTCAATTCGCCTCATTTCTAATTAATGTCATAAATTTTGACATTTTGTAATGCAAGTTGGCGCAAAGAAAGTTTAAAATCGCCTCGAAGACTGTGAATATTAATTTACGTAATAAAACAATGGAAATGCTGGCTTAACTTAATTAATCGGGCCTTTTTGAATGTTAATTAATCTTTTGGCATTCACCTCATCGAGAGCTTTCACTTTAACCCTTTAAACCTCTAAAACCCGAGGTTGCAATAATTAGCTTTGGTTAATAAAAAAGGTAACCATGATTAGGCATTTAATTAATTATGTTGTTATTTATATCGCTACTTCCTGACTCGGGGCTTCAAAGGTATAGCTCCCGAGAGGCTCGTATGTCGAGTTGTGAAATCACGAGATCGCGATGATATGATCTAATTAAAAGGAAAGACAAAACTGGATTAAGTGTTTAATTAATTACGTTTATATTTATATCGTGACTTCGCGACTCGGGGCTTCAAAGGTATAACTTTTGAGGGAAAACATGTCAAGTTGCAAATTCCCGATAGAGCTTAACTGCGGCTAAACTTTTTACCTTTAACATTAACCCGGGTTACTAAAACAAGAATCTTGCGGTTTCGGCTATCGGGGTTACGATGGTAAGACTTTTGGAGCTAGAAAATGCCGAGACACAAAATCCCGATGATGGTTAACTACAGTTTAGAGTATTTTTACTCTCAGTAATGATCTGGGTAAACTTTTTAAAAACTAGTTCATTGTTTCGCCCCTCGAGACTTGTAAACTATGTGATCTATAACTCCCGACATGTGACGTCCTGAGGTAAAAGGGAGAGACTCGTTTAAACGATAATAAATAAATAAATAAATCTTACCTTAAGAGTATGATAACCGTCATTGTTTGCATGATGACACTTCTAATATTTTGGGAAAAATAAAGGAAAATATGAAAACCGACTTTCGATTTCAAGAATTAAGATATGAAATTTTAAACAGGCTAAAAAACAAAGGCGGCTCCAACAGAACCTTCGATGGAAAACAATTGAATGAAGGTTTTGTAAAAAAGACTCACTAGGATTGAATATCCATGTGTCGTCCTTACAATAAGGAAGAAACATGAAGACATTGGCAGAATGGATTCCTTGAGCATGGTTTTTACAACCTGTAAAGGGGATGAAAAACCTTGTAGTATAGAACTTGGAGGAATTGGAATTGATGGATAATCTAAATGTGATACATCAAGAGAAATTCGTATGAAATCTTTGATGGACAACAATACAGTGAAGGTATTGTAACAAAGACTCACTAGGATTGAATTCATAGTGGAATCCATAGTGACAATAGTATCTRGAATGATGGATGTTTTCTTATATAATAAAGACATTCTAGTTCTATGTGGATAAATGGAGTTAGTAGAAGATTCAAACAAGGAATCTAGTGAATAATTTGACCTATATGGGCTAGATTTGACAAAAAACCAATAGTCCTTGTGAATGAGTTATTCCCTTATGCTCATCACTTTTAAGGCATCCCCCTTTTATATGAGACTTTCCCTGCACTTGAAAAATGCTTCACTATAAGGTGGAACCAAGCTCCCTCATTTCCAACTTCGACTATCCCCAATGGTGCCTCTTCCTTCTTCATGAATTGTTTACTAACTATCCAATGTCCAATGGTTTTGCACCTAAAGTGCCATGTGTGGAACAATTGGACCCATGGTACCCAAGAGCACCAGACAAGGATGCACCTAACAAGTGTGTACAATGGATGCATGCTTGAAAGATACGTGCTCAGTGGATGTGCACCCAATGGTAGAAGAGATCAAGGGTTGAGACAAATGGTAGAAGTGCCTTTGGGAATGTGTGTGTGTGTGTGTGCATGCACACCCATCGCACTATGGTCTAGAGGCAATTCGAAGCAGTTTCCATAATGATGAACCAAGTTCAATTCACGGGGAGCTCCCTCCACACCTAGATGCTTGTTGCCTCATGGAGGTTTGTTCAACAATTCCTTTGATTCCTTTACCCCTTTTAGTAGAAACTCTTGAGTAGCTTTTCCAAACGTTTATTATCTCATCATAAGTGAATTTGTAAATATCTACAAATGTGATCAAATTTAAAGCTTCCATATAATTATCTCTTACTTTTATCAAGAGAATTGTCTTAGGAGAGTTTTTGTGAATTGAGCAATCGATAGATCTCTTTTAACCAAAGTGAAATATCTTAACATAGTCCTCTAATGATTTGTCCTTTCTAAGTCAATTGGAATAGTTAATCTCTTGATCAGTCTCCATATTTTCAATATTTAGTGTATTTCTCTACAAAAAGATTCTTCATAGTTTCCAATGTCTAAATATTATGTATATCTAGACCTATGAACCATTTGAGGGATGTTTCCTTCAAAGTAGAGGGGAAAATTCTCAATTGGGAATAATTATTATATTCATAAGTGTTGCAAAGGGATTCAAATTCAAGGATAAAAGTGTCTAGGACCTTCGTGATCATTCTATGAAATTGGGGAAGAGTTGCTAGATTTATTTTTTCATTCTTAATTGTTTCCCTAGTCCCAAATTCTTCGACACTTTCTTCAAATATTCGTTTTGGAATATATTCAATAGTTATTAAATTACACTACTCCCATGGGGATTTTTTCTTCTCATGGCACAATCAAGGGGATTCGTCATGTGTGAGTTGTAAACAATTATGGTTAGGGCTCTTCAATTTTGAAACTGATTATGAGCCTAGTGTTAAGGGTACGATTGGAGAATTTTAAAAGGATGATTAGCATTTCATCAAGCATTCTATCAAACATTTCATCAAACATTCTATCAAGCATTTCATCAAACTATTAGCATTCACACTCAAGAGATAGGAGAAAGAAGTCAAACCATTTCCTCCAGTAGTGTGCCCTCCTCCAGTGCAAAACCATTTGCCCTCCTCCTCTGCAAATCCATGTGCCCTCCTCTACAAATCCATTTTCCCTAGCCTCCTCCCATGTGCCCTCCTCCCGTGCGCCTCTCCCTCCTTCTCCTCCTTCTCCTCCTTCTCCCCCTTCCACTCTGTGTCCAAATGTTTTTTCCCTAGCCTCCTCCCATGTGGCTCTCCCTCCTTCTCCTCCTTCTCCTGTCCTCCTCTCCCTTCCGTTCTCCAAATCCATCCTCCTCTCCCTTCTGTCCTCCAAATCCGTGGGATTGTGGTGGTGGTTTCTTATAGCTATGCACGCAAGTGGTGGGACTGTGGTGCCAAATTCGTGCAGGGACTGTGGTGGTGGTTTCTTACATCTCTATGCGCGAGTGGTGGGACTGTGGTGGTGAGTGCGTGCAACTCTGTGTGTGAGTGTATGAGTTTTGAAATTATGTTTTGGCTATGTTTTGTTTCATTTTCGTTTTTATTTTATGTTGTTTTGGTTTTCGTTTTTATTTTTGGTTTTTTTATATTATATATATAATATATAATATATAATATATAATATATATTATATATATAATATATATAATATATTATATATAGGCCTAGACTATAACTCTTCCAAACTCTTCCATCTAAATCATTGGGGCCCCACTGAGAAAAGAGAATAAAGAGAAGGATGAGCGTTGTTCAAACACGTATAGGCCCATAGAAATACATCTTAGGTGTCCTCCCTCATATAAGAGCCACCTCGATAGAAGCCTAATAGAATGGCCACTAAGATACCTCTTCATAGATGCATGAAACATGTTACCTTTCCTTCAATATAAAATGAAATGGTCATGGAATATTCATTATTTAAAGAGATAGGAGTCTCAATCAAACCTCTGGTCCCAACCTTGGCATTATCCACTCCGAAGAGTGTGCTTGTTGCTAAATAGGTCTTGACCATATCCTACAGAAAGTATTTTAATATCCCTAATTGGTTAAGGAAATTGCTCCTTATCAAAATGAACCTCAAAGTCATAGGACTTAGTCTCAGATTCAAAATAAGTGTGGAAACCTGCTTTACTAATTCATTGGCTTGTTTCTTCATTAATACAAGAAAATATGAACAAATGGGACTATTTCAATAAATTATATAGGGATTCCCTCTGGTGTCATCCCTATATGTTTTGGATATAGAGGGCCTTTTCTATCTACTTTTTTGTAAAATCAAACATCAACTACTTCATGGGACTCACCTCTCGGAACCAAATATAGGATAGTTGATTAGTGGAAATTTCCTAGTTGACTCCTTCCTAACAATTCTCAAGGAGCAACCCTCATGGATACACATGGTTGAATGTTTGGATACTTGAGAGGTACAATGTAGTATTGGTTGTTGTATGAACGTAGTGGTGGAGTGATATTATTATGTTTTATATATGTTGATTGGGTAGGATGTACTGAGGGCAGGAAGAGCACTTCAGGTTTTTGCTTCAACATTGGATCGAGAATTATTTCCTAGTTCAGCAGGAAGCATAAATCATCGTTGGTGGTCTGGAAGTAGTTTCCCTAATTACATTGTTGGTATGATTAGGCGACATAAGTCACCTAGTCATAAGTCACCTTATTCTTCTATCGTTAAATTTATAACATTCAATGATATGTAGAGTGTATTGGAATATAACAATTATATCAAGAAGAATTAGGTGACACTTCCACATTATGCCCTAGTGAAATCCTCTTTTATGAGTTGAAAGGATTCATTGACAAAAAGGATTAATTGGAAATATGAATCGATAATTTGTGACCAACCCTTCCTTGTTCCTGACCTAGTGATATACCATTCTATGAGGCAAAGAGTTGCTTGAAATGGAACAATTATCATTAGAAAAAGGTTGATTGGCACTTGCACATTATGCCCCTAGCACATACCTCTTCTATTAGTTTGAAAATGATTCATTGAAATTTTATACAAGGAAGAGTTGATCAACCCTTGTAGACTAGGTCAAATAAGGGAAAATGATTAATTAAAAAGATCGAATGTGAAAGGGGCAATCAACCCTTCTTTATTATTCCCCTAAAGAAATATCATTCTACTAGATGGAGATTTGACTAGAATGAAACAATTATATATACAAGGGTCAACTGACCCTTCCACATTATGCTCCCAATGCAAATCTCTTCTTTGAGTTTGAAAAGGATTCACTGAGAAGTTATACAAGGAAGTGTCAGTCGACTCTTCTAGATTAGGAGATATAACAAAATTGATTAATTAAAAATCTAAATGCATAAGTGGTGGTCATTCCTTCCTTATTCTTCACCTAAAGAGGTACTATTCTAGGATACTAAGAGTTGATTGAAATGGAACAATACTCTATAAAATGGTTTGTCTACCCTTCCACATGATTCCCCCAACAAATACCTCTTCTATTAATTTTAAAATGTTTCGTTGAAAATTTACACAAGGAATGGTTGACCTATTCTTCCAAAATAGCTCAAATAACAATAAGGATTAATTAAAAATATGAATGCAAAAGGAGTTCCTAACCCTTTTTTATTCCTCCCCTAAAGAAATACCAATCCAGGAAGCTGACAGTTAACTAGAAGGGAATAATTATCTATAGAAGGGTCGATCGACCTTTCCACATTATTCCCTTAGTGCAAACCTCTTCCATGAATTTCAAAAAGGATTCACTGAATGAAGGATCAACTGACCCTTTGACCCTTCTAAACTAGGTTAAATAATGACAATGATGAATTAAAAATATGAATGCAAAAGGGGCAGTTGACCCTTACTTATTCTTCCCCTAAAGATATACCA
>ML790786.1:270653-310739 GCA_009831015.1 Picea engelmannii | reverse complement strand
TTTGATGGGAATATTGTCGGCGGACGCGTTTGACACACATCTATCACCTTACGCGTTTAGATTGCATGGCATCTAAAAAAAGGTGAAGAACCCCAAGTTTACAACGCCTCCCCGTCAACGACCAAAAAGAGGAGCATTCCACATAAATAAAAAAGAGCTGAAAAACATTCCACATATAGACTTAGATATTTCAATTTTATAATCTCTCGTTCGAAATTAATAATTTTATCCAAATAACCCAAAAAAGATGGCGAAAATAACTCTTAATTGTAATATAAATATAACTTTAATATGAAACAGAATAAAAAAATGTCAATCTTCCCATTCTGTAATTCCTCCCATTCAAAGGAAATAATTTTAGCAACGTAATCTCAAAAAGTAAAAGTGTCTTACTCTCTTTCTCTATTGTTAAAAGACAATTACGTGTAAGTTTAGGAAGTGAGGAGATTCCAAAATCTTTATTTTTAAACTTATTTTTGCTTAAGCAACAAATCTATTCCTTAAACTACATAAAACCAACCAAATCTAACTTTTGTAACACTGCGTTTTTCAATGAAAAAAATCTTTTCCAAAAACAAAATTATATTCCGTCGGTAACCTAAAAAGAACTAAATTAAGCTTTTTTTTTTTTTAATATTAAATTAAAAAAATAAAAAACTATATATAAAAAAGTTTACTAAATTTTTATTATAAAATTTGATCACATTATATTGATAAATATGATGATAGTTAATATTTATTTAGATGGAATTTAGTTTATTGCATTTTAAAAATTTTCAATTACTTAATTTATTTTAAAATTTTATGTGTGCTTAAAAGTATTAAGAGAAGTATTCATAAATTATCATGATTTTGATGAGTTAAAAAGTTAGGAAGGTTGGTACTATAACAATTATTTTGAAATTATGATTTAATGTGTGGGTGTGTGCAAGACAATCTAAGAGAACGTATTTTTCACCTTTAACCATCTTAGTGTCGCAAAGATGACAAATTCTTGTGGCCCTTGGCGTTTTAGAATTATCCAACACTCTATTTTGCTATGGATCCCATGAGGATTTCTTCTTATTTTAGCAATGGTGATTTTCTTTTTATCTAGTCAAAATAGAGAAATAGTTTTGATTTTTTAGATAGGGTTGAGCACCTCCTTATAGTATCTTAATTTTCTTTTATAATCCTCAAATTCTTTATGGCACCACAATTTCTTCTTAAATTTAGATGTAATAATATTTCTAATATTATCATTATAGTGTGGAGTGACATATTCATTCATTCCCAAATGATTTAGCCAAGACTTCACATCTTAATGTCAACCCCTATTTAGGCAAGACTTGGCATCTTTATGCCAACTTTTCTTGAGTCGCGCGTGATTTTGATTGGTGTTTGAAGAAATCTTAGAAAGTCTTTCATCTTCCATGATGTTTATCTTTTTCCTATATATTAGGTACCTAGTCATAGAAATTCTCTCAATACAGGAAAAAATCCCCTATGAAGAGGATAGGATTGTGGATAGGACAGGGTATATTGCCTTTAATTTCGAGATTATAAGTTATAAAACACTTTGATATTTTCTCTATATTTCTCCACGATTCTCTAAAGATGTTGCAGCCCCAAAATTCATAATCACATAAGATAACATGAGTGACAAGAGTATCAAACACGACTTTTTTATTATCCCATAGCCAAAGGTCCATTGATTTACAGTTGTTTTCATGTCCATAATAAGCTTTCCTCTCTACAATTGTCCTTTTCTCAATGTTATAGTTCCAATTAATCTTGTGGCGGATATTGATTATGAGATATGTGTATCAATTCCTCCAATGTATTGTTGTCATACATGAAATTAGCATAAGTGATATTTTCAGATTTAATTATCATAATCTTCATTTTTTCAATGTTAACATCCATACACATACTAGACAAAAAAATCCTTGAAAATTTTTAGTTTCTTCCCAAGATCATAGGGACTCCCTACTATAATAAAAATATCATCAACATAAAGAAAAAGAGTAATGACTATACTAGCTAGAGTCAGGTCGAAACAACTTTTGCTTATTCCAAACAACCTCTAACTTGTTAGTGTATATGCCAAAAATGGTAGGGGATAGGGGACAACATTTCTTAATTCCTATATTATAATAAATTTATTCCAACGAGTCCTTTGTGTTCTTAGACTTCTCAATAACATTCACATGCAACCTTCTCACAGTAGCTCTCAACTCAAAATGAACTTTTAGCTCTTGTAATATGTTCCAAAGTTTAGTTTTAGACACTTTGTCAAAAAAAAATTGAAAGTCAATGAAATAACACAAGAGATTGGTTTTATTATAATGACACTCCTTTGTAATGATCCTAAGAATAACAAGGTGGCCCATAATTAAATGATGGCACATAATTTGTTTTTGAATTTTAATTTTTTTTATATGTATTTATATCCAATATACATTAATGTTCTTTTTCAAAATAATTTCATATGACTTAATAAATCAAGACTAATCTAAATAGTCCTATAATTAAAAAAAAAAATTATGTAAATTATATTTTATAGTGTAATAAAAATTATTATATCAACTAAATAAAAATAGATAGTTATATTTCTATGACAAAAGAAAATATTTTTATGTAAATTATATTTCATAGTATGATAAATATTATTATATCAACTAAATAAAAATAAATAATTATAATTCTATAACATTGAATACTATTTCAAATATATTATTGGTATTAATAATGAAAATTACCTGCAATTTAAACGATTTGACTTAATTAAAGTAGATAAAAAAATACTCATAATCATAGAAAATACCCCATCATAACACATATTATCATGTCATTAAATATGGAAAGATCCATTCCCAAACCAATTCACTAACACTCATACCTCATATATGCAATTATTACTAATCATATATATTACATTTTTAAAAAACATTAAATAAATATGACTGTCATACAATTAATTATTCTATTAATAAGAAAAATCATTATTTTTTAATATATATATTTTTATAAAAATCTAAATAAAATATTAATCTTTTAAATCTATTTTATTTTAATTTTAAATATATTTAATCTATAAAGAAATATAATATTGATTAGTATATAAAAAAATTATAAGTTTAAATTCAAAGAAATAAGATAGAGTATGTATACTTTCCTAAACTTTAACAATTAAATTTTTATGTGAAAAAAGTATTTTGTTATTAAAAAAAGAAGATCGCATATATATCTTAAAAAAAAATAATGTTATACATAAATTTAATATCTCACTTAATTATAACTTTAAAACTAAATTATTATTATTATAAATTTATTAAACTTTTATAAAACACCATAACAAATGTTAATCACTAAAATAAAATAAAACACAAAAAATTAAAAATAAAAATAAAATAAAAACATATTAAACTTTAATGGCCACACAAGATAAATATTTTGTTCTCTTTTAAACTAAGTTATATCCATAAATTTTTACGGATGTATTATAAGAACCATTTAAATGATGCCAAACTACCATTGACTTAATATACATATAACTTAAATCATAACTCTATAGATACCTATATTGCAAAAAGGTAGGCCTGTTGGGGGTTAGTCCTTGCTTTTTTAATTTTTTAATGTGAAACAAAAAGTTGTAATAAATATAAAGATTAATAAAAAAATTATATATCTATGTGGTTAGAAATTTATATATTTATGTTGTTATAAATTTATATAAAACTTTTCAGTGTATTGAAGGTAGTGGTTTTGTTGTATAAAAATCATCATTTAAGCGAAATTTCCATTCGAATTACATGTAAACGGGAACTCATTTTTTTTACAATTTTTACAATATTATTTGAGTTTTTGTTTATATTGATACACATTATAAGAGATACAATATACATTAGTTTTTTTACAAAATTACAATGGCATGGTCCATTGTGAAATTCCTTTATACATGGAAGTTATCTACATTGTAGGTAATTTTAGTTACAAAATTTCGATGGCATGGTCCATTGTGAAATTCCTTTATACATGGAATTTATGTACATTGTAGGTAATTTTAGTGGTGTCTTTTGAATATTTCTCATATGCCATGTTTTTTAATACTATAAATGTATTTTAGCATATTGTTTTTCAAATGAAGTTTTTTTTTATACATATGTTGTAGTTTGTATAATGTACTTTTGTTAAGTTTTGGGATTATACATGGTGCATGATTTATTTTTCAATGGTTTGTGATATTTTTTCATTTTAGAGATGGTTTATATAATGTTTTTTTTTATCTTAGTTAGTTTTTTTGCATGGAATTTTTTCTTATGGGATTAAAGATTTTCAGATAGCTTGGTGACATTCTACATGATAGCCACATGGAATAAGTTATTTAATTGGGGAATGTCTTGATTTGGAAGAGGATCATTTGGAATTTAGGAGGATGACATTGAGCATTATATATAATGGGGTAGCTTGGATGCTTGCATGGAGGATTCATGTTCACTCGGGAATGCCTAGGTTACGAAAGTGTTTATATAAGGGGAGTAGACTTGGTAGACTACATGTTGAGGAGGTTTGTTGGAGACATTCAATACTTTTAGGTGGATTTTTGGACACATATCATGGAGTGACCTTGAATTAGAGCCTCTCTTGTGGATGGAATCACCTTAGAGATTAATATGTGTAGCCTTGGAGTGTATCACTCTACATGTGTATATGTAAATTGCTTGTAATGGCTTAATCCCACATATGTATTGTTGGACTCTCTTACCTCTTATATATAGAGAGGAAAGATAGAGTCCTTTAACATTTCAATAATTTTACTCTTCTCTTTGTAGTTGTATTCTTTGGGTGAGATCCTAGGGTTCATGAGAAAAACCTATAAGAAGTTATGAAAGGGAAAGAGGACGTCCTCATTAGGATTTTTCTCTTCTAAGATACTATGGTTTACTTATGTGAAGAATAAATTGGAGATTATGATATTACAATTCAATTAGTTTATTCTTATTCATCTTGTGTTAGAGATGTGACTAGGAGGAATGAACTAGTCTTCCTCTCTCTGATGGATCTTCTTTTGTATTTTATCTCTCTTACCTTGGACTCACTAGGGTTTCTTGGAGCTTCTCGAAGCACCTTGAATACTAGGGCTAGGGTTTCATCCCTTAGAGACTAGGAGATTAAGGTTTGAGATGAAAACTTAGGTTGTACTTGTTTAACTAAAAAAGAAGAGGAGAGATCTTTCCTTAGAGGACATGCTAGTATGATGTTTTCTCCTTGGTTTAAGCTAGGGTTTTCCTGGTTTTCCCTAGCTAAGGTTTTGGAGAGTTAGAGGATTGTACTAGCTTTGGGATAAGGCTATGGTATGTACACGAGCTTCATATTTATGCATTATTATTAATGAAGTTTCTAGTTTTCCAATACTTGTGTAATTGTATATTTTATTTTCAACCATTCATTTCTTTATGGGTTTGTAATTTCCAATAGTATACATCTTACTTAGTATAAGTTTAGGACACACTTGTTAAATTGATTTAACATTTATATTGAAGAAGATAGGGGATATTTATTATTGTATTTACAACTGCAATGAGTGATTTTCAAATATTTTATATGCATGGTAAGATTGATCTTTTATATGCGTCGTAATATTCCATGATAACATCCATCATTAATCACATAAACAATAGTTATTCATAACATTCACATATGTGCAGGTACACATGTACATATACTAGACTCCCATCGTTCTAACAAAGTTTCATAAATATTAAGAAAAGAAATACAAATAGCTCATAATTTAGTTTACCTACCTAAGTCAAAATAGGGTGTTACATTCACCCACCCTCTGACAAACTTCATCCCAAATTTATGGTTACAAAAGTGTCGGATGATCTCGACACATGGTATCTGCATCCTCCCAGGTAGCAGATCTTGGGCTATACTTGTCATGCTGGACCTTAACATGGTCCACCAAGAGATGTGTAAGTTGTTGCACCCAACGGTCCAATATGTGTAATATCTCAACCCTAAATGGTTCCCACATCAAAGATATGCAACTCCTTCCAATTAAGTTTATGATAGTCATTAGAAAAATAATATCGTAATACAAATACATGAAAAGTAGTGTGTTTTTTATGCAAGTGGGATACCGGTAGAAGACGATAGGCAATTGGACCAATTCTTTCCTAAATTTAAGCGACCCTATAAATTGAGGCAACAACTTTGTCCCCTTTCCAAACCAGATGGTAATCTTATTAGGCCTTATACAAATAAAAACCCAATATCTTACTTTATAACTTTAGTCAGTCCTATGTGCATCGACACAACTCTTATGTTTATCATGTTCTTCCTTTAACTACTACTTGATTTGAATCACATGTTCCTCCATCTATTGAATAAATTATGGCCCTATTATCACTTGTTCCTCTAACCTATCTCAACTCATTGTGTCCTACATGGCCTTCGATACAAATCTTGATAAGGAGGCATCTCGATTGAGTTGTGGTGACTATTATTGTAAACAAACTCCACCAGAGGTAGGTGCCTTTCCCAATGGGTTTAGTTATCCATAACATACATCTTAAGAATGTATTCCATATATTGATTCACTCTTTCTGTATACCCATCCATTTGAGGATGATACACTTTTCTCAAGTTTGATTGAGTCCCCAATGATAAATACAAACATGTCCAAAACCTAGATGTAAACCAAGTGTCTCTATTCAAGATGATATTCTTGGGTAACCCATGTAGACAAATAACTTCACTAATAGAAACTCTCACCATATCAGTGACATCATAACTATCTTTGACTAGAATGAAACATGTGCTTCTGGTCAGATTTTTAGCTACAACCAAAATAGTATTATGGCTTTGCAACATGAGAGGCAATCCCACAATGAAATATAAAGAAATGAATTCCCATTTGTCCATAGGAATTCCATGAATTTGTAAGAGTACTACCTGGTGGTGAGGATATACCTTTACCTATTTACCATCAAGACATTTAGCGACAAATGGGACTACATCATGCTTCATTCCTACCTAGAAGAAAATATTCTTCATTTCTGTATACATTTTCTTCACACTAGAATGCACACAATAAAGAAATCTGTGGGTTTCCTCTAGGATAGTTCTTTGAATATATCCTTCCTTGGGAATGTACATCCTCCCTTGAAATCTCAAAAATGCATCCACTTCAAGAACATACCCTTCAAACTTAGGTTCTTACTACCTCCCATTTTGAAGTGTTGAAGTAACCTTCAAATACCAACTACCTCCAGGATGTTGTCCTAACACTTTCTCCATCAAATTGACCTCTAAGGACACTAGGGAGATGATATGAAACCTTCTACTTAGGGAATTGACCACCACATTCTCCTTTCCCTTGATGTATGAAATTATAATATCATACTCACTCATGAATCCACTCCAGGGATTCTTCTTGGCATTCAACATTTCCTAATACATTTTTAGCATAAATATTAACCCAACAGGATAATGCCTCCAAAAATTTATAACTATCATCATGGATTCCAAGTCTAGATCATTCATGGCATAAATATCTTCATTATTCTTTAGCTTGTGAGATGCATATGCCATCACTCCCCCATATTGCATTAACACATCACGCAACCCTTAATTTGAGGAATGTTTGCAAACCATGAAGTATATATCCATATCATAGACTCACAAGATCAAAACACTAATTAGTAATCTTTTAAGATCGACGAATGCGACATTGAATTCCTTTTTCCACTCATACTTGATTCCCTTATGTTGCAAGGTAGTGATGGGTTTTGTAATATTTTAGAAATGTCCCACAAACCTTTGATAATATGAAGAAATCTGCATGAAGCTTCACACCTAATGAACATTTTTTGGCATTGGTCAATACATTATGGACTTCACCTTTTCCTAGTTCATCAAAATTCCTTCCCCAGAAATAATATGACCAATATAGTGAATCTCTTTCTAAAAGAAATATTATTTAAACAACTTGCAATACAATTTTCTTTCACTTAATCATGACATCACTAACCATAATTTCTCCTCATGTTCCTTTTCATTATTGAAATAGATGAGAATATCATATGGAAAGACCTGCATAAATAAATTTAGTACTTTTGGAATACACTTTTCATGAGGCTCATGAATACAGTTGGCACAATGGTCAAACTGGATGGCACAACTATGAAATTGTAGTTTCCAAACTGAGTCCAAAGGGTGGTCTTTGGAATTCCACCTTCCATAATCCTTGGTTCCTTATAACTTGATTGTAGATCGATTTTTTATAAAACCTCTCATCCTTTCATCTAATCAAAGAGATCATATATCCAAGGTATCAGGTACCTATTATTCATTATGGCTCTATTCAAATCCCTATAATCTATGCACAATCACAAGGAACCATCCTTCTTCATAAAAAGTAGTACTAGTGCACCCCAGTGTGAAACACTAGGCCTAATAATCCCTAAGTCGAACAATTCCTTCAACTGCATATGAAACTCACAAAGCTATGGAGTTGTTATCCTATAAGGTGTCTTGAAAATTGGCTCTGCATTAGTTTTTATCTCAATGGTGAAATCAATTTCCCTCTCAAGAGGTGCTGTAGCCACAAAAGGGGTACCCTACTAAATTTGAGCTCTAATGTTTAATCCACTACTACTATGAGCCTACTTGTTTTGAAAATTTTCTATCTACCTTGGAGGAGGTTGTGGGTTTGGTTCTTTATTGATTGTTTATCTTTGAGGAGGTTTTTCATGACCAATGATATCTTTGATCTTGTATTTTAATATTTTATTCATTATACATGTGTTTTACAATGCTTCTTTGATCCTTGTGTGATGATATTGACATTTTGTCTTTTGAACCATTTTCATTGATTGGTTTTAATGGATTTAAAGGTGTATGTTGATCCTATCTGATTGCAGGGTTTGATGCTTTGTTTTATGACGTGAAGAGAATTTGATTTCAAGGATCTATTGTTTCCTTTTTCATCGGGTTATACTATCATCTCACTACATTATGGAGAAGTGAACAACTGGTTTGAATCAAGAGCATATTTTTACTTTCCATATTGTATCTGGTGTCGTCATATTCATGCTCAAGATATCACACATTAATGTTGGAAAATTGGTTGTCATTGATGTCAACCCTAGAAGAAGTATAGAATCTTCTAGAAGTGATGGGTGTATTTGAAAGAAGTCTCCAAAGTGGTACCCTTATAGTGTATCTTTAAGCATGGCCCTCATGGGAAGACGCTTTGAAGAAGTCTCAAATAAACCTTGAGAATATGGTTAGGAATCCCTAGAGGTGTGGTCATGAAGCTCGAAGTTGATTGGAGGAAAATAGTATGAAGAACATTACAAATGCATTCATAACACTCATAGATGGATATTCCTCATCATGTTGTTTCCAATGGTATTACACATAGTTCCTCATGATTGAGAAGTTATACCCTCTTAAATATGAAGCCCTGAAGTATGCTTAAAAATCCCTCAAACAATTTCAACAAAAAGATACAAGTCATCACCAAATTTAATTAAAGAAGAAAATTTGTTGCAAATAAGAATTTACAGGTCATCCCTAAAGTCAAATAAAGGAGTTACCTAGAAGGGTATAAATACACATCCAAGAGCCTCTCATTATGATCAAGAAACCAAGAAAGTATGTGATATTTTAGTGAATATAAGGTAGTGAATCTGAGGAAGCGGAGGAGTGCGAAGAAGGAAGTCTCAGAGCTAAAGATTGGACAAGGATTTTTGGTAACCCTAATTGAGAAGACCCTCGCAGGTCAGGTATAGGGTGTCCCACGAGGCCCCCGGAGGTTGCACTATACTCGCCAAGCGAGGCACCACATGTTGTCTGATATAGTCTCGCGAGGCCAAGGAAAAGTTTGATGACGATGCTTTTTTTTTATGTTGAAGCTTGAGGAAGGTTTGATGGTCTGAGATTTGATGCACCTGGTTTTACAGAATGAAAAGGTATGTTATTCTATATATTTTGAGGCTTGTGTCTTGAAGGTTATGTCACACACTTGAGGCATTTTTCACATGGTTTTGACATATGATTTGAGGAATATCTTGGATGGTTTGTCACATGATTAAGGCATGGTATATTCATGTGGTACATATTGGATACTTTGGTACATGAATTGAGGCATGTTTTTGGCATATTCTTTGATGCCTATCTTAGTGATTTTGGCACATATTTGAGGTCTTTGGTACATGGTTTAATGCATATCTTGGATATGTTGGTATATGCTTTAGGGATATATTCGAGGTTATGGTACATACTTTGAGGCATATCTTTGATGTTATGGAACATGCTTGAGGCATGTAGGTTTTGGAATATGAGGGACATTCTTGGTAATATTGGCATAAGCTTTATATGGTTACTGGGATGGATATGGTTTTGATGATGATGATGCATCGATATTAGTGACAGTAATAGTGATAGGTTTTGATGATGATGTATTCATATCATTGACAACAACAATTATATGTTTTTATGATGATGATGTATCAGTATCAATGACAGTAATAGTGACATGTTTTGATGATGACAATGTATTAGTATCAGTGACAATAACAGTGACAGGTTGAGTCTCCATTTATATTTAAGGGAGGAAGGAAGGGGAAAGGAAAGGGATTTGGAGCCTCCTTATAGTTGGCGTTGGAGAATACATGGAGTTGTAGCTTCATTTAGGTTGAAGCCTATAAACTAGGGGGTTGGAGCCTCCTTCCATTTGGTGACAGAGAATATAGGGAGTCATAGATTCTTTCAAGTTGGAGCCTATAATCTAGGGGGTTCGAGCCTCCTTCCAGTTGGTGTTGGAGAATACAGGGAGTCATAGATTCCTTCAGGTTGGAGCCTGTAAAATAGAGGTTTGGATCCTCCTTCCATTTGGTGATGGAAAATACAGGGAGCCATAACGTCCTTCAGGTTGGTGCCTATAAACTAGGGTATTGGATCCTCCTTCCAGTTTGTGCTGGAGAATTCATGGATTTGTATCTTCCTTCAAGTTGGAGCTTGTAAATAGGGGGTTGGTGCCTCCTTTCAGTTGGTGATAGAGAAGTTTGGAATTTGGTGCTTCTTGTGGATGTAATATTCAAGATATATATTAAAAAGAATTCTGTGGTTTTCTCCCATTTTGGTTTCCACTTAAAACTCTTATGTATTGTGCATATGTGGTTATATTTTTATGATATGTTAAATGCAATCATAATTGTATGGAATTGTTGATAACTTAATGGTTACATGTTATGGTTAAAAATGTTAAAAATTTATCAATACTGATTCACCCCCCTTCTCAATATTGGTGAATATTTCAACAATTGGTATCAAATCGGGTCCTTCAGAATCACTCTAACCACTAGAAGGTAGATCATGGAGAGAAATAAGAATGGAATTCCAATGTTTGATAGTCAGAACTATGCCTTATGGACTAGAAGGATGAAAACGTTTTTGAAATCACAAGGATTTGATGTCTGGAAAGCAGTAGAAGACAGATACAAGGCACCAACCACTCCTCCAATAGATAGAGATGGAAAGAATCTCAATGAAAACAATTCGAAGGTAAAAATTTTACTCTAAATGGCCTGGTTGATTCAATATATGTCAAGGTTATGCATTGTGACTCTGCAAAGGATGTTTGGGACAAACTTCAAAATGTTTACAAAGGAGATGAAAAAGTCAAAGGAGCAAAGATTCAAACTTATAGAGGTCAATTTGAACAACTAAAAATGAATGAAGATGAAGATATTGCAGCTTATTTTTTGTGAGTTGATGAAATATTGAACTCTATTAAAGGCTTAGGAGAAGAAATTAAAGAACCAGTAATTGTTCAAAAGGTACTAAGGTCTCTTCCAATGAGATTTGGTCTTAATATTTCATCCCTAGAAGAAAGAGCATATATTGCTACATTGAGCATGGATGAGTTTCATGTAATACTTACAACTTATGAAATGAGAATATATCAAGATAATCCTTCCAGGAAGGAAACAACTTTCAAATAATCCAAGAAGACAAAGAAGAATAAGAAAAAGTAAATTTCAAATTGCAGTTGTAGCGATGATTCAAATAAATATGAAGAAATATCCAACTTCGTGAGGAGATTCAATAAAGGAACTGACAAGTACAAAGATATTGATGAAGACTAAGTTTCGAAGAAAGAAAAGAAATAAAAAAGGGAAACAAGATAGAAAATAAAAGAAAATTCTTTACTCAAAAGAAGATGGTTCCTCATCCGATGAGGATGATGATAGTGACAATGACCCAGAAAGAGTTCTCTTTATGGAAATGGAAAATAAAAAATAAACCTTTGAAAGTGATGAAGAAGGCAAAGTGGATCTTGAGGCAGAACTCATCGGTGCCTTAAGTGAGCTAAAAAGAGAAAGGAAGAAAAAAAAGTCACTCAAGGAAGAATTGGTCAAGCAAAAGGAGAATTCTCAAAACCCCAACAAAAATTTTGAAGAATTTTCTCACTTAAAAATCAAGGTAAATGAAATAGAAATGAGAGAAGAGATTTTGACAAGCCATATTGAGGAGAGATATTAGGACTTAAACAAGCTTGAAGTGAGATTTAGTCAACAAGAAAAAAGAATTGAAGAAGAAATCATCTCCTTAAAAAACAAACTTGGAGAAGCCAAGAGAACGAAAGAAGTAATGGAGATCCAGATTATGAAGAAAGAAGAATATTGTGAGAATATTGGAGAAGAAGTCATCTCATTGAGGGTTGAAGTTGGAAATCTCAACAAGAACTTGAAGAGCTCTCAAGTGCTGGAAGATATTCTCACTGGTCAAAGGTCACCATTCAATAAAGAAGGTCTCGGATACATTTGTGAGACCTCATGAAAACAAGATGTAAATGCCAATCCCATTAAAAAAGTTGAAGAGAAGTGTTCTAGGTTGTTGGTAAAGAAGAATGAAGAAAATGATAAGAACTATACAAAAATTCTCAAAGGAAGGGATCATGGTCAACAAGAATGAGAGAGGAATGAATGCAAAAGAGATACATCTCCAATAATACCTTCTACCTCTAGGCATCAAAGAAGCTTCAATCATTGTGAAGGAAACAACATAAGAGAATATTGTGATAAGTTAAGGCATGAATTCAAAAGGAATACATCGCATAGAGGATCATTGGCTCCCAGGTATCAAAGTTTCTTTCCTGGTTATTGTTTTACTTATAACAACTTTGGACATAAAGTTGTAGATTTCATAGCATATGGAAGAAATGTTCAAGAAAGAGATGTTTGTGTGGCTTCCTACAATATTGAATGTTACAAATGCCACAAATTTGGACAAATAGCTCATGATTGTAGAAGCATGATGAAGTCTTCCTTGAAGGAAAACACTAATATCAGGTATAAGAAGGTTTGGAGAAGAAATATAAAACAAGAAGAACAGGTGAATGAAGAACTCCCAGAAATCATACTCATGGTATTTTCAGAGTTGAGAAATCATGACGAATCTACAAGAAAAGAGGAAGATGTCAAAACTCAAAAGAATGATCCTACAACAGAGCAAGCTTATATATTTTTCTCAGTTATCTAACTTGGAGACCCCTAGTAATGTAAATATTGAAGAGGGGGAGTCTAAGTAGCATCCATTACATATTAGAGAACTATATTTCAGGCAGTCTGAAGTGTTTGTTTGATTTTGGGAAGGAAGATTCAGAATGATTTGATGAAAAAGTTGCATAATGTCTCATGACAGATTGGTTGATTAATTCAAGGTGTAGTTTAAAACACATCTCCATGTAGATATGAAGGGAGTAGCTAGAAGACATAAGGAATATCATTGAAACACTTTTGAGGAAGAGATTCATGATTATATAGAGGACTCCAAGCATGTATTCAAGTAGGGATACATTCATTACATATTCGAGAATGTCCATTTGTTGTAGACTTATAGAGTTTTATTTGAAGATATATCAGAGAAGTGGACATATCTGATTCAACTTGAGAAATAGGAATATGTAGTGATCAGTTGCAACAGATTCAAAAAATATCTCAGAACAATGAAGTGGTAGATTGTTCAACATTATGTGCAGTTGAGTAACAAAATCATGGATAGTATTGTGACATGTGGACAGAGACAAATTCATGAGATATTTGGCAGTTCTTATACTTGACATGAACCACATAACATACATGACAGTGGATGAAAGCATGAGATCACGAGGAATTGCAAAAAGGGAGATGGAATCATTGGTATTGTCATCAAGAGGAATGTTCAGTAAAGAATATGACTCAGATAAAGAAGAATGTTTCCAGGTGGAACCAGTTAGTCATAGGAAGGAAATTTGTGAGATGGAAAACTAGATTGGGGGAGAGAGACCACCAAGAGGAGTTATAGTTTTAGGAGGATATTATTTAATTATTATGTCATTGATATCAGCTCAGTAAAGACATGAAAAACCATGAATATTTGAAGTCAAGTAATGAAGGAATTTTTACATGAATGCTTTTAATATACGTCAGTGGATTACACTAGGAAGTAACAATGGACAAGAATCCCAAAAAGAGAGGAAAGGAAGCATATACAAGAATCCTATATTCATCTACACAACTTCTTGCAAAGAAGACAAGAGGAGAGAAATCATCATGGGGATTTACCCTTTTCCATTCATGTCAAAGGTGGAGATAAAGTTCAGAAGAATGAAGAAAAGGGGAGAAATGGTCACAGGGTGAGCATGTGTGTTTCCATCAATGACAAACGAGGAGATTGTTGGAAAATTGGTTTTCATTGATGTCAACTCCAGAATAATTATATAAACTTCTAGAAGTGATGGGTGTATTTGAAGAAGTCTCCAAAGTGGTCCCCTTATGGGGTATCTTTAAGCATGGCCCTCACGGGAAGAAGATTTGAATAATTCTCAAAGAAACCTTGAGAATATGGTTAGGAATCCCCAGAGGTGTGGTCATGAAGCCCGAAGTTTATAGGAGGAAAAAAGTACAAAGTAAATTGCAAATGCATTCAAAACTCTCATAGACGGATAGTATTCATCATGTTGTTTCCAACGATGGGTGGTACACCATGTAGTTCCTCAAGGTCGAGAAGTTATACCCTCTTAAAGATGAATCCTTGAGGTATGGTTTAAAAAACCCCAAACAATTGCAACAAGAAGTTACAAGTCAACCTCAAATTTAATTAAAGGAGAAAATTTGTTGCAAATAAGAATTTATAGGTCGGCCCTAATGTCAAATAAAGGAGTTACCTGAAAATTTATAAATACACATCAAAGAGCCTCTCATTATTATCAAGCAATAAAGAAAGTATGTGATCTCTTAGTGAATCTAAGGTAATGAATCTTAGGATGTGGAGTGCAAAGAAGGAAGTATTAGATATGCAAATTGGAGAAGGGTTTCTAGTAACCCTAATTGAGCAGACCCCCACAGGTTAGGTATAGGGAATTTTGCGAGGACCACGTAGATTTCACAGTACTCGTCAAGCAAGGAACCTCTTGTTTTCTAGTCTAGTCCCACGAGGCCGAGGAAAATTTTGATGATGATGTTATTGTCTTGATGTTGAATCTTGAGGAAGGTTTGATGGTTTGAAATCTGATGTACTAGGTTTTACAAAATGAAAAGGTATGTTATTCTATATATTTTGAGGCTTGTGTCTTGAAGGTTATGGCACATACTTGAGGTATTCTTCACATGGTATTGGCTTATTCTTTGAGGCATATCTTGGATGGTTTTGCACATGCTTAAGACATGGTATATTCTTATGGTACATCTTGAATACTTTGGTACATCGCTTGAGGCATGTTTTTGGCATATGCTTTGATGTATATCTTAGCGATTTTGGCACATGTTTGAGGTATTTGGTACATGATTTGATGCATATCTAGGATATTTTGGTATATGCTTGAGGCATATATTCTAGGTTATGGTATATGCTTTGAGGCATATCTTGGATGTTATGGCACATGCTTGAGGAATGTAGGTTTTGGAATATGAAGGACATTCTTGGTAATATTAGCATAATCTTTATATGGTTATTGGGATGGATCTTGTTTCGATTATGATGTATAAGTATCAGTGACCCTAACGTTATGGTTAATCGACCCAAGTTTGTTTGAGGTAGAAAGGCATGAAGATCAATGTATTTGTAGCAAAGACTATTCTAGATGGATAATACATGTTGTTTCATTTCCGATGATATGTGTAACGACACATAACTCCTCATGGTTAGAGAGTTATGGCCTAGTGAAGTTGGAGAACCCTCATGAGTTATCTAGAAACCCCTAGAAGGTCAAATAAGTCAATTATTCTAGAAGCTCCTAGAAGAAGTGTACTAGTCAAATTGTTGTAACTAGGAGTTAACATGATTTAAGTTGTTGCAAAAATAAAATAATTAAAAATAAATTACTTTCAACTATAAATGGAGATATTACTATTTGTGGAAAAAGTGGTTGTAAGTGGACAAGTGGTTAGAAGTGGGTTATCCCTAAAAGAAGGAAGTTGGGTAAAGTTAGTTAGAAGATAAACCCTTGAGGAAGATACTTGGAGAGAATAAATAAGAGAGAAAGAGTATCCTATTAGTGCCTAATGAGCACATTGAATATCTATTGTTTGTGAAAATTTTATTGCAAGGTTGAGGAAGTAAAAGAGGGTTGACAATGAAAGTTTCATAATTGCAGAAATACTGAAAAAACACTAGTTTTTTAGGTGTACACGGGATATAGTGGAAGAGGGCATGTACATACACATGCTGAAGGAGAACATGGTGCGTACATACATAGTATGAAGATGAAGAGGTCACGTACAGTTGGGAAAATCCATGAAATCTTGAGTATATGAAGATGTCAGGTCTCTAGAGTTAGAAAGCAAGATCCCAGGAAAGTCTATAGTGATCAGGTACAACATATCTATCTGCATGTTCAAAAGGTATGTCATATTCTTATGAGTAGTTGGATATTGTATCTATATGATATATGGTTATGGGAGGTTGAGGATTTTACCTATAGAGGTTGTTGGTTGTATGGCACTTATGGTATGAGATAGATCTACAGAAATACAACACTAGTATTTTTGGTATTATTCATTGGTACATCTTGTTGGTTTAAGTGTTGAGGCGTAGCTTGTATTTCTTGGTACATGGTTGAGGGTTTTGGTGGTGAAGTGGTTGTGATGTGTTGGTGAATTTTTTGGTGTGGTTTGAGGTTTCATATCAGTAAGGTTTTGATGTCTAGTCCATCTGAGATTTGTTACACATGATTATGATTGTATGCACATGTATGGCACATGACTAGAGAGATACAGATGCACATGGTTTGAGTGATATTCTTGAGATATTGATATCTGATATATTGAGGTGAGTATTGGGACATATTTTTGGTGATGGTTATGAGGTATTTTGATGTGCATAGTTGATGCAATTGTGATCGTACAGGTTGTGAGAGTGATTGATGTACATGGTTGATAGTACATGTTGATTGGTATAGGTTGAGATAGGTTATAGGTTGATGTGACAAAGGCAACAAAGAGTCTTAATTAAGAAAGGTGAAAACCATAGATTTCAGAAGGTGTATGCAGGTTGTAGTATAGATAGGACACATACATATGAAGGTTATAGTATAGACAGTCCATGTACATACATGTGTTGCAACACAAACAGGTCGCATACCTATTGGTTTTTGTTGGTACAGGCTAATTACAGGTACATGTTGATCATAGGTTATTGGTACAAGTTGGTTATAGGTTGTTGGCATAGATTGGTATGGTTTTACAATGGTATATCAAATAGTGAAAGTGTGGTAGTGGTTTCACCATCTATTTGGCATTGAATTTCATGGCGACGAGACGGGGCAAGGAAAGGGGGTTGTAGCCTTCTTCCAGTTGGTTCCAGAGAATCGGGTAGTTGGAGCCTGAGATCTAGGTTGTTGTAGCCACCTTCCAGTTGTAGTTGGATAACATAGGGGGTTGGAGCCTCCTTCCAATTGGAGTTGGAGAATTGAAAGTTGGTTCTTCCTTTGATGTAATTATTTCACATATAAGAAAAATATTATGTGGTTTTCTATTGCATTAGTTTTCCATGTAAAATCTCGGTGTACTGTGCATTGTGTGGATGTGTCTATTATTGTTCATTATGAACTAAAGGATGTTAATGTTTATGATGCAATAATATATTGATGATGAACTGATGAACATTGATTGAAAAGTTTAAAAAAACATACATTGTGTTTAAAAGGATTAATAAGGGTTATAAATTTCTCATTACTAATTCACCTCCCATCTCGGTAATCCAACAAATGGTATGAGAGCAGGTCCTTTAGGAAACAATTTAACCATTGGAAGGAGATCATGGAATGTATTGAGAATGGAGTACCAATGTTTAATGGTCAATATGGTATAGAGTATGAGATGTGGATCGTAAGGACAATAAACTTTTTATAGGCACAATGATATGATATTTGGTATTCAGTTGTGATAGGATACAATTTTACAAAAAATCAAATACTACAACCAAGAAGGAATTGAAGAAGAATAACAAAATTGTAATGGATTTCATTTTGGAAGGACTATATGATTCAGTTTAGGAAAAAGTGGGAAAATTTTCATCAGCTAAAGAACTTTGGGATAAGTTACATGATATCTATTCTTCACCCATCACAGAGTCAAAGAATTACAAAGAATATCTAGTTACAGAACAAGAAGAAATATGTTCATCATGTCAAACAAATTTAGAAGAAGAAGAGTATGTAATAAACAAAAGTATGTTTTTTTTCTTTAATTGTGAAAATCGTGGACATCTTGAAATTGAATGCCTTGAAGCTAATGAGACAAAAAATCCAATTAAAATAGAAGACAATTATGAAGAAAAAATGATTAGTTCTTTAGATGAACTAAATAAAGAAAGAGAAGAAAACAAGTCACTCAAGAAAGAATGGATGAAGCAAAAGGAAAGTGTTCAAGGTTTCGAATAAGTTCAACAGGTCATCAAGAATTTAAAAGATCAACTAGAAGAGGCCATAAGGATTGAAGAAACTATAGAATATAAAAAGCAATGTTTAGAAGCCAACATAGCATCACAAAAGGAAGAAGAAAAGAGAGAAAAGATATTGACATATAATCTCAAGAAAATAAATGATGATTTAAACCATCTTGAGGAAGCGTTTGGTCAAGAAGAGATAAGACTTGAAGAAGAAATAATTACATTGAAAATCCAACTTGAAGAACAAAAGATAACATAAGAATTCATGAAGTCTCAAATAATAAAGAAAGAAGAAGAGGTTCAAAATCTTGAATAAGAAGTTGTCACACTAAGAGTCAAAGTCATCAAGATCAACAAGAACATTGAAGAGACAAAAGCATCCACATCATTAGCTAAAGTACTAGAAAGGAATAATGAAGATAAGCCAAAGACTTGTGTAGAAGTCATTAAAGGTTCGATGAGGAAGGAAGAATGCAATCCCTTGAAGAAGAACATTCCAGAAGAACAAAACACTCAAGAAGAATAATGCAGAAGAAGATCCTCCACGTTCAAGCAACAAAGAAGCCTCAATCATGATCATGATCAACCAAGACAAGAATTCGGAAATACTACACAACAAAGAAGATTGTTCACTCCCAAGTATGAAAATTTATTTTATGTTCATTGTTTTCATTTTACTAACTTTGGACATAAGGTTGCAGATTGCAGGGATTATGGAAGAAATGCCCAAGAAAAAAATGCTTATGTGGCCCCACACAACATTGAATGTTACAAATTCCATAAATATGGAAACATATCTCGTGATTATAGAAGCATGAATGATACTTCCATGAAAAAGAACACTGGTATCATATATAGGAAAGTATGGAAAATAAAACAAGAAAAACATGTGAATAAAGACTAGGTCTCAGAGATTGGAGGATTAGAAATATTACGAGATGAAGACACATCTATAGGGAAAAAGGAAATTGTTAGATATAGGAAGGTTTGGAGAATAAACGAAAAACCAAAATAACAAGAAGAAGAGCATGTGAATAAAGAACATGTATCAGAGACCACAAGACTTGCCATAGTACGAGAAAGAAAAGGAAAGAAAACAGAATAAGAACATGTTTCAAGAATAATATTGTCAGAATTCGAAGCAGAGCAATATCATAATGAAGAACAGGTAAATAAATAATAGGTCCCAAAAATCACAATCTCAGGATACATAGTAGTGAAAGATCATGAGAAATCTACATGTAGAATGGAAGATGTCAATATTCAAAAAGAGAATAAGAAGAAACAAGTCATAGATCAGAGAGATGATGAGGATGATGACTACATAAGAAATGTATTTTTCTGAGTCATCCATCTTGGAGACTCCCAAATAATATGAATATTAAACAGGGGGAGTCTATGCAGTAGCTGAGATATATTATAGAACCACCGTTCGAGCAGCTTGCAGAGTTTAAGTAGACAGATTCATAGTAGTCATTTAGCAGAAGTACATTATGATAGATTGATCAGTTGTAGCAGTGAATACTTCATGATAGTACAGTGACATATGGGTCAACATTGAGGATAATTTTGTAGAAGATTCATGAACAATATTGTTATAGCAAGTTTTTCCTCATCCCATGCAAATTGCTCATAGGGACTTTCCATTTCCCTATGCATACTTGAAGTCCCCTTTTGCACTTCTTGGAGCCAAAAAATCAGATTTTTCCATATATATGCACCCTACAAATTACAGAGCATGCGTATACGCAAGTTGCACCACTACAACTCGTGTACATCAAGTTTGGTGCTCAAAATTAAAAAAATTGTCGGGTTTCCACGTTACGTCATGAGATCCATGATCCTTGACCTTCCATATACTAGAAACGTTTTGACTCGACCCTTCAGTTCCATTTGAAGGCTATAAATTGGGCCATATACAAACTGTGGAAGAGGAGAGAATTCAACTTTTGAGAGAAAAGATACTCTGGAGAATTTTTCGCTTCACATTGAATCTGCATCGCTTTGTCCTTTAAAATATGAACACATTGTTCAGCCCCCAAGATCTTCCCTCTTTGATGGAGAGCCTCATTGTCTCTCTTATATGAGATTTCCTTTAGTGGAGGATTGAAGTAGTGGAGGCCCAACTAGAAGGGACTTAAATGTTCCTTTCAAATACCCCTAAAATGTTCCTTCTTCTAAACCGCCTCAATCTACAAGGTTGACACCAAAAATTGGAGGAAAGAAAAGAAAAAGGTTTATGCTTTAATTGTAACAACAAGTACAGTAAGGGACATAAGTGTGGTGAGAAGAAATTATTCTACATAGATTGTGAAGATGAGCAAGAACAAGAACCATCTCAAGATGAAGATGTAGAACAGATTTCTTCTAAAGAGACGACTCCCACCATATCATGTCATGCATTCGATGGAATTATCACTCCTCAAACCCTCAAGATCAAAGGATATATCAAAAAGAAAAAGGTAATAGTGCTAATTGATTTTGGTAGTACTCATAATTTCATTCACTGTAAATTAGCCAAAGCTCTCAATTGATGGATATATCCATTTCCATAGTTTCAAGTAATGATTGAAAATGGAGGAACTATAAATTTATCTCAAAAAATCCATAAGATCAGTCTTACTATGGGGGAATATGTAATGAATATTCCAATGATTTCTAAACCCATGGTTGGTGTTGATGTCGTACTAGGGGTCCAATGGTTACAATCATTGGGAACAATGGATTTTAATTTTCAAGAACTTATCATGAATTTTTCATTGGAAGGAAATGAATTTGAGTTAAGGGGTATCACAGGGAAACCAAGTACGGTGGTAATCTCTAATGGCATGACCAAATTATTGAAAAAGAGGCATCAGGGTGTAATTGTACAACTATGCTCACTAGATGTTAAAACATCTAAGCCATCTATTCCCATAGATCTCCAAGGGATCATTGATAAGCATTCCAAAGTATTTGAAGATATTCCTAGAGGTCTTCCACCCACTAGCGATCATGATCATGCTATTCACGTAATTCCTGAGAGTGTTCCTCCTAACATCAGGCCTTACATATACCCTTATTCCTAGAAGAGTGAAATTGAGCATGTGGTTGAAGAAATGTTAGAGGATGGAATTATTAGACCGAGCCAAAGTTCTTACTTTGGACCAGTGGTAATGGTACTCAAGAAATAGGGCTCATGGCGTATGTGTCCCGATTATAGAGAGCTCAACAAGATCACCATTAAATATAAGTTTCCCATTCCCATCATTGATGAATTTTTAGATGAGCTACATGGAGAAATATACTTCACAAAGTTGGATCTCCATTCAAGGTACCATCATATTAGAATGAAGGAAGAAGATATCCCAAAAATAACATTCAAAACGCATGAAGGCCATTATGAATTTTTGGTCATGCATTTTGGCCTTACGAATGCATCTTCCACATTCCAAAGGTTGATAAATTCCATTTTCAATCCCTTCCTTCGAAAATTTTTGTTAGCATTTTTTGATGATATACTAATCTATAGCAAGTATTGGGAAGATCATGGTTGACATGTTGACAGGGTGCTACAACTAATAAAGGATCAACAACTATATGCAAAACCATCCAAATGTTTATTTTGGGTGAAGGAGGTAGATTGTTTGGGTCATATTGTATCTCATGAAGGTGTCAAGGTAGACCCTAACAATATAAAATCCATGATGTACTGGATGATTCCCAAAACATTGAATAATCTTAGAGGATTTTGGGTTTGGTAGGTTACTACTGCAAGTTTGTTCGAAACTATGGAATAATAACAACTCCTTTAACTGCATTAACTAAGAAGGATGTATTTTCATGGACTCTAGAGGCAAATCAATATTTCGAACAACTTAAAGAGGCAATGTGCAAAGATCCTGTATTGACCACACCAGATTTCACAAAAACCTTTATTGTGTGCTACGGAGAAAATACCCCTATACTGGGTCTAGGTACACGCAGAGCACTAAATTTCCTTAAAAGATTGTTCTACCCTTAAGCTACCCTAAAACCACATAAACTACATGACAAGAGAGAATAAATAAGGTCAATGGGTGCACCTTTATTCCTTATGTCCAATGTAGATCTCTTTCGCCTTTGCAACTTCCTATATTGCGGGTCTCCTCCCAAAGATGACCTGCAAAAACTTAGGAAAACAATGCTACAATACATAAAATCTCTACTTATCACTTTCAATGTTCATATATAGACATATATTCATAAATCAGTAAAAGCATATAGACATAATGTTTTGGGACAATAATGAACTCTTTTATTCAATATTAATATCAATAGGATTACACCCTTCGTTGACAATCGCACCAGGTATGTGATCCTCTATCGTGGCTTCCGGTACATCAAACCCACACTTTCTTATCATAACCAACTTATCACTTAGGGGAGTAGAAAGGGTTGGATAAGGAGAAAGGGCTGGGGGGGAAGGCTGAGGCCAAAACTCAGAATTGTATGCAAAACTTGGGCTAAGAAGGGGAAGGGATTTTGGCAGAGTTTTCTTATTCTCTTGCTTGTCTCTTCAAATGATACCCCAAGACCTATTTTTATATGACAAAAAGATGGTTATTCGGTTTGGTGATGGGATACAAGGGGTAAAATGGTTGGGAAACCCTCGATAGCCCATAAACTTCATTGAATTCTTTGAAACTTTATAATTTTTGCAATTTTTTGGAGGTAAATGCAGGCTAACTAGTATGCATCTTGCGTATGTACGCATGATAACTAGTATGAAACACACGTGTGTATGCGGGATATTAGTTCAATGGGGCACACACATTTTCCAAAAAATAGTTTTTTAAGAAGCAAACTCAACAGTATTTTGGAAAATTATGTAAGTGGAAAGGCCAATGTCTTGTATGCACATGTAAGGAATTTTTGTACTATAATAGATGCCCCCTAATGTGTGAGGTCAGAAGAGAAACTGATGGCCGAAATACATTACAATATCTTTACGAGTGGGAAGGCACATAGTCTAGTGAGCCCGGGACGAGTGTTCGAGAGTGTGCCATATGCAAAACAATGATAATCTCTTCGAGGCGGGCATACCCATGCTCGAGATGAATTAAGAATGGATTCCAATCAAGTACATTATAGATCCATGTCATATGAATTTCTATATAAATTGTATCTGCGAGAAATACACAACAGATCTACATCTCAAAATCATTTGAAGATATATAATTACAATATAATATTCATCTTCAAGAAGAATTGATGTATGTGGTTGGAGATGAGGACGTCATATCTAGAGAAAATATATTCAAAATATTAGGTAGGAGTACAATAGGAGTGTAAGACTCACTACCCTGAGGTCTTCGACATACCATTGGGGAAAGAATGGATGATCTCAATCATCAGGCACATAACTTCCTTGATTTTGAACCGAAAATTGACTGGACTCTTGGGATGGCCAAATCATGAAAGTCAAGAGATAAAATGAAGAATGGAAGACTTAGGTTGGATAAAAATTCCCTTGGAAAAAATCACGACAAAATGATGAGACTCGGGAAGCGTAATATTGACATAAGTATGTGATACAGGAGGAACCAAAATCTCTTCATATGTTTGGAAGAGTAACCAAACAGAGGAAGACACAACTCTATGTAGCGGGAACAACCTCCTAAGGTCATACTAGATCCCAATGCTTGGAAAAAAAAAAGGATGTGCTTTGTCCAAGGGTGACTATCTTGCTTCCAAAAAAAGAGAATGTATATCCCATCCCCTCTTTTTGGAATATTTTTTTTCTCTTTTTCAAAGTTTTAACGAGCTTGAAAAAGAATAAATTAATTCTACGTTACAAAGGAGGAACGAGTGTTGTGGAAAATAAAACGGGTTCCAAATGCATGGAACATACTGGTGCTTAGTGCAAGGAGACATGTGCAGGATAAGGACACTTGGGGAAATTCCTCCATGGGCCAAGGTGTCAGATCGCAAGGGAAACAATGTTGCAAGGATTGCATTTAATGAATGCTTTGAATGTTCCGATAACAGAAACATGAAGCTGAAATTAGGCCAAAGACACAAGGATGAGACATGCGATGCGATTAAATATGACACAACAAGACTCCTTCCATGTGAATTTTTATGAGCCCAGAGAAGGTAATATCGATGGTTTTCATGTTTAGAGACTCTAAAAAACACTAAAAGATGACTCCAGAGTGTTCCTTTTTCATAATTAGTCCAGTTGGTTTGAAAAAGGGTCAAAGTTATACCGAAAGGATGTCTCTTCAATACCACTTTAATGAGTGTGATTGAGATAATATCACTCGACTATCCTTTCAATTTTAAGGATTCTGGAAAGAGCTTAACTATGGACTCACAGACTTTTTCTAATTTTAGTCTCCTTAGACCGAAAAAGTATGAAATACAACTTAGGAGAACTTTCTCGATGAGATAGGTCTCCCAAGGCATCACTTTTTCCTAGATAATCTATTGGCTAGAAAAGGGTTAAACTTATGCCAAATAAATTTTCTTTCTAGACCAATTAACGAGTGTGAAAGGAACAAGGTCACTCGACAATATTTTCATATTTAGGGAGTTTGAAAAGAGATTAACTACAAACTTCGAGGGGGTTCCTTTTTCATAAGTAATCTCCAAGGCCTAAAAAAGAGATAAACGAAAATTTAGTCCCTCGGGCTCGAAAAAAGTTTAAACTTACGCCTAATAATACTCTCCTAGTGAACTGAAGTTCCTAGGGCATACCTTTATTCGTAAATTAACTTTCTAGACCAAAAAAGGGGTAAACTACTGCTAGGCATATGTGCCTTCAAATTTGAGTTTGGCGAGTGTGAAGGGCAATAAGATCGCTCAACAATATTTTCAATTTTAGAGAGTCTAAAAAGGGATTAAAGAAGACTCGAAGGGGGATTCTTTTCTTAAGTAATCTAGACAAGATGAAAAAGAATAAATAAACTCTCATTGGATGTTTCTTTCAAAATTTAAATGAGCCCAAAAGACAACAAATTGTGCTCATGGGGAGTCCCTCAGGTAAGATCCAAAAAGAGACAAAGAAGAATGAGGCTTCAAAATGCAATCATGGTGGGACTAAAAGGACTCCCAAGCCTATGGAGAAAACTCACAAAATGGACACCAAAATGTAGCAAAGGATATACCTAGGGAATCCATGAAGATGAAGGCTCTACCACCTAATTATGACACTTCTAAAGCAAGAGAGAAGGTTCTGTGTCACAATTCAGTGGGATTGATCCTATGGAAAAGTGGAAAAGCCAATAATATGCAAAATGCAAGGTGGTGAAAACCTAACTTATATGCAAATGTCAAAAAATGACTTTCACCATGGGATGATATGAGTGTAACCCATCTCAATAAAACACCGAACCGAATTAACATGTTCATTAGAATGACCCAAAGATCTCTCAAAAGGGAACTCAAGTAGCTACCAAGCCAAGAAAGGGGGGAAATGGACCAAATTAGGGAAAAAAGGGCCAAAAAAGTCTATAATTAGAGGTGGACAAGTCATTTTAACCATCACAATTTGGAAAATAAACAAAAGGTCAAAAAAACCCTTTGCTCAATATGAGAATTCAAGGAGCTACAGTGGATGAAAGATCCTTTCACTTGATCCAAGTAAGTACAAACAACATTTCCTTTAATTTTTAATCATCCTTTAATGTTTAATTAAATGTTTGGACGATGCGCACCCTTGTAAAAGGGTTGGACCTGCATATACGTGGATTTTCCACGCCCAACCCACATATGTATGCGGGAAAAGTAACACTTAGCCCACATACATACGCGACTGTATTAAATACATTCCACATACACCTCTTTTAAAGTTCAAAAAATATGAAACAAGTGTTAATCCTCTCCAAATTTTGTGCAACAAGATGTATGGCCATTGGAGGGAAAGGGAACATGAGGTTGGATGTCTTGGTGGAGTAGGATCCAGGGGCTATTTCCATGCTGAAACAATGTGGTATGTGGAAGTTCTTCTAGTGTCCGTTCATGAGGTAACAACCTAGATTGTTAAGCCACTTGATAGAGTACTAGCATCCAGATGTAGAGGCATTAATGCTTGAGGGTTAATCACTGACTTCGACGATGGAGGATATATACTTTCTGACCAACCTCTCTAAGAGGGGGAAAGAGGCAAACTTGAGGACATTTCCTCTAGGGACATGCAACATAGAGGACTATATTGGTATGTACTGTGAGGCAGGCACTGAGAAAGTAAGATCTCAAGTGTCGATACACAATATTACTGTTGAAGAAAAGATATGAAATGATCTTACTCAACCATTTTCAGATTCTGCTTGGCTAAAGAAAAATAGACGGGAATGTCACCCTATGTTTATAGCCATCAAAAATAATATCCTAACTCACAAGTATTGATTACAAGTGCTTAGGATAGTCTTTTTATAAATAAAAGTTTGCTGGAAAATTCATTATTTATAAGATTTTCTGAATATAACATTTGCTAAAATAAATGTAGAGACAGAAGTAAAGACACCAAGATGATAATCAAGGTATATGAGACATAAATCAATCATTTATTTCATTCCAATTCATCAAAGATTCATTCTCTTTACGAAATTTCGTGAAGAAGTTTTGGACCAAAGTCAAACTTAGATGTTCCCAATGAAACATACAAAAGGACCTATGATAAAAAATCAAAAACTGAACTCTAAAAGTTGGATCAACTTGCCATAGATTTCTGCCCACTCAACTCTTCACAATAGCCTTTGTCAGTCATGAAAACTAATTCACAAATAGACAAGTCTACAAAGACTATCAAAGATAGATCAACACCTTTGAAAAACAAGTTTTTGAATGATGTAATTTAGCCCTGAATCTTCCTGCCTACAATAAGACCCTGCTATCATAAAAAAGAATTAGGCTTATGATCAATTAAGGAATGAATGAAAACTGAACTATCTCAACACAAACTCAAGGAGCAAACCTTAGTATGCTTCTCCTTCTATCCTTCTCTCATTCCTCCCTTTCCTTTTTCCTTTAAGAAAATTGGAATTGGTTGAAGTAGTTGAACTACTTGATTAGTTAAGTTAACTAAAGACTCAACCAACTTTTTAGTTAAGGGGGAAAAGTAATAAATCATAATAAGGGTTTTAAATAAATAATAACTAGTAGGTGGGACCCCTTGTGAATCCCTTTAGCTCTTAACAATCATAACATAACTATTTAATTAAGAAAAATGCCCCTCCTTGTGGCTCCCATCATCACATTCATATTTGAAAATTTATCTCATTGATATTTGAAATATTTTCAAAAATATATTACTCATATATCCAAAGAAAACATGTTGTCCAAAACTTTTGAAGTCAACTGTCATCAACAATAAATAAAATAAAACTCAAAAACCATATTTTCCACTCTGAGATGCAATATTTCCTTGGTTGCTGCTGTCACCCTTTGATTTATCTGAATTTTCCTTTGGTTGCATTGAGCCTTTAGGCCTAATCTCATTGATCAGATGAGAAAAATCATCGCTCAAATGCATCCGAGAAGACAAGGATTTATCAGAACCATTGGAGGTTGAGGAAGGGGTAGCAGTGGATTTTCCTTTGTCAGGGGCATGGTGGGCCTCGGTTTTCAACCTTTCGCTAGCATGAGAGGACTGAAATGGTGAGTGGATAGGTGCATCTTGGACAATCTGATTGATAGGCAGGGGAGCAGGTAAGGACAAATTGGGCCAGCCATGATGTTGGGAGATTGTTGGGTGGACAATCTCTTGCCATCCATCATTTTCGGGAACCTCGGGTTGCAATGAGACATGAGGGGGCACGAGAATACCGGGGGCTTGTGGAGCTTGGAAGGGAGGCCTTTTAGGCCTAGGTTAGATCACTCCTTTCCCAATCCAATTGAAACATCCAACCTTAAATAACTGGCCTAACTCTTGTGAGTCAGCATCAAATTGAATGGAGAATCTAGGCCTTCTAGGGCCCCTGTTCCAATTTTCTCTCCCTCGATTGCCTCTACCATGGCTACCTCGGCTGGAAAAACTCATTCCTGCATGCATGATTGATTAGCAAATAGTTTCTTTAACAACCATACATGACAACTCCTTAAAAATATGAAATAGACTTTGGCTCGACAACATATCAGACTCATGCAATCCAATCCATAGAAATTGTTTAACTGATGTCAATGAGAAGGGGGTGAACAAAAGGTCCTGGGATATGCGAGGGGTTTTTATTGAGCGAAAAATGATAAAATGAGGGGGAAAAGAAACATGGTTACTTCTTGCAGACAACACACAATCAATTGTAATGTAAACCAAGGAAGATGTTTCTATAATCCATCCAAGAAAATGTGATTTCAAACTGTTACAATACATAATTCTCTTACTGTAATTAAATTTTAGGAATAGGGAGTGAAAAATGGATATGGGAAGGTGAGGGGATTGTAATTAGCGAAAAGTGAAATAATGGTAGGGAAAAAGAGAAGATATTGTTGATAACATTAATTAAGTAATTGATAAAACCATTATATATCAAACACAAAATGTCCAACACCAATCAAATAATCATTGTGCTCGATTAAACAACTACTATGTATAATTCAATCAATTCTATGTATCAACTTGCTTACTATTCGTAATTGAATTTTTAACACAGTGTCATCAAAACAAGACAATATGCCTTCCATAAAAACCTGTAGAAGAGTTTTGTTTCTTCTCATTTATCCACTTACTATTTTAAAACAATTTACAAATGAACACACAGTCACCTAATTCCACTATGTTCAGCATCAAAACATCAACCACTGTCCATGAAGTATTTCCTTAATCAAACACAAACACAAAAGCACGCCCAATTTCATCCTTCAATTTCATTAAATCGTAATGAGACCATACTATCACAGTACCCATGCCTATCTCTATTAAGATGTATGATATTCATCAATCATACATAGTGGATAGTCAAACACAATGATCAATATTTCAATTTAAAATAATACTGACTTGCCATTCAAACACATAGTAACAACAATCACCATTTCAACTCATACAACACTGTGGGACAGATAGACCACTCAACAAAACACAAGAGCATTTATGTGACTGACATGTCTAGTTACCTCGAAACTAAATATCAACGATGATGAGCTATCAATCCAATACAATGAGGCAACAATAATATGCCCAACCCCATTTCTGAAATTGATGAAATTGCAACAAAACCATATTGTTAAAGAAAACCGTGACCGTCTATGATGGTGTAATCAAACAATATCCATATCATATACACTGGATAACCATGCCACAATTATCATGATTGCAATACTCTCATTTAGCAATTTAAAACACACAGTCACAACAACCATCAACTCAACTTAACATGTTGTAGGAAGGCCAATCATACTAATGTATTATGCATGAAGCATCGTTGTGATTTAATCAATTATAAGATAATGTAGGGTTAAAATATCAATAATTTCAATGTAAGAGACAATGACTGTGTATTTAATCTCATTCTCCAATCAACCAGTTAACCAAAATGATCTATCGATCCGACTGTTATAATAGCCAATGCAGTGACCAAATACCAATAACCAAAACCACTGTCAACATAATCAAAAGAGACAAGCCAGTAATCAAACATTGTCGAAAATACACCACCAACTCATAACAATCAACAGTATACCCGACAAGACATAAGAGTTCCCTCTATCAAAAACCGGGCTTGAGAAATCAAGGGTTCCCTCTGTGGATCAACTCAGGGAGTCTAGAGTCGACCCCCAACATCGGGTGAGAACCTTTGAGACCAACGGTTCACACATAGGGTATACCACCAATAATTTCTCAGACAGGATGACATTTCATGAGATAGGAGAGACTATGAACAGAGGAACAAAGGCTTCGTTTTGGTCCTGTAACAACACTTAGAACACGAAGGGTATAACCCTCATGGTCTTCCCAATCAACCGAAGAATACTGAGACTAAAAAAATATGAGAAATATAAATAAACCTTAAGAAATCCCTTTGGCATCACAACCCACTGCGCAAACATCAGTAACATGAACAAACCCATAGCCAAGTGAAAAAATACGTAGTCCATAAGGTGTTTCAAACCTAACAACCCCATAACAACAAAATGATTGGGTATGGTGATAAGAATGCGTGGAGACAACCAACCAATTTGGATCGAATGAAACCCTTCAACCAAGACCAATAAGGATGATAGAGAACCTTCATTGGTTCTAACACTCAGAATGATCAATGAAACTGTGACTTCAAACATTATTGCAATGAAAACCACACCAACCATTCATTCCATAAAAATATCATAATTTTACATAGTTCCCAGTATTAAGAAAAGAACAGACCCATACATCACCGAGCCAATATCTATTTCATAGCCAGAGCAGGTTCATGGATGGCAAAAATACATACCTATAACCAAGAAAACCTTAAAAATGCGAGCTTGGCCGAGAAGTTCTTCCTTTTCTTGAAAATCAGAGCTTAACCACAACGAACACAATTGAACAATAGCCAAGCCAGGGTGACGACCAATGGGAGGGGTATGGAGTGACGTGCAGTAAATGCACATCGCCTCCATCCTCCAATCATTCAATTCCATAGTACACGCCAGCCCACTATTCCATTAATTCATTCAATTAACCATGCATCGAAACCAACATCCAATAATTTCCAAAAGCGCCACCCTATGTCACATGAACCACTGCCAACCATACTATAACACATATTACATGTGTTTCCATATAAATCAACAAATCGTATAGCCACTAACCCCATTATCTAGGACTAACAACCATCCTTTTAATTCCAATGCATATAGTGTAGCATATTAGTATAATATAGTTTCTTCCTTTTGTATTTTGTTTATGTTTCTTTTTATCTCTTTTCAACTGCTCCTATGTGTTGTTACGAACATTTCTCTTGTGCAGGTGTCACAAAAATGAATCCAGGAAAAAATAGCAAGGGTAACAACGAATAATCATAGGCCATCGTAACATGAAATTAGAGCTTAGAGAAACATAAAATGTTGGCATGTTTACAGGCTGAGTATGCTTGTCATTGATGGAAATATCAGAGTGTGCATCGATGGAAAAAAAGGAACAACGTAAGCTCGGGAGATGAGGTCCAAGTCATCAATACTTGCAGAAGGATCAAAGGTCGAGGCCTTTAACACTTAGACATTCTTCCAGGTCGGGAGGAAGCGTAAGCTCAGAAGGAGGAGCGACAGTGGCTGTAGAATTAGAGTCAAGACAGGAGGAATGCACAGAGGAGGAGATTAGACCTCAGCCATCGATCAGAGCGCGAAGGACCAACAACCGTTGGATCCAGAGATAAATGCATGAAGGTTAAACCTTTGATGTTCATAGGAGAGCAGACTTGTCAAAGTCTCGAAGTCCCGAAGTAAGCAGGGATCATCCATCATCAAGACTGACAGGTGGCACACGATCCACAACTCTGGAGCAAACCACTTCAAAAAAATTTCAATTTGATATTTTAAATCCCCAAAGTCCAGAGAGTCGGAGTAAACGTCGGTCGTCAGATCAATTTCAAGTGGAAGGACATGATAAGCTATAAAAATTGCATCACAAAATGATTCAGCCATCGATCCAAGATATTGATCGAATGAATAACATTCACTCCGGATATAGAGATGCGAGGAGGTTATGCCCCTGAATGTTTGAGATTTGAAATCCCCAGAATGCGAAGTTCCGTGAGCCATTGGATCTGGAGATCAGACAATGATCATTATATCAAGGAGATCTATGTCAGTAGACCACGTTAGCAAGGACTCGTGGCAGACCAAGTCAGCAAGGACATGTGGCACAATCATATAATGACAAGTGTCAAGTTGATTCGGCATTTCAAGTATGTGGAAATCACAAATCTGAGTGACATGTGGTAGATGCTCGGCCCGTGACACGTCATCGAGTGACGCAAGAGTTACATCACTTCGGGATTTTTTCTTCGAAATTTTTACCACCAGTAGATGCCCTAAGTCCCTAAGTCTTGAAGGCCAAAGTGCCGGAGTGGAGGATAGCTATTGGATTAAAGAGGACACACGTCAGTGGATTTTCAACTCCAGGAAAAAGAAAAGGAAGGATGACAGAAAGTTGAGAGTTTAGTTTTCTGAACCCCGAATACCCGAAGGGATTGTGACTGTCGATCCAAAAGGGACATGCATCGTTGGATCGTGGAATCTGGGTGAAATGCTCTGGGAGAAAATGAGAGTTTGAGAATTGAAAGTCCCGAAGGCCGGACTCGCGGAGGAGATCCTGATCGTAGATTAAGGAGGACATGTGTCAACATATCTTCCATTCCAAAAGATATCTAGTTAGCAGCAACAGGGTTGGCTCATGTTCAGACACCCAAAATGAGAAATCACGATAAGATATGAACCATTGGATCCACAAGACATGTGGTGAGAGATCAAAATTTTGCTGACTCATGAACTGGAAAAGTAAAAGGTAGATTTGCAGGAACTCGCGAAACGTGAAATCACGATTTGATTGTAGTCGTCGATCAAAGGGAGAGATCTCAACTGTTGATCTGATATGGAGTATTTTGGATTTCGCGAGTTGGGAGAATCAAGGAAACTCACACCAGAATCTACGAAATGCAAAGTTGCGATAAGATCTGGACCGTTGGATCACTGAGGATCGTGGACCGTTGATCAGGCACGACAAAGATTCACAAAATATCTTGAAACGTGAAATTGTGAAATGCCTTTTTGAATAGGGTTGTGGTCATAGCCAAGGTCACATTGTCGACAGGTTAAGGGAGGAGCTAGCATGTTTCTATGCTCCACATCAGAGATCCCCAAAATCGTGAAGCACCATTTTGATTAGCGAGTGGTCACAGCCAGTGGTCGCATCAGTGAACATTAAAGGGAGGAACTAGCATAGCTAGACTCTATTTCAGATACCGGGAGTTGGAAGAGTCAAGATGACTCACAGGAAAATAGCTGAAATGCGAAATCATGAAACTCTTTTTGATAGGCGTATTATCACAGTTCGTGGTCATGTGAAAGGAAGGGGCTTAGCCAGAAAATCTAGCACCCACCGTATATTTTTTCTCAGAAAGGGACAAGGCACCAAGAGCATGAGTGCGTAGAGGTTCTCTGGGGAACTTCTAGAAACCACTGATTGTTTCTGCCAGATAATTCGAAGAGGCTTCAGGGTGATCGCCAAAGGAGATTAAGAGTCTTGAGGTAACTACCAGTAGTATGAAGATTAATTATAGAGACAATTGACATATGGAAATGCGTCGAAGACTGTAACTGATAAAAAAGCCTAAGAATCTCAGGATAACGACCACTGATGAAGAATAGTCTCAGGATGATCAACAAAGAAGACGAAGAGTCTCGATTGCTAGAGAAGCTAAGGAATCTCAGCATAAAGCCTAGTGATGATGAATGCATGGAGCTAACCACCAGAGAAGATGAAGAGTTGCCATGATGATCAGGAGATGACTAGACGTGAGAAATTCATGCAGAATAGAGAGGTGAGGTGATTATGTTGTCATGTTATGCAGTAGTGAGGAAGAGCTATAATGAACAACCTGTAGGACAGAACAATGGCGATGTAAAGAGGATGCAGAGGCATTGCGCATGAGGCCATGCAAAAGGTGCACAGAGAGTATAAAAATGCAGAACAAAGAAGAGATGTGAGCTACTACTGAGAATGATTCATGCGAGTAGAAGCATGTTGTGTGAAGGAGATGAAATGCACAGAAGAGGCATAGCACATAGAATGAAATAATACACAGAGCATAAAGCACACAATAAATACATAGAACAAATATTCATATCTGAGAGAAGAAGATAAAGTTGAGGTGTGCATGCAAAGACAGAGCAGAAGATCAGAAAGCTCAAGAAGATGCGAGCAAAGAGACACTGATGTAGGCAGAGAAAAGTAGTGTAGAAGAACAGTGATGAGACTAGTAAGCCATAGATAAATGTTGTATCACTGTGATAAGTTTAAGAAAGAAAAAGATTTATATTTCAGGGTGGTTGGGACGTGCTAGGGAGGATTGGTGTCCTCAGAGTTTCAAGTGGATGCTTGAACACAGGGAGTTGTAGCTTCCATTTAGTTGCAGCTAGAAAAACCAGGGTGGCAGGGTGGTGTAAGGGGAGAACTATTGTTCTCTATTATACAGGTCGGTGCCTGTGTGACTGGAAGTTGGTGCTTCCATCCAGTTGGTGTTGGAACACTTATGGAGTTGGTGCTTCCTTCTAGTGGTTGCTAGAGAAACCAGGGAGTTGGTGCTTCCTTCTAGTGGCTACTAGAGAAACTAGAGAGTTGGTTCTCTCAGCAATTTGTAGCTTGCAAAATAGAGGCGGTAGCCTCACAATGCGTTGGTGCTCATAAGAATCATAATGCACAGAAAATAAAGATTACTTATCATATCAAGAAGAAGAGGTTTTTACCCTTTATGAGTTTCCTCAAGAAATATTTTTCTCTGTATATTTCATGTCTGTGATTGATGTTGAATGTTCTATTGCTTGCCTCCCTTCATTATTATGATTGTCATTGAGTGCTCTGTAAAGAGTCTAAAATAAGCATAATTCTTTAAGCAAGGTAACAATTGATTCACCCCCCCCCCTCTCATTTGTCCAACAATTGGTATCAGAGCAAGTTCCCTTTATTTCAGGGTAGATCCTAGAGCTTAAACATGACTAGCCATGGAGGAAATTCAACCAATAAGGCCCCCCTGTTCAATGGAACAAACTTTAGCTTCTGGAAAGTTAGGATGAGAACCTACATAATGTCTTTAGGTAGAGATGTCTGGGATGTGGTAGAGACTGGTTATGTAAATCTTGTTGTATTAGCTTCCAAGGATGAAAAGCTATAATTCAGCTTCAATGCCAAGGCTATGAATGTTATTCTGAGTGGGCTTGCAGAAGAAGAATTTGTAAAATTTATGCACTTAGAAACTGCCAAAGCAATGTGGGACAAACTCATTAGCATCTATAAAGGTAATGAGAAGGTAAAGGATGCCAAGCTTCAAACCTACAGATTACAGTTTGAACAACTAAAGATGAATGAGTATGAGACAATTAATAAATTTTTCTTAAGAGTTGAGGAGCTTTTGAATGCCATGAAAGTTCTTGGTGAGAATATTGAAGACGTATTACTAGTTCAGAAGATCTTAAGATCTCTACCTGATAGATTCAATCCAAAAGTTTCTGCAATAGAAGAATTGAATGATCTTAAGGCTCTATCTATTGATCAACTCCTAGGAAATCTAACTTCTTATGAAATGAGGATTAGTAAAGATAAATCTACCACTAGAGAAGCATCATTTAAATAAGACAAGAATGAGGATTCTGAAGCTGATGAAATTGAAGAAAATTTTGTGAGAAGACTAAAGAAAGGATCAGGCAAGTACCAAGGCAAGTTTCCCTTCAAATGTTTTAACTGTGGAAAGATAGGTCACTTTGCATCTAAGTGTCCACACAAGCAGAAGGACCAGAACTCTGAAGGAGAAGAGAAGTACAAACCCAAGAGATTTGGTAAAAAGAAAAGGTTATGTGTAAACAATGATGACTCTTCAAAAGACACAGATAGTGACTCTTCTTGTGAATATAAGGTAAATGAATTCATTCTTATGGCCAAAGAGGATTATGATAATAAAATAACAAGAAGTGATGCTAATGATGAAGAAGTTGTGGTTGACTTGGAAGGAGAGTTGGTCAACGCTTTGGAAGAGATTGACAGACTCAGACTTAAGAAGAGAAAGAAAAAACAATTGTTGATACAGCTCAAGAAAGGAAGTAAAAAAATTGATGAAGACTTTTCCCTACTAAAAGTGGAATTAGAAGAGGCAAAGAAAATTGAATACATTCTGAAACAACAGTTATCAGAAAAGAAGGCAATATGTGAAGCTCTAGAAGAAGAATTAGTGAAAACTAGGAAAGAGTTGGAGAAGTTTCAAGCCTTGTATCATCAGAATCTGTCAAGTATCAAAGCCTCAAAAGGATTAGCCACCATTATGAATCAGCAAAGGAATCCAAAGTTGAAAACTGGTTTGGGTTATGAAGAGGGATCAAGTAGTGGTCATCCAAGCAACAAAGAACCCATCAAGTTTGTCAAATCTACAACCAATGACAACAACAAACCTGCAGAAACAAAAGAAGATAATCAGCCACCCAAGAGGAGTAAATAAAAAGGTTCCAGAACTGAATCTATAGAACAAAGAAATAATACACCCTCTGCTCAAGGAAATCATCAGCATGGAATAAATCGACTTTCTCAAAGAAGACAACTATTTTCTAGGTACAAAGACTGTTTCTATGTATATTGTTTCTACTGTTCTAACTTTGGCCACAAAGTTGTAAATTGTTCCTTAAGATTTAACCATGAGAAATCAAGACACCCAAGGAATAAATATCCGCCACAAAAGAGAATGAGACAACCAAGTAACAAACAACCACATATTGCAAATTTTCAAATTAAGTTAGAGACATGCAACTAAGGAGGTCAAGAAATAATAAACAATCAATGAGTAGACAACGCTTCAACAATCAATTTGACTTATTGAACAATGAGATGGAATGTTATAACTGTCATAACTTTGGCCACAAAGTTGCAAACTACCATCTGAATAATTACAAAGCATATCCAAGGATAAAGCTCTTAGCTAGAAAGGCCAACACATGGAAAAAGAAAGATAGTGAAAAATATGGTCTAATACTTTCAACTAAAAAACAAAAGGACTCCTAGAATATAGATAGTGAATGTTCCAAGCACATGACTGGAGACAAGGATAAGCTTATGCCTATAAGTAAAAGAAAAACATGAAATGTGATCTTTGAAAATGATGAACCAGGTAAAATCAAGGGTAAAGGGATGGTGAGTTTGAGTAATGGCAAAGGCAATTCTCGGAATGTTTTGCTTGTAGATGGTCTAAAACATAATTTTCTCAGTACAAGTCAAATGTGTGACAAAGGCTGTGAAGATGTGTTCATGTCTAGAGATTTTAAGGTGAAAAATGTAAACTTGGGACAAGTGGTAGCTAAAGGCATAAGGACAGATAATGATGTTGATATTGAATTCTCTCCTGCAAGTAAAGAAGAAGATTTGGATACAATAAAAAAATGTTATGTTAACATTTATCCCATGGAAGGAGTAGAAGAAGAATCATGTCATAAGATGGAAGCAGAAGTTGTGAATCTTAGAAAGAAGGTTGAGAAGTCAAACACCCAAATCAAATTCTTGAACAACTCCATGATCTTGGATGAGATATTGGATAGACAAAGATCACCAAATGACAAATCCAGTCTTGGATACAAGAAGGAAGAAATTAGTACTCCTAAGAAGTCTAACATAGGTCCTTCATTTGTAAAAAGGGAAAGCAGGTATGAGAGTGTTTGCAGTGGTTTTTCCTCGTGATTGAATATGGTCATAAAAGCCTTGGATTGTAGGCATCATGGAAGAAAAGTGAAATTGAATTAATAGAGATCGATGAGAATCAATGGGAAGATCCAAGGGTTGTTTAATATGAGCTACAATTGTGCAGTGTTCTAGTAGGACAGCGGCATCCGCAGCAGCAACATTCTGATGTACATGACATCCCGAGGAGATATCAAGAGGAAAGACCTTGTCAGAAAGAGATAATATCTTACCAAAGGGAGAGAGCAGTCAAAAGAAGAGAGAGAAGAGTGACAGGTGGAGTCATTCGGTTATGACAAGAAAAGGTTGATGAAGTATTCCTAGTGAGAGAGGTGAGAAATATCGAGTCTGCTAAAGAGGACACAGCTGAAACTGAAGATGAACAGGTCCAAGAATCAGAAGGAGAATGCTCTGGTATAGATACAAATACTCTGTAGGACTCAAATAAGAGAGTTCATCCTCTCAGGGGGAGCTTGTGTTGGTTGAAGCTCTGATACCTCCGAAAATTACTGCAACAGCTCAGGGGGAGCATGTTTTCTTTGACATTGATGTCAAAGGGGGAGAAAAGGAATGGTCTGGATGCTACAATTGGAGATGTAAGTAGAACAGTGCAACCGTTCAGGGTTTCCATCAATGCCAAAGGGGGATATTGTTGGCATGTTTATAGGCTGAGTGTGCTTTTCATTGATGGCAAGATCAGAGTGTGCATCGATGGAAAAACAAGAACAACGTAAGATCAGGAGATAAGGTCCAAGTCATCAAGACTCGCAGAAGGATCAAAGGTCGAGGCCTTTGACACTTAGACATTATTCCAGGCCGGGAGGAAGCGTAAGTTCAGGAGGAGGAGAGACAGTGGCCATCGGATCAGATTCCAGACAGGAGGAATGAACATAGGAGGAGATTAGACCTCAACCGTCGATTGGAGCGCGAAGGACCAACAACTGTTGGATCCAGAGATAAATGCATGAAGGTTAAGCCTTTGATGTGCATAGGAGAGCGGACTTGTCAAAGTCCCAAAGTCCCGAAGTAAGCAGGGACCGTACATCATAAAGACTGACAGGTGGCACACAATCCACAACTCTGGAGAAAACCACTTCGAAAGTTTCTCAGTTTGATATTTGAAATCCTCGAAGTCCGGAGAGCTAGAGAGCCGAAGTAAACGTCATTTGTTGGATCAATTTTGAGTGGAAGGATAGGATAAGCTAGCAAATTTGGATCACAAAAAGATCGAGCCATCGATCCAAGATCCTGATCAAACGAACAACATTCACTCTAGATATAGATATGTGAGGAGGTTATTCTCCTGAATGTTCGAGATTTGAAATCCTCGGAATGCGAAGCTCTGTCAGCCATCGGTGTTATCCACATTTTTGGTTATCAAGATGATGACATGATAATGACATGGTGATAGAAGATCTATCTCTTCTTTAAGATCATTTTCATGAAGAAAGTTACACTTGTCAGTTTCTCAAAATCACTCTTTTGAAGACAGTACGCAGGCTGCATATATATTGTCCTGCGGAAGTACTTTATTTCCGCAGGCTGCATTCAGTCAGATTGCGGACTTTCCGCACTGTGTAAATGGTCAGGGTGCGGAAATGATTCTTAATGGAGAAAACGAATAAGTTCTCGATCCTTCTAGAAGGAATATTCTAGAAGGATGAGTTGGAGTTCGAATGGTTGGCAAATTCATGAATCTCCAGATATATTGGGATTACATTCTATCCAAGTAACTACACAATCCTTTCCTATATATTGAAGGGATGATTCATGGGAATAGTTAGTAGCAAATT